>CM033474.1:79778479-80269009 GCA_019447015.1 Hymenochirus boettgeri
CAGCAGGAAAAACAGGGAAGGTAAACACAAAAAATGCCTACATGGTAAAAGCAGCAGGACTAACTGGGAAGGTAACATAAAAAATGCCCACATGGTAAAGCAGCAAGGAAAACTGGGAAGGTAACACAAAAAATGCCCACATGGGTAAAGCTGCAGGGAAAACTAGGAAGTTAACCCCTAAAGCACACATTTGCTGCAAACTGCTTGTAGAAATTTCTTGCAGCTCTTACATTGATGGAACATTAAATGCAAAATATATCTGTTGTATTCAATTAGATCAACTGGACTTGAAATGTAGTTCTGAAGACGTTTCGCTAGTCATCCGACTGGCTTTCTCAATTCAGAATGACTTGTACAAGAATCTGTCTGGAATTATGTACCCTGGAAAATCCCAATTAGCATATCACCGCCAGGTGTTAAGGGTGTGATTAGATAGTGGCTAAGAGGTGTTATAGGAACGAACCTCTTAGCCACTATCTAATCACACCCTTAACACCTGGCGGTGATATGCTAATTGGGATTTTCCAGGGTACATAATTGCCACAGATTCTTGTACAAGTCATTCTGAATTGAGAAAGCCAGTCGGATGACTAGCGAAACGTCTTCAAGAACTACATTTCAAGTCCAGTTGATCTAATTGAATACAACAGATATACCATGACCTGGATGAATGAGAACCTTCACAAGCATTAAACTGCAAAAAGTCATTTCAAGCAAACCTTTGAGGAAAAAAAAATGTACAATTTTAAAAAATTCATACACAAACAAAACCCTTATGCAAACAAGACACTGTAATCCTGATATATGCAAATCTAAAATAAATGTGAGAATTGTGGAAGAAAAATGTAGAATTGTCATCCACAATTATCACTTAGTTTTATTTGCATATGCAAATTTGTAATAATAAAAAAAAAGTATATGTCATTCCTGACAAGCCTGCAATTAATCAGTAAATGAATCAGACATATTTGACCACAACATGCTGCCAAGAAGCTCTCTGTTAAAATGAGAAAGCCCAAAGGCACTGTTACCAAATATTAATCATTACTTCTGGATCAACAAATTCAACTCAAAATGTTTTATTTGCAATTCGGTGAACCTTATTGAAGGACACAACATGACTGGGTGGAAAAGTTGTATCAAACATTTTCTGTTACCCAAACTGTTACAGTTTCATTACAAAGAAACAAACTTTAATATGGTGATATATTCGTAGATAAGATATAAATAAACATCTAACATAAAGACTGAAGAGTTATTAATAAGGGAAATGAATTAGCCAGAATGATTTAGTTCTGATAAGGTTCTTCCTCTCACTTCCATGGAAGTGTTTGTGCATACTAGTGCAAGAGGGGACATGGAGAAAGTGAAAAAACAAAATATTGATCAGCTAAGGTAAGTTAAAGAATTTTAAAAAGAGAAAATCCACATGTAAGAGATGAACACACAAAGGTCTATGATTGTGCTTTTATTGTATTTATGTATAGTTTATTTATAAAGCGCCACTTGGGGAGGGGACGCAGTGCTGTACAGTATAAAATACAATAAAGTCATACAAGGGGGATAAATACATAGATAGTTCAGTACATAAATATATAAATTATATAAATAGAAGTGCTAGAGCTTTACCACAAGAGGTAATGAGGTCCCTGCCCCGTAGAGCTTACAATCTAGTTAGGTGAGTAACACACAGATACAATGGAATGAGTATAAATGCTGGAGTGAGACGTATGCAGTGCAAATAAAACAATGATATAATCATATACTGTGCTGGTTACCAGATAGGTAGGATGTAAGGCTAGATTTAAACCTGCTAATAGAGGTTTCTTGATGTAGAAAGAGGGGAATTTTTGGAACATTATGAGTTCAACTTTTCAGGCAAGTAAACCTTTCAATAGGTGCAAGTTAAAACATATTGAAATTAGACACTTTCTGGTTCAGCTCTCCATGGGGGGGGGGGTAAATCTTTTAATTATTAATATATATGTATACTTAATTATACTTTCCTATAGTCACTGCTATCATTTTGCTTGGGCCAGTACAAAACTCTGAGAATAGTTGCTTGCAAGGGGGAAGGGGGCTTAGCTCCTTGTTGCTCTTTTCCTTTCCAGATCGCCTGGAACTAAAGCCATGCATATACTGCAATTTAAAAGTTATTAGCGAACAATGCAAAATAATAGCCCAACAGCAAACATTACAATTATGCTAAAAAAACAGTAGTTTTACTTTAATACACTATTATTGTCCTTTAAAACTTCACCAACTTATTTATTCCCTAAAATGTAACATACAATGTATACATCCCATTAGCTGTATAAATGAGTCAGACCACCAGGTGTCAGGATTGTGTTTCTGCGTATTAATGCAGTTATGATAAGGCAATATATCAAATAAGTCTTATTATACAGTACTATTTAACATATTTGTAATATTTACTGTTGGGATCTTTTCCAGATAAACATTGAAATTAACTGTATTTCTTTCTTTTTCAGAAAAAAAGGTCATGCTATTTTAGTCCACAATATATTTATATATAAAAATTTAAATTGTTTACTTGGAGTAACAAATATCTTTTTCACATTACAGTTTGACCTGAGGAGGAAATACATTTTTCTTTTAAAATCTTGTTATCAGAAATATACTGTTAAGCTGGGCACACATTGTAATGATAAAGAACCTAAAGGATTGCCCCTTTATATAGGTACTGTGTGTACTAAAAAAAACCTGTGTTCATTGTCAGCCTTGGGAATGCTTGTCCTGACTTAAATTTCCCTCAGTCATAGTCATAGTCATTCTGTACTGTAATATAGGGAGCTGGGAAGTCCTGAATAATCTTCCCTATACCTTATATAGGGATACCGTTTTGGAATGTGTGTGTCCTTATATTTTACAGATAACAGGTAGAATCTTACAGATTCCATATGTCATCTGTTTATAGTTGTTACTGTGTGTAGCCGGCTTTAGAACTAAGTATAAAAGTATTCTACTTTATTTAAAAATGCTTTAATTTTAAGAAGCACAATAATAATCTCTTTCTGAACAGGGTTTACATAGAACAATAAAAATGCTTACTTCAGTAAACTTTATTTGCATTAAAAATACAGATTATCCTTTGCACTCTGATCTTTGGTTCGCAATTTTAATTTTTTTAATTTTAACTGCTTAGGTGTGATCTTCTAAACAACGGTAAAGCACCGGGGATGTTTCTGAAGTTTTTGGCACCTGAATCAACTATTGAATGGTGCCTATAGGCAGATTGGATAGGCAGATAAAATGGGCACCACTTTGTCAGGGACCGTGGAGGTTTGTGCAGTGGGCTGACGTTACACTGACTGGTGAACTGGAGGGATTACGTTACACTGATTGGTGAACTTGAAGGGCTGGCATTACACTCACAAGTGAACTGGAGGGCTAACTTAACACTGGCTGGTAAACTGGAGGGCTAACTAAACACTGGTGAACTGGGGGCTAACTTAACACTGACTGGTGAACTTGAGGGCTGACTTAACACTGGCTGTTGAACTAAAGGGCTGCATTAACACTGACTGATGAACAGGAGTGCTGACTAAACGGTGACTGGTGAATGGCCTGACTTACCCTGGCTGGTGGACCAGACGGCTAACAACATTGGCTAATGGTCTATGGTCTTTTTTTTAAATGATCATGTGTTTAATGGGAACTATTTTGTTCCTGGTGAAGCTGTTAAAGCAGAGCAATATGCCCCTTGACCAAATGTCTGTTGTTGTCTGTTTATTTGGCTGTAATATGTCTGTAAACATACAGACATATATAGAGTTGTCAAAATAAAATAAAATAAGCTTTGCTTTACCCTAGATCATTGCTGCAATTATTTTAGGCACTGTACTGATGAGTCACGGTTATATGATGAGGCAGAATCTTTGTTGGAAATTTAACATTTCTAAACACAAAGTCAAAATTTAATGCCGAAAAAATCCACTCCCATTGAATTCAATTGGGTTTGATTCAAATTTTCAGTGGAAGTTTGCCACATTATGCTGAACAGTTGGTTGAACAAAACTTTTTAATTTTAGGGCACAGTATAATCCTCCAAAATCCCTGAGTATTCCTTTAGCCCAGGTACCCCAATCTTGATTGCTCGATTCACCCATAGTCAAGCCCGTAAATCAATCTGTTCCCCACTTTTCTAGTTGATCACTAGCCCAATTTATGCAAGTATTATGTTTTCTCAATTACAGTAAAGTCAGAATAATGGAAGATGAGGAAGGTTTAAGACAAATAATCTGGGTGTTTCTGAGTGTATAGCCTCCACTTTTAAAACAAGATCTTATGTTAGGGCTAAAATTGTACCTTTTGGAGAACAGTCATCAATAACCTGTACATGAACAGACTCCAACATATTAATAACTGGAATACCTAAAGAACAGGCAAAATCAATATCCATAAAATTCCCTTCTGCACCACTATCAAGGAATGCCTGGGTCACCCTCATAGTGGTAGAAAAAAATGACTACAGGAAACAAAACTTTAGCAGATTGTTGAGGAATTAGCTGTGTATCTAAATGAGATTTCTCTGACACACCAAGGTTTTGGTGTTTCCTGTGACCTCTCAAACTAACACATGCAAAATAGCCCAACTTCCCACAGTACATACAGAGACTGTCTGGTCTCCTTTCTTTCTTGGCAGAAGAGAGCCTAGTTGACCATAAATTCATTGGTCTGGAGAAGTAGAAGCAGCTGACGAAGGTTGAGAGGAAGTTTTATGAGGGAGAGTCCTCTCATGCTGGCTCCTATCTGCTCAAATGGCCAAATGAATTGATTTATCCAATGTAGCAGGAATAGAATAAGTGAACAGAACATCCTTGACAGAGTCAAAGTGACTCTTCAAGGCTGAGTCATTCCAAGAAGTAAATACAGACCAGCAGTGAAACTTCTCAGCATATTTTTTTCTTTATAAAAAGTCAGTTACTTGGACTCAGCTGTCCCAACTTGATCTGAATCTGAGTACAGGACTCCCAAGGCAAGCCATTGGCCCTTGACTTTGGATCACCCTCTAAGGGAGAGATAACCAGACCTACTGTTATCATTACGAGCGGGAATTCTGCCCCCCTCCCCAAGGTTTTCACCAGAGCTTATGATGGGGAGGATGTTATGCTGCTTAGGGCTGACAGATCGCGGCCCCAGAGGTGAAGACCCCAAGAAGACTGGAACCCACAGTGTCAGCAGAAGGGACCAAAGAGAACAAGAAAAGCCAATGGTCAGCAACAGGAGGCAAACCAGGAAGCAAGAAACCGGAACTGGCACAAGAGCGGAGTGCCGCAGACAGGATCCGGAGAGATAATAACACAAGGATCGGGAAAGATACTGGAGCCAGAAGTCAGACAGCAGGTCTGATAAAACAGAAACTGGAAGGCAGATGAGAGGGGCTTAAGTAGGCACACGGATGACATAATCTGAGCACACCAGGCTCTCTAGCGTGCTGATGTTGACATCTGTCAACACGTCAGCGCGTTTGCAATGAACAAATAGCCAAATGAGTGGGTCCACGAATGCCAGAACTAACATTCGTAGGGCACAAAACCAGCTCTACCCTTGCCTTAATTAGAAATACAGCTTTCAGGCCTCTCTAAATACCTGGAAATTCTGGAGGGAGTTTGAGAACAATTTTTTGGAAAAGGTTCCACTGCTGGGTTAGACACGAGCTGGAAAAACAGGAGCTGGTGGAGATTACCGATTCTCATGAGCAGCAAAATGTAGAGATATTCGAAACCAGCAAGTTTTGTTCTGTTTTTGGATTTTTGGAATTTCAAAAAGATGTGAAAATCCGAAAATGGACAAATAGAATTAATGGTAAATAAAACTGAAAAGTAAGGGTAGTAAAATCAAAGTTAATTACATTAGATGGCTCAGGCACCTGGGAAAAATTAGGGGAACACTTACAAATCACCCAAACATATAAAAAACCCAAACTTTTGGTATTTTCGAGGGTTACTGTAAGTGATCTTGTATGTTGGGTAACTCTTGAAATTACAATTGGAAACTCAAAAATAGTTTCCAATAGTACTTTTGAAAGTAGTTTCAATAAGCCTTGAAATAGCTCCGTAGATTTGAGATTTATTGGAACTTTCAGAACAGGATAGGCAGAATACTACCAGCAGCTAAATGCTATAACTGTTGAGGATGAAAGACAATAGAAAGAAGAAGAGAACCAATTGTAATGAGACAAGACAGAACAAGAGAAAATGAGAGGATAATAGACTGCACACGCTATGAACTGAATAAGATGATCCAGGTGCGTGCACTGGCAAAGGCCAGAAACAGCTAAAGGGCTGCTGGCAATCACAAGCTTGCCAGTAATGGCCGATGGCGATCGGAAGATCTGATTGCCTGGCAAAGGTAACAGGGACAAAGACGGCAATCAGACAAGGAAGCATCACAGGAGGAAGATAAGCAATGGTGAAGCCTAACAACCAGATAAACACAATTGAAATTGTCTTCCTCCTTCATGTAAAACAACTCAAATTCTGCTTAAGAGAAACTTTGGAGAGACAGATACATTAGTATGTGGTGAAGTAAGACCACATTTCTAAAATAGTAAGGACTAAATACTCTTTTTAAAAGAAAATACAAAAATATATCACTGGCATTAATACCAAAAAAATCATGTTCAATGTGCAAATTGCATTCAAGTTAATTATTTTTTTGTCCTTTTTTAGAATCAATTTTTAACTTATGTTGATATTGTGAGTGATGTAAAAGTTGGAACAGACTTTTCTATATTCCTTGTTAATGACGATGTTAGCCTTTTTTTTTGCAGTCTAGAATTCTAAACTGACCCATTTGTTGTTGTTTCTTTTATATATTATAGAACTTTCCTCAGGACCATCTCTAAAGTTTTTGGTACCTTAAAAAAAAAAATCCAAATGCTACCCCCCCCGCTGCTTAAAGGGGTGTGGTTTTATAATTGAAAGTGGGTAATGCTTTGTCCAGAAGTGGGTGGGGCTTGTCCAGAAGTGGGAGGGGCTTTATACACATGACTGGTAAATAATGCCCGCAATGACTGGTAAATAATCAACATTGATTTTTAATCTGCAGGGCTGACAAACATTGATATGGATCAAATGAATTGCCAGTCAGAAGGGAGGGGGAGGAGTCGTATCTACATTCTGTTGCGCAAATGAAGTCGTGGCTTCCCCTGCTATTTAAAGTGACAGTACCTCCCGAAAATGTGTTTTATTTTACAAACAGTGTTTTTGGGGCCCCTGGCATCTGGGCCCCAGGCACATGGAAAAATCATGTGCCTCAGGCACATAATGCCAGGGAAAAAAACCTTTTTTTTTCTGGCATCAAAACTGCTGCCTCCCTTCAGGGCAGCCCTGACTTTCCTTGAACCTTGATAAGGGTTGCCAAATTTGCTCTTCTCAAACTTGATACATATGAAAAACACATACTAACAGGGTTATTTAATAAAACTTCTTGGGGGAGATTCAATATAGGGTTTTTCCGTCTAAAACCCACGTTAACCCGAAGAAATTTCTTTTTAGACGTATTTTAGAGCACAGCGCCATTTCCAAATGTTTTTGGAAACAGCGCCGTGCTATAGATGCAAAACCCCTACCATTAAGTTTTGCACTACATAGTAGCGCGCCACTTAACGGTACTGTGTGGGAGGCGTTAAACCCACGCTCTTACCTTAGCCTGATCCCGCGATGCAATAACTGACGTAATCTCGCTTATCATTTAAAATGGTGCTAATTTTGCCCTAACCAATCAGATCTTATTTAACATTTGAAAGCTATCAATGATAAGAACTTTTATTGAATCTCCCTGTAAGATTTTAAACCTGTATTTTACTCTGATGCTCTTGTGGTGGGAGACAAATTAATTTTCTATATTATTCTAGACAAGATTGGATTGTAACTGCTTAATGTCAAGTCAGGAATTAGACCTGTATCCTGTATACAAGCACCTGTTTTCTGTATATTTTTATATCCTTAATTTACTTTATTTTTGTACTGAATTTTACCGGACGCCACTATAATATCAAAGGGGCAAATTAGAGGCGTAAACTTAACCTCATAGGGTAAGCACATGATAAAAATCACAAATTCTGTTTTGTTAGTGCATGGCTACTGAAAACTTAGTCACATGTAAAAAGCTCATACCATATAGGGATATTAAATAGGAATGTTGGATCTGAAAAAAACAACTGAACTCTAACCTTTAACAAGTATTTAAAAGGTAACTGTACATTTTGAAACTACAGGAAGCATAAACAATGCACAATAAATGATGTTTAGGTTAAGAATTTTGCTTGGTGTGTATAATAAATATCACTTGTCCAGACGGATAGAAGCATGAATAGTGCTGATTGCATGGTAATTAGCAATGATGGTAAATGTGTACAATATATCTGGGGGAACAGGTGGAAGTCACATGACTGGGGCTTTCATCAGTACATCTCTAAGTGTGTGATATGAATGAATAATATTATAATTTTTTTTTACAAGGTTTCTTGAAAATGTTGCACATTACAGCGGTAAGAATATTCAAACCCACAAGAATAAATTCTGTGCAAAATATACTGTGCTTAAGAGTATGATTAAAATGTATGAACTAAAATGATTCCTTCTAGTTTGATCCTGTTTTTTTTTGCCTCCGATACTAAAAAAAAAGCATTCATTTTTGTGAATATTCATCAGGTGCAAAAATAATTTACAATATGGTACAGAATTATAGCAATGTGAAGGTGCAGTTTATATAAAAAAAAACAATGCTTAAAAATTACATATACAAGTACAACTTTAATAAAATGCAATGTATCAGTATCTGGGATAACTACCATAATAATAGAGCCAAGATAACTACCTATCATTTTGTTATATTACGTGCATTTATACATGAAGAGAATAAAGTGAACGGAGTAAAGCTTTATGTTAAACCAGTTCATTCTGAGTTCCCAAAATATATTTTTCACTGATTTCTATATTATATTTATGGATAAATAGCTAAACAGGCAAACAAACATTAGATAGATAGATAGATAGATAGATAGATAGATAGATAGATAGATAGATAGAGTGAGAGAGAGAGATAGATAATGGAAAGATGATAGATAGATAGATAGATAGATAGATAGATAGATAGATAGATAGATAGATAGATAGATAGATAGATAATGGAAAGATGATAAATAGATAGATAGATAGATAGATAGATAGAGCGAGAGAGAGGAGCGAGAGGAGAGATAAGGATAGATGATAGATAGCATAGATATATAGATAAGATAGATAGATAGATAGATAGATAGATAGATAGATAGATAGATAATGAAAAGATGATAGATAGATAGATATATAATGAAAAGATGATAGATAGATAGATAGATAGATAGATAGATAGATAGATAGATAGATAGATGATAGATAGATAGATAATGAAAAAGTGATAGATAGATAGATAGATAGATAGATAGATAGATAGATAGATAGATAGATAGATAGATAGATGATAGATAGATAGAAAGATAGATAGATAGATAGATAGATAAATAGATAGATAATGAAAAGATGATAGATAGATAGATAGATAGATAGATAGATAGATAGATAGATAGTGGATAGATTTTACTGAAATGGTATTAAAAGAGTTTTGTTGCCAAAAATCAAAATGGCATCTATGCTGAAAAACGTTTATTTTAGTAATTATAAATTGCCCATTACAGGAAACTATAATCCTTCCTAACCACCACTGTACCATTTTTTGTTGATCTGTCCCCTATTTCTTTAGATATCCAAACTGAAGCATCTTGCATTACAGTTGTCAATCAAATGCCCTATCATAAACTCTTCTGCTGTAAGCAGTTTTGCTGTAGCTGGAATACTAAATTTAACAAATTTGCTAAATCCTGTTTAAACTGTATATATTTATAGTTACTTGTTTTTTTCTCATTGGTAGGCTGAACAAGGCAACCATTTTCTAGGAAATTTTAATTTTAAATCTTTTGTGTGTCCCAGGTTGAAATATACCCTCCAACAATTACCTTTAACATGTGCTGCAATTACTGTATCCATGCAAAGATTTTATGCAAAGAACATTGTTTAGTTTTAAGGAGAATATTGATGTGTATGTTAAAGGATAATTATGTCAGATTAATGTTACATATTCTTCAACATATTTAATACTGTGCACAAACATATTCTCCAACATTGCCCATTCTAAAGATACATTTAAAGAAACAAAAAAGTACAGAGCTGCAAGGGGAGGGTAATGAAGTGAACCTGATCTTAATGCTGCTCCGTGCAATGCATTTCTCATTAGTGTACCTTATTAAAGGAGAATGTTGGAGGGTATTCAGATATTTCCTTCTTAGCGTGACACCTTTTTGTATACAGTTTATTGCTTGCCTCAAATTTTTAAATTTAAACTTAGCTATCAGAAGACCCATTTAATTGTTTAATAAATATTTAGGGCAGAAATGAATGAGTGATATGAAAAAACACATGTTAAAGGATAAGTACACTCAAAAAATAAGTTAAGTATAATTTGTAGCAGATGCTTAAACTAAACATTTTCCCCTCCCCCTTTTTTTCTAGCTCCCTCCTGAGCCTACCTGTGCTGAAGAAAAGTTCCTGAAATCTTGGATCTTCTTACAAGTCGTCTTAGCGCCACCCTCCGTGATTTGCTGAATCTCCCGTTGGTGGTCAGGAAAAGCCCTGTCTGTGTGCTGTGGGCGCATGCGCGCTCACGTCAGGTGCACATGCGTCCGTGCACGTGCTAATGCAATGCAAAATTGCAAAGGAATGTTAAATCTTGCCACTGTGTTTTCAACAAAAATCCTTTAAAGGTAGTAAAGCCCCACAACCCTAAACGCTTAAAGTTAGAAGTTAAAAAAAACGAAAAAGGCTGCTAAAGGTACTTACCAGATCTTGTCCCTTCAGCTGCTCTTCTGCACAGATCAGCAAAAGGGGCTCGACTGTCAGTTGCATAAGTGATTGGCTAAGTCTCAGCCAATCATAGATGTGACTGCCTGTGTGGCCCCTTCCTCTTTAGCTGATCTGTGTGGAAGAGCAGCAGAAGGGGACAGGAACGAGGTCTGGTAAGTACCTTTAGCAGCAGATTTCATGTTTTTAAACCTAGAAAGGTCTAGGATTAGGGAGCTGTACTACCTTTAAAGGGTATCTCCATCCCTAATATTAACTTTTAATACCGCTATATTAAATTGTAAAAAAAAGAAACAGAACTCTACTTACAGCTTCTAGCTCCTGTGGCACTCTGATCCGGCCTTTGTTTGCCAAAACTTGCAAACAGGGGCTGGACTGACAACTGTGGCTGTGATTGGCTGAATGGCAGCCAATTATAGCCACGGCTGCCGGCAATAGAGAACGCCGTAGGAATGAAGGGCATTCAGTAGAGTTTGGATTCATTTTTAAGCAATCTAATATAGCGTTTGGGGGTGGGAAGGGATGCCCTACATTATATACAAACCGTTTTGAAATGAAGGGTTGCCAGAGAGGGACCAGGAGGTCAGCTCCTACTCTTTAGTTTCCTGGACTTTGCAGAAGCACTGCAGGAGAAACATTTGGAGCAGAGATGTAGGTTAAGATTTTTCTTAAAGGGTATGTCCACCCTAAAATATATTTTTTGATATAAGATTCCCCATGCCTGCCCAGCCCCAACCGCTCTATTTATATGTTTAGAAAGCCCCCCAAACTCTACTTACCTCCCCTCTTTCCTCCGCCGTGCTCCCGGCCCTCTGCATGCGAGAAAATGCAAGCAGAGGGGCGGGACCAGCAGCCGCGTCTGTGATTGGCTGAGCGGCAGCCAATCACGGACGCGGCTGCTGGCAGCTCACTTCGGCGGAGGAAAGAGGAGAGGTAAGTAAAGTTTGGGGAGCTTTCTAAACATATAAATAGAGCGGTTGGGGCTGGGAGACCAGGGGGAATCTTATACATTAATGGTTTAAAGCTAGGGGGAGGGAATCGGGAGAGGGAGGGAGAGGGAGGGGGAGAAGGGCTGCAGTACGCATGCCAAACTTCTCCCAGAGGCCAGGTAGGAGGCAGAGTCCTATATGGACTCTGCTATCCTCCTGGTGGGCAGTTTTTGGGACTTTGGGGGGGACTACAGGAGAACCATATGGAGCTGGGATATGAGGTAAGGATTACACTACACTACATAATGGGGCCAGTAGTTGGGGAGATTATAGTTTTGGGGGTGGACATGCCCTTTAAACTACACAGTGGAGCAATAGTGGGTTAAATTTTAGTTTGGTGGGTTGACATTTGAATTTTTGGTTTGGGGGTTGGAGATACCCTTTAAATTTCTGTTCAATGTCGGAGAGGCAGAATCTGCTGTAGCATTATCTGTGACTAACATAGGTGGGTCTTTGCTGTTATATAAGTGGCTGACAGATACTAGGAAGCAAGGCTGCAAATTCCTTGTTTTGATTTGTTAAGCAATGCAGAGAATGCTGCGTACACTAAGTTGAGAGTCACCCAGTTAAGGTAGATTATGGGAACTGACCCACTGGTTCATTTTATAAATCACCCAGCAGCAAGTAAAACAGCAGTCAGTCATTGGTTGTGATGTCAGCATTCACAGCATTGATTGACTGCATAGAGGTAGGGGCCAGCTTACTCTCCTAGAATGGGCATTATATTCTTGAATATGTTCCTAGTACTGCAGGTAATAAAGTGCAAGATATATCAGTTTGGGTTGGGGGTTGACTAATATAAAAGTTGTGCGCCCAAATACTGCTCTTAGGTTTGGTGAAGTGAGGATGCTATGAAATCATTGGATTCAGAGGTTGGAACGGCTACATGTCCTATGTTAAGTCCCACTCCAGGTGATATATTTAGACTCAATGGTCAGATTTTGATGCATTAAATGTTGTATTCATTTTGAAATCCAATGAAAACAATAACAGTTTTCCTTTAATTCATCTCCCTAATCATTTCATCCAAAAAATTGTTGATCTTACTGCTGTGTAATACAAAAACTTTGCATTACATAACATCTACTGGCACCTAGTTTATGGCTAATTTTACCTGTAACAAATACATTAATAACAGAGCATTACAAATCAATTCTGTTAGGTATTCATTATCTTTTATTGATAAAATAGATGTTTTTAACAGATGTGTGCTGTAAATTTCTTTATTTTGCAATTATTTCAATGCACCCTGTCCTTTCCCTGAAAAGAAATATAATTGCATCATGCAAATTCAAGGTAATAAACAGCTCACTGTATAAAAACTAATTAAAATCTTCCAAGTAAAATGTATAAAATGAGTTAAAATTACTCAGGTAGTTCTTAAGAATAAAAAGAAAGTGGGGTCATTGTTGCCCACAATGAGCTTAATACAATCCTTGTTTATATTATCTCCCAGTGTTAAATGACTAGATAGCGCATTTGCATAGGATAACCAACATATACCCCATCATTCGCACGTCTGCAAGTACACTTGAGTAACTATAATTACACGTGACACCAATTACTCTATTACTTTGTATTAAATTATAATGGAAAATTCCACTAGAGAATTGAAGCCTAATTGCATCTTCATTTGCATAATTTTGCATATTAATTACATCTCAGATGAATAATAAATTTCAGCAGATTTTTAATTTATGCACAGACACAAAAACAAGTGAAAAATAATTTACAATAAAATACAGCAGTTATATTCAGGTCATTCAGCTAATTTTGCTTAGTTTAGCAAAACAAAACTTGGCTTGTTTAACATATCTTCAGTGATCTGACTGCTGTTTATATCATGACATGTCAGTTGTATGGTGTGTAGAACAATGTATTTTCTTAATGACAAATACAATATGCAATAACATTCTAACTGCATATTAAAAATTGGTAAAATGAATAATATTATTAGCAAGGTATAACACAATGTAATTTGAATAAATCCAGTGGCTTACAATTATTTATAGTACATATTGTAATGTTAAAAGTACCTGTTAGTGAAGGAAGCTGATTTATATATTACTGCTTTGAGAGTTAAGTAAATGATACTATAATAAAGCTCCCCCTCTCTTTGAAGAGAGTGGTGAGCTGTAAGCCACTATTTAAGCGGTACTTCGACAGTCACCCAGGAATGTGGGAAGAGAATTTTCTGCCTCCCTGGGATAGAGACATAGAGGCAAATTTTAAAAAATGGCTATATATAGGAAAGTTCCAATACTGTAGGGTATAATAAAAGGCCGTAACATACCAATCGTTAGTGGTTATAAATGTACAATAGTGAATGTAATTGTACGACCAAGATCCTAATCTTACATCTGTGATCGTAATTGTACAATCTCTGTTGTAAAAATAACAATCTTTTAAGACAAAATAGTGATCTGGCGTCTTTATCAATATGGTCCATAATGTCAAAATGTTTTGGGGTTTTTTTATTAGTCAGATATACAACCTCAAAGACAAAAATTAAAAAAAAACATTGGCCTAGGATATTAATTAATGATGTAATCAGCATGAGGTTGTGTGAAAAGTACAGGAAAAGTGCAGGAAAAGTCATCGGATAATGCAGAGACCTGTAACAAAGGAACCTATTAGGTTTATTTAAAAATGGAAGGGAAACAAGGACTGGTTGACGTCACCAAAATTAATTTGGATCTAAAGTCACAAGATAAAACATTGTCCCAACAGACATAGCACATTCACAAAGATACAACTAGCTCTGTCTCAACTTCCCCTATGCTTTGACTTCCATAATATTTTCATTGTTATGGAAGTATAAATGTGGTTAGCAGAGCTGAAGTCCTGAGTTCGATTCCACCCTTGGACACATTCGCAAGAAGTTTGTTTGTTCTCCCCGAGCTTGCGTGGGTTTCCTCCGGGCACTCCAGTTTCCCCCACAGTCATAAAGACATACTGATAGGTTGCATGTGTAAAATAAATGTGCTTAGATTGTGAGGTCTTAAGGGGCAGGGCCTGATGTGTATGTATCCGTACAATTGTAAAGTGCTACGGAAGATGTTGGCACTAGAGATGTCCGAACTTCGCAAAATCCGGTCCGCTCGAGGATCCGCGAATTCTCGAAAAAATTCGAAAATTTTAAAATCCGCAAGTGGACCCATTAAAATAAAAATTTACTCAAAATTACGAGATTTCTCGTAATTTTGAAAATCTTCCAAAATACATATTTTTCGAAAATACGAGTAATCCTCGTAATTTCTAAAATTTTCGAAAATACGTATTTACGAAAATAAGAGAAATCCTTGTATTTTCAAAATTTTTCGAAAATAGGTATTTTCTACAATTTTCGAAAATACGAGAAATCCGCGGTTCGGAAGGCGAAAAATCCGGAAAAATCCGCCGTTCGCGAACGGGATAAATCTGCGGCGGATCCGAGTTCGGATTCGCGAACCGGCCATCCCTAGTTGGCACTATAATAATAACAAAGTACACTGCACATGTTCTCTAGTGCACAGCAGATCAAAAAGCCGCAGACTTGCCCCCTAGAAGGTAATAGCCAATTGTATTTATTTATAAGGCACATTTATTAGGCACAATTCATACTACTGCATATCCTGCCTCGCAGACACAGAAGATAGATTAAACAGTGCACTTGTTTTTGCAAACATTGCCCTACACATTGCTTTCCAATTCATACAAAAATAATACGTAATATTTGCAGCTAAATTCCTATCCAGCATCGATAGCAGAATGAAAACAAAAAAATCACAAGTATGTCTGGGGATTTGAACCTGTAACCTCATGGGCTGTATGTTTCTAAAAGTAGAGCATAAGCTTACTAAACTACCAGAGCTGACTCAAAACTTTGTCTTTTGTTTGTAAAAGAATGGAAATAAAAGGGGGAAAAAATGCAGTAAAATCAACTAACTTTTTTCTCTTTCTGTAACTCATGCTGACTGGAAAATAAACGTCAGGGTTACAGCAGTTTTAAAAATCATTACGGACTTCCATATTAGTGTGAAGACATCTGTATTTGCATCTCCAGTTTTCTTCTGTCTGGTTAGTGTACAGGGATATGCAGTAACATTATTGGAAGGTAGGAATTTCCAATTCTACCTCCCTTCCCCATATACCTTTTTTAAATGGCATGTTCAACCTTCTTTTTATTATATATAGGTAAATCACCCCCAAAACTACAATAGCTAGAAAGCTGACAGACGTAGCGCTAACTTGTTATATATAATAATTTGTTATATATAATGATTTTCTCCCCCCTTCCCTCCAATTCTTAAAAGTTTCTGCCTCAAGTTCTTCAAGAATTTTACAAGCTTTTACATGATCAGAGGTGGCAACCAGGGGAATAGCATTCAATCATTAGCTTTTATCTCATCTGTTACATCCATGACTGACAGCTGCTAACTGGAAGAACCAGGAAACAGAAAGAGAGGCAACAGAACTTTAGGCAGCATTTTAGGACTAGATATGTAATGTGGGTTGGAATAGAACCCGGTTTCGAATGGAATCTGAGTGTTTCGAATTACTAATGAAACTTTCGGAACTCCCGGATTTCACGAAACCTGGATTTTCCGAATTTTTGATTTTTATCGGAATTTGAAGGAAAATCGAAAGTAGGCAATTATCGAAAACGAAAATCGGAACCGCAAAATGAAAGAAATGATTGAATTCGGTAACCCTCGAAAGTAATGATCGATTTCGGTAACCCTCGAATTTGTAATATCGGTAACCCTCGAAAGTAGCGATCGATTTCGGTAACTCTCGAAAATAGAATTCGAAAGTTTGAAAACAGCCCGATTGTGAAAGATAGTTTTAAAATAAGTTTTGTTTATATTTACGGGTTCCCCAGACCATTCCCCAGGTCTCTGTATCATTTACAGTAACCTACTATTACTATTTGTCCTTCAAAATGGACAGAAACTTTCACATTTTTTTCTCTGATGGGTTCGTTTTCGAATTTTTGAATTTCACAATTTTCGAAAACGTAATGAAACTCAACAGTTTCAAACATCTCTATTCAGGACTAACATCTTACATCTCGCAGTTTTGGGGTTGGGGGTTGATTTACCTATATATAGTTTAAAGCAGCCTAGTTCTGATAGAATAGACTGAAGAAGCAAGAATGGTGTAAAAGAAGCAAATGCTTGAGTATGACAGATGATACAGCTAAAGATCAATTAGACAAGTTAATATCAAAAAAGGACCTGAACTTGATAAAATGCATTCATGAGTCCATATGCTGGCCATACAATTACCTGACTTAATGTTTATTTGACATTCGATCCAACGTGAATGTCGAATCTTTCCTAATAGCAGTTGTAGTGGTGATTTCACTTGCCCGTTTTGTGATATTTCTTATATAGATCATTGTTTTCGCCGAAGTACAGAGGAAAATTTCCGAACTCCCGGATTCAAATTAAGGCTGAGCAGGGTTAAGCAGATGTCAGAACATCAAAGTAACATTTTAGAGGTACGAATGTAGTGTATGGCCTGGTTTAGAAAGCTGAGTTGGTTTTGTATAGTTCATTCACTTTTGACTGCAGGAGAGCCTTTTTTCAAAAATGGGATTGATCCCAGCCTGGTAATTATACATTGTAAGTTTCACATACTGGAATGTTTGTTTACAGGACAATATTTTAATTATGTCTCAAGGACTGACTTTATCAGGGAGCCGCAAATGCTGTGGGTAAATCTCACGTACAGGATTTCCCAGAGGCTGCGAAGCTCTGGGTGAATCTCACCCGCTCGCAAGTATTTAACACCAGCTATAGCTGCGTTAAATACTTATGTGCTAAGACCTGCGCAGCCGTCGCAAAGTGATTTACCAGAGGCCGCGCGGGTCTTAGCGCGTAAGTATTTAACGCCTCCTATAACTGGCATTAAAAACTTACGCGCTAAGACCCGCACAGCCTCTGGTAAATCGCTTTGTGCCGTCTGCGCGAGTGCATCTTCTGGGAGACTCGCACAGCCGCCACAAGGCGGGACTTAATGTAGCACTAACTGATCGTAAATCGGTTAGCGCAACATTAAGGGGAGAAAGGAGCACTGCGCGGCTGCAGCGCTCCTCTGTGAATTGCCCGTATTAGTAGTAATAAACAGATTTTATGAGGAGGAAATCTTTGTCTTTACGTGAGACGGTATTGGCGCTTTATCGCTAGTGTGTGTACCTAGCTTAAGAATGGATAATAGCAAAGCAGTAGATTTTGCCAAGGCTAGTGATACTGTGCTTCATGTGATTCATTTAAAAATGTATATTTTAAGTAGAAAAAAATCACATTTGTTCATTGGAATTGATTGATTGTCCATGTATGTATGGAGAGTGGTTATCAATGCAGTTCCACTAAGAACCACTGCTCTGATGTGCACAGTGATAATACAATATTAGAGATGTCCGAACTTCGAAAAATCCGGTCCGCTCGAGGATCTGCGGATTTTCGAGAAAATCCGTAAATTCGAAAATCCGCGAGCGGACCCTTTAAAACGTATTAAAATGAAAGTTCGGCAAAATCCGCATTAAAAGTGGTCTAAATAGCATTGGTAACGTACACTTAATCACTCAGGGACCTGGGTGATGACCTTAGAAACACGTATCAATGCCTACAATACCTAAAAATTACAGTCCGCTAGCGTGAATTTATTTCGTAAAAACGAGGATTTTCGTAAAAACGAGGATTTTCGTAAAAACGAACCCGAACCGGAACTGCACAATGGCGAGATCAGCTAGGCAACTGTATGCCAATCCTTAAATTTGGCTTGAGAGAGAGAGAGAGAGAGAGAGAGAGAGAGAGAGAGAGAGAGAGATCCAAGTTCCTTGTATTTCTCATTCACTGGTTATTATTACATTATTATTATTATTATTATATTATTCAATATCAGCCCTATTTAAGGGTAAATAAAGTCAAAAAATAAATCACTGAAAAGTGACTTTATTTAACATATCACCTATAAATTCAAAATGATACCCACACATAGACACAGGTAAACACACTTGGTGGCCCACCCTTCCATTTCCATGGCAGCCTTATTTAAAGGCTAAGTAAAGTTAAAAATGAAATTGATCATTAAAAATTGATTTCTTTTTACCTTATAAATGCACACTGATACACACACATAGACACAGTTAAACATACTTTACTGACCCACCCTTTTAGTTACATGGCAGCCCTATTTGAAGGGAAAGTAAAGTCAAAAATAAAATGTTGATCAATTATTAAAAATTGATTTTTACACTCCAAAATTAAAAATGTTGTGTTACCCACAAAATCTATACAGATACAAGTACACACAGCTACTGATGCTCCCCTACACCTAACCAACTTTTCCCTTTCCATGGCTACAATACACACAATAAAAATATAAGTACTTAGCCAGAATAAGGTATGAAATCATTGCCATAGAAATATGATTGACTTTTAAAGAAACTATAACATATTGCCTTATTTAATCTGTATTTTCAAGCAGAATTCAAAGTATATAATTAAATATATCCTTTAGATATATCATTCATTATGTATTTTTTTTATTTTAATTTGCAGCGGAATCCTCCTCCGACACCCCACCCCCACCACTGCCCCCTGCCAGAGGAAGAATGTAAGTGCAGCTTATTGAAAAAAAAAAAAATTCTAAATTTTTCATTTGTCCAAGGCCACATTACAGCGCACACGAGCGCTCCAGAAACAAGCATACAAGCACGTGTTTCCGGTGCGCTCATGTGTATTGCCGTGCGAGTGCAGTACGATAGCATAATTGTGCAAAAATTGAGGATCACATTAATTGTGCCACACTATTGTGTGCTTTTTAACACGTTGATGTGTCCAAGCCCTTTATCCAAATGTTTGCATATTTTTTGACAACTTCTCCGAGAATTGTTTTAGTAAATGTATTCGAACATTTAATGACAGTGAGAGTTAAAATAAATTTCCTTTTTTTTTAGCAATACCACCAACTAGCCCTCCGGGCTCTCCATTGCCCCCACCGGGCAGTCCACCGCCCCAAGTGGAGGCACCTAGCACCAGCCAGACATGTAAGTGCATCCTAAGCAATTTTTTTATCTTTTTATTGACCTTGATTGTCAGCAAATAATTAGTGAAATTATCAGTCATAATTAAGTGAATTTTATTATTTCACTGATAAAAATTTTTTTTTAAAAAAATGCAACAAATCTATTAATTTGGCTTGAGAGACAGATCATAGTTCTTCTCATTTCTCATACCCATTTATTGTCCCCGACTCTGTGCTGTATCTTATCCCTCAGTTTTTGAGCTTAAGTCACGAAATTCGGTCCAAACGTCCAAATTTATCAAAGAAATGTTCACTACATAGCCTTTTAGGAAATGTTCTTATACATGTAATATATTACTAATGGATTGGACAGTGATTGTTGAAATATTTTTTTTTTTCTAGAAGCAGGACCAGCCTCTACAGGCCCTCCACCCTCTCCATGCCCTCCACCCTCTCCAGCCCCTCCACCCTCTCCAGCCCCTCCACCCTCTCCAGCCCCTCCAGGCTCTCCACCCTCTCCAGCCCCTCCAGCACCTCCAGCCTCTCCAGTCCCTCTGGCGGCCATGATTGAAAATCGTAAGTAAATCATATGCAACGTTAATGAAATGTTATATACAAGACTATTAATATCTATATTTTCCCAGTGTAAAATCCACGCTACATGATGCAACATTGGGTACTGTGGGTTTGACAATGCTTTTATGGGGGCTGCAACAATATCCTCAATTAAGGATAAAGAAGAAAAAAGCAGAAATATTAGTGTGCTGGACATGCCTCAAAAGTTAGGTGGATTTCAACCAGTATATTTACTGATCAATATATATTATTTAGTTTTAAAATAACATTTGTTTTTTTTATAATCTCCTTCTAATAAAATATCTCTGTGTCTTGATGTCTCTAGTTCACTGTGTCTTGAGGAGGAGATAGAAAGTCATTTTTAATGCTATTTATAGTAATGACATACTGTACACTTACAGCACAGGAAAAGTAACGTGATACATTATATCTAAAATATTTTATTACTATTTTTTATTATTTTATTTTTAGTACCAGACAAGCTTTTAAGACACATGTTTGTAGAACTTCATCAGGTGTTATGGAAATACCCCAGAGTCTTAAACTGTTACTCTGTCGGGTAAAATGGAAAGGGGGTAAAAGAGGAGGCAAGATGTTTTGGTGATAAACACTTCAGTCAGGATAGTTATTCATTCTGTGCCCTTAGAGTAATAAGTGTGTTAAGGCTGCAAGTGTAGTAAGGCTGCAATGTCATTATGACACTAGTTTTGCATGAAACTAGTTTTGCCAAACAACATTTCATTGTTAAATCATTTGAAATGAAACCGCAAAACAGAAATTCTGTTACAAAATTTCCATTATTCGAAATCTTGCAATGAAATTTAGATTCTGAGGCCAATTTTTTGGGTTTCCTTGCAAAATATCAGTTTAAAATTTAAAATTTGACAATTAAAATATTAAAGTATGTTTTCCTATTTCATTTTTGTTAGTATAGTTATAAATAAATACAAATAAAACAAAGAATTTATCTGATATCCAAACTAATTATCTGCTAGGTTCTTGTGCAATAATATGGAATCACATACACTGTAGTCTTTCAAAGAACAGCATCTTAAAATGTTTAGGAGCAAGCTAAAATAAACAAGAATTACAATGAACCTTAATAAAATCGGGGGGGGGGGGGGGGCTGGAATCAGATTTCATTAATTATGTTTAACTTGGAAAAATAGTTGTTTATGATTGTAACATACTTGGTCATTTCATTGCAGAACAATATTAGAAGAATTGTATTCAACTAAGATGAGATGGATCTTTTTTCTTTTGAAAAGTTAAGTTTGTTTAAAGTGGAAGAATAAACAGTGTTAAAAAAAAAGCTAATTATCTTTCATTAGGTTTCATGTATGTTTGAAAATCATTACTTAAATATTGCCCAATATCTCCCCCTAGTGCTCTATAAACATAAAGCACCTCAGAAAAAATAAAATAGGAACTCATCACAACATAAACACATATCTGCTATTTGTGTTTTATTTATTTATTTGAATCTATTTTATTAGTTTTCACATTTTGTAAATAACATAAACAAAGGTAAATATAGACCTTGTTTGATTATGGCAACAGACTACAACAATCAAATTTGTATTGTTTTGTACTATGTTTGTAAAAAGGGAGTTCATCAGCTCATGGCATCATGCCATATCTGCCCCTTTTGCTTGGATCAAGGTCTCCCATGGTTGCTCTTTGTTATCTGTTTATTCCTGCAATATATTCTACTAATATTCAATCAGTTTTTTCTGCTTTACAAAATGATACCAATAATGGCAGTGAAAAGAACACAGTCAGGGTAGGCCACACTATTGCGCTTTAAAGTACCATCTGCTAGTGTGGGTCAGTTGGTCTACATAGTGGGCTGATGCTATATTTGTGGTTAATTACTTCAAAACCCACACTACCCTAAGCAACTGGTTAACATGGGTTTTGAACTAATTTTGTGTTTGAGGCACCATTTCCAAAAATATGTGGAAAGAGCGCGGTGTAGCCCATGTAATAAAGGCTTAGTTAGGATTAACATAACAATTTTGCACTAATCTTACTAATGTGCCATACGGCCGATGTAGTAATAAAAAAGTTACATCTTATTTGACCAGGGTCCATTACGAGACTTACTGCATCGCGATTATTATAGACATTTTTTATTGCCACATGCGCCAGTAGGTAGGATGCAGTGCCCTGCGAGCAGCTTTGTTGAGTGCATGCTATCACCAATGCAACATTGTGCAGATTGCGTGCGAATGAGCATTTCCCGTGTGATACCATGCACCCCAGTATGGCCTCAGCCCTAGTAACATTACATTACATTTACATAAGATTAATGCCTCTGATTTTCTGAAATACATATGCAATGTGCAAATCATTTCTCTCACTGATATAGGAAATAGTTTTAGGATTTTTATAACTAATAAGTTCAATTATATATTAAAGTATTCTTAACAATGTATAGATTTTGAGGAATGTTCCATTTTTATTTTTTCATATTTGCACATGCAAGCCGAAATAATTAAATATCCCTCCCCCCCACCCCCCAAAAAAAGTCCACAATGTGTTTTCCTGCTAATATAAACAAGTTCTTAAAGGAAAGCTAAAACAAGATATCACTACATGAATCCTATAACTCACCTGTATACACACACACACAAACATACACACACACATACTGGACTTGTGACTTTTCTGTTATGTAATCAATAAATCAGGGAATGCTGTCATAAACCTGTAGAATTAAGGATACTGTCTATGCAATGCTGCTGATTTCAGAGGTAAGTGTTACAGATATCTGGTAAATTGAAATCATAATATCTAATTAAGCTCATTTACATTTTAGTTATGTTAAAATGGCAGTTAGCATCCCATATTTATATAGTTTTAGAGATGTCTATGTTATATATAGTACAGATAAAAAGCTTTCTTTGCTAACAATGTTAACTGTAAACTGTGTTTTCTAATGAATCATATAACCAAATTCTATATGATTTATGTTTACTCCCTATTAGAATTTCTCTCGCATACACCTTCCTTTATTTGTCTTTCCTCTACTAGAGCTTCATTTTATTACCTCATATTGGTTTATTCACCCTACAGCCGGTTCCAACTTAAACATTGTTTCATAGATTTAAGATATCTGCTGCTTTGCTGCAATGCGACTAAATCACAGCTAATTTTAGTTTGTTTTCTAATTATATTATATCCCTAGAGTCTACACAGTTATGCAATAAATGTCATTATTTAAATATCAAATTCTATTTACTGTACTTTCGCGAAACAGCATAATGACATCTATAGTAGAATGAAAAGAGTATTTTGCAATGATTCTATTGTAACTAAATAATAGCTACAGATCTGCTCAATTCATCAAGTCAGCTGAAAAATCTTGAGCTCTGTACAAATAAAATGCGGGCAAGTGTTTTGCTTACCTTGTTTTTAAATGCCCCACTGTAAAAAAGATATGAGAGATTCTTGGCATTGCCCTATTAACTAGATACTTTCAGGGTTATTCAATATAAGTTCTTAGCGTTAAAAATGGTGCTAATTTTGCCCCAACCAATCAGATGTTAGCTTTCAAATGTTAAATATAATCTATTTGGTTGGGGCAAAATTAGCACCATTTTAACCGATAAGAACTTTTATTGAATAACCCTGTTTATGTAGTAGATCATTTTACATGCTGATTGCAGTCTTTTTTGTACATGTGTTTAAAATGGGTGTATGGAGGTATTACCTCCGCATGGAAGGTAAAAGGGCCTGCCAAACCCTCTGCGATCAGCTGTTTCTCTGCGATCAGCTGTTTCTCTGCGATCAGCTGTTTAAAAAACGGACTGGAAGCTTAATTTGATGAAGAAAATTTCATGGAGGAAATTCTGTTTTTGCAACAAAGTTTTGTCAACTTCTGTCAGCTTTTCCTTTAAAAATGCTAATTTTGGTGCTGCTAATCCACTAAACATCATTGTAGTCGAAGGTCTTATACTTTATTTGAAGCATCTGTAGCAATGTTTCAGGCCAAATACAGACACACCAAACAACTGTAACTTAGTAATCCTCCATGCAATCATTATTAGAATAATTTTATTGTGTGTGTATTAAACATAGTGGTGTTTTCTCTTAAAGGAGAACTAAATCTAATTTTTTATTCTCCAGAATATGAAAACACCCCCCTAAAAACACCAACAAGCTATAAAATCCCACTTCGTTAAATTGTATTGAAGTAAATGTAAGCCTGTTAAAAACGGGATGAAGTATCTGTGTGTATGGGCAGTGTCAGACCACACCTCCTGACCTCAGTCACATGCTTCCTTACTTTATCTGTCCTGTAAAAGGATTGGCTAGAAATTATTAATGGGTGTGACCAACTGTAACCAGTTTCTGCCATAGCTGAGGACTGAGCATGTGCGGAGCAAAACGGTTGTTGACCAAATTGTGTGATACTAGAATGCTGTGAAGTAAAGCACAAACCTTATGTTACTTAGGTAAATTTCCCAGTGCCCATATCAAAATGAAAGGTAAGACACAGATTACTGGTTGTATATCAAGGTGTTCTGCCTTCTGGTTCAGTGTTGTTCTGTGGCTTTAGTTGTCCTTTAAATTCTCTTTTCTCTTCCTAACCATAGATACACAATAAAATATTTCAGTACAGAAATCCCTGCAGTTACTGCCCCCTCTCCTAGCTCATTAAGCTCAGACTATCAGCTAGAGTTAAAATCTCATACTA
This sequence comes from Hymenochirus boettgeri, assembly GCA_019447015.1. NCBI lineage: Eukaryota > Metazoa > Chordata > Amphibia > Anura > Pipidae > Hymenochirus > Hymenochirus boettgeri. Next base: position 79,803,685 of record CM033474.1, read on the forward strand.
AAACTAGTGTAAACGATTTTAAATCATGAGCTCCGGTTGCGCAGGGTGTGTTTAGTGAAGCCCATTCAAAGATAGAGTTAAAAACTAGCTAACTGATATTGAATCCAAATATTAGCCCAGCGATCCGTAAACAAGCCCAATGGTGTAGAAAAACTACTGGTATATTGTTCAACCATATCTTTTAAAGCATTGCCCCAAATGTAACTTTTCCCCTGTGGCTTTACCTTAAGCGTCATTTGAATGCAGTATGAACTGCATTTGGTCTTCTTTACTGCTGCTGCTTGAACATCAACTTGTAGAAAATGCAGCAGAGACAATCCAAAAGATGATAAGGGCTGGAATAAAAGTATACTACATTGAAGAAAAGAAAAGTATTAAAGGGCAACAATGCTGCAAAAAATGACCTTGGTAAATTAGGTAGGGATTGTTGCATTACATTAAAAACAATTCTTTTTGTTTCTATCTCTCTCTGATACCAAGGGGGAGATGCAATATATTTCGCTATCGCAACCTACCTGCACTCGTTTCCGCAATGTATTAATCACTTTGCGACCGTTAATACATTGTGAAAACGCTAGCGGTAAGTTGCGACCTTTTGCACGTATTTTAAAGACACCATTGAAGAGGCGTTAATTGCTACAAAAAATGGCAAAAATGTATTGCATTGCTTTGCGCTGCGCAAAGAAAAGAATTGCAAATGGTGCAGGCAGTGCAAAACCTTCGTTAAGACGTTAGTATATAAGTTAGCGTGATTTTAGCGCTTATTTTCTCGTTAGCCCGGGATATTGCATCTCCCTGCAAGTTTCTTACAGCCGAATGCAGAATTTAAGCTCCCTGGATTATCATTGGCAACTTTCTTGGGAGAGTGTGTTAGATATAACTTCGCTCAGCTGCTTTTCTCGGGCTGTACACCAGCACATGTTCTATTGGTGGATGTTAATGTTGGGTTAAGTGGCAGATGATATACATAGCTCTCCTTTAATACATTTTTATCCTTAGTAGACTTCCTTTATACTAAATAATAGTAGATTTTCATAGTTACTTGATAGTTATGGTAAGGGGTAAATGGAGGGAAGCTAGAGAAGGTACTTTTAGTTCTCCTTTACAGTACTTACTACTGTACAGTACAGTCTACTTAGCTAATATTGGTGAAAACAGGTTAGAATTTAAAGTCTCTAAGTCAGGCTGCAGGAGGAGAGCTTGGAAGGTCTTCTAACCTTATTCCATTGTGCTCGCTTGAAAAGATGAGACTTTTTTTATTTTTCCACAAGCCACCATTGATACACGATAATTATATAGTTATGGAGAATCTTTGTGTTTGGACCTAAATATTTCAAGTTTATTATGACAATAATTTGCAATAATTGGCTGAAACAATCCAAGTCTGCAAATGCAAAGCCAAGACAATGTTGTAAAATATCACTGATGCTCTCTAATTAGAAAGAAGTTACTAGTCTGTTCAATGTTTAAAACAGCATATGACACAATTGCATTTATCAGCTAGCAATATATCTATATTAGCTCCCTCCAGCATATAACAAAAGAAAAATTTACAAATATTTCAGCCATTTTAATAGTTTTAAAACTACTCTACATGTAAAGAAAGGTAAAAGTGTGGATAGGAGAACTTCCTTACAATGGTACAAAAAAGGCTTCTCTGCCAGGAGAGTTAGGATAAAAATATCAAACAAAAATGGCATTGTATGGTTAGTTTCCCACTATTTACTTTTTTAAATTCAATTATATCGCTGCAGCACTTTCTATCCTTCCCTCTGTATCTGCCTTATTTATACATCTAGATTGTAATCATAATGGGCAGAAACCTAATTTATCATGTCCTAGGTATCACTTAATTTATCCTAACTTTAATAAAATGTACCAGGATTTTGCAGATCCTTTTGTCAGTGAAACCCAGTGGCTTTGGCCAGCTCTAGCTTTGTGTAAATAAAGATTCACATACAGTATAGTACATCCCCCATACATGTAATGTACTGCTCTGATCCACCCAATTATAGAAACATTTGGTTCAGGTCCACTGATGTCATGTAGCCAAGGGTGCTCCTACCATGAAGCAATGTAAAACAATTGCTTAGTGGGTGCAACTCTGTGGTTTACTAGAAAGGCAACAGTTACTACAGAGCACTAGTTCATCAGTCTGTGTTAAGTCAGCCCTCCAGTCCACCAGCCAGTGTCAAGTCAGCCCTCCAGTCCACAAGCCAGCACACTATACTCATTTCCACAAGCCATACCGACCTCCACAAAACAAGCCCAACTTTCCCCAACAAATCTGCGTCAACTTTACAGGTGGCATTCAAAAGTTGTTTCAGGTGCCAAAAATCCTAGGAACACCCCTGCATGTAGTATTCATTCATTAAAATGGTTTACCATATCTATTTGTAATATATTTTAATAGAGATGGGACTTGGACCCGGATCCGACACGGAACCCCTCGAATGTTCCTGTCCGAAAATCTGTCTCGGACGGATCGTTCGGATTTCATGTCTTCGGAACAAGATTGAAATTTTATCGAAAGTTCGAGCTATTTCCAAAAATCCTCGAAAAAAGCCTTGAAAGTTCGATAATCCTCGAAAATATGATCGGAAACTCGAAAATAGTTTCTGATGGTATTTTCGAGGATTATCGAAGGTTCGAGGCTATTTACCTTGTATACAGTATATAGTATATTAATGTATGTAGTAAATTGTTTATGTTCCGTGGCATTATAGGGTAGGACTAAATTAATTTCTGGGAGGGGTTAATAGAAAGAAGCTTTTGTTATGTCTGGCATTCGGGAATACCTTTAAATCATTGCTTATTTGCATTTCCTTGTTTTTTTATATCTGTAAGTAAATGAACAATATATAAACTAACTAGAGACTAAGCCCTATAATCAGGAACACCAATGTAATGGCATATCCTGGATATTAACGAATGTATTCACCTCTTTGATCAAAATGTTTTTTCTGTACGCTCTTTTCCTTATTTGCACATCGGCATCAAATAGAATAAAAGAGTATTTAAAATCTATGTTAACATTTTCAGAAACACCTTAAAAAAGATTCCATTACTTAAAGTGATTTGGATAATTGTGTTCAATGGTAGCCATTATTTAAAATATAATTAGTCGCTAAACTCAGAGAAAGAGGGAAATTCTGCAGGTGTTTCTCATTATTTGTTTTGCATGCAAAATATCTGCATAAATTACCATTATTATTCGAATGTATACTAAAAGACAATAAAACATTAGCAATCAAAAAAGAATGTTGTTGACCCACAGTCTGTAATAGCAGAAGGGATATAATGTGTTTTGGCCTTTGATGCTATTTCTGCACATGTGCAAATGCGTTTAAGATTTAAAGAACAATTTTGCACCTGTGCCACCAGTCCGTGTGGAATAGTGAAATAAACCCCCAAAGGAAGACGTTGAATATGATAGAGACATTAAAATAATGATTGCTTTGTACAAAACCAAATTTTGTTCCATCTGCATTCTGGATTTAATGCTTTCGTATGATTACTTTGCATTTTTAATAAGGTGTGACCTTTGGCCAAGTTAGGGCAGTTTGTAAATAAATAAGTGCTGTGTTTTTTGTCTAGATTTGTATAATGTCTCGATGAAAAGACCCACTTTAAAAAAAATATATAGAGGCGTATCCATTTAAATACAGCCGCCTAGTAATTTCAGCTTCACCATGGTATGTCCACCCTCAGACAACATGTTGCGGTAAAAAAAATTTGATAGGTGTTGGTGACCTGACCCCAATATTTTTAAAAATCTCCGAATCAAATTTTTAATATTCTTTTATTTACATCACATATTAGATGCAACATTTTTCTTCCTTGTTTTCTTTTTCTTTTGCCACAGAAATGATCAATATATTTGTTTTTAAAGGGCAAGTCCAAAAAATTACATATAGGAACCCCTCCTCAACCTCAAAACTGCAAATACTTGCTGAAAGCTGAAAGATATAAGTCGAACTGCTGCACAATGTCCTATTACTCCTTTTTCTTCTTCTTGGTTCTTCCGGTTAGCAACTGTCAGTTATGGATGGATATGACTTAAAGGATATATACACATGTACACTGGGTAATTTGTTTTTTTAAATTGCCAATTACTGGAAACTATAATTCTTCCAAACTATAATTGTACCATTTTTTTATCTGTCCCCTTTTTCTTTAGATATCCAGTCTGAAACATCTTACATTTCAGCTGTCAATCAAGTGTCTATACATAACAAAATCAAGTATCAATTCTGTTATAGTTTGCTGACGCGGGAATAGTGACAGTTGGTTCATGAACTGCATGGTTGGAAATTCCCTTCTTTCAGGTCTGCCTCATAGGGATTACTGAACTGAGCATGCTTGCCCTCACACAGAGTCATATAGTCTGACAAGGGGCTTGGGGACTGAGCTGGAGCAGAACAAGTACTGGTTTGGAGTAATGCAGTAACACAAATAAATAAGTGCTGCTTACATGTATTCATTTATAGATAAAAAGTTATTTAATGCTAATACTTCAGCTGCCTCCTCTGAGCATAGGCAAGTTCATAACCAGCTCACTTTATGTCTGCAGGGGGCATAAACACATATAGCCCCTTATGGACGATATTATCAGCCTATCGCAGCTGATAATATCGATGATCTAAAATTTCTGCCCATCCGAAAACAAGATTGGATCTGTCTCATTTTGTTATCAGAATGGGCAGAAATTTTGGATGATCGATATTATCAATCGGCAGGCACCATATACCCCATATTGCCCAATAATATTGCTGTGTCTATAGCCACCATTACTTTACATGAGGTATCCTGGAGCACAGCAGGCATACAAGTAAATAACAAGATCCAATGCACTCTTGTCCAACTCGTATCCAGCCCTCTATGGATAGTAGTATACAGCAGAAAAACAAATTGAGGGTTGCACTGCAAGATCAATTTAAAGGGAAAGTTCAGTGGAAATACATATGCTTTTAAGAAAAAATAGCAGTATTTTTCCATCCTAATGACTTTAACCTGCCCATTCAGCATTTTGTCTGTGTATAAAAAAATACTTTCCCAAAATACTTACTTCCTGTTTGTAGGACCCCCTAATAGAGACCGTTATGATTTTGCCCTTGACCCAGTTTCTGTGTTGATTTAGTTGCTCAGTAGAGATCTGAGCATGTTTGACCCATCACCAACAGCCAATCAGTAGAAATTACTGTTAGGAACAGTCCAAGGAAGTGGGGCATCCTGGGAAGAAGAAGATCCTTAGATTGAGTTAGAACCTGAAATGGCAGCTCACTAATGTAAACAGCAGGGAATAGCAAGGGGTAGAAATTCTACTGATTTTTAAAATGGGAGAGAATATCTTGAATAACTAGGTATGTATAATATAAACTAATACTTTTTAAAATGTTGATATTTTCCACTGAACATTCCCTTTAACATGTGGTGCCCCCTTTCTCAGTTGATCACCTGGTGTATTTGATGTTAGTCACATATTAAAGGATTAAATTGATCTTGGAGTGTGACCCTCAATTTTAAATTAAATGGTAGAGTAGTCCTTTAAGGCTAATGACACTGTTAGGCCACCAGATAGGTCTTAAACCCATATCTAGAACAGTTATTGGCTTCTAATTGCAGACCAGATTAGAACAAAGCCATTAACACTCTTGCAAAAACAGCACAAACAACAGCTAGTGTCAGTTTTGAGCAAAACCTCAAGGTAAACCTCTTCAAAAAAGAACAATTTCTTTACTGTAAAGTAGGAATCCATACCAAGGTTTCTGTTGTCCTCACATAAAATATGAGTGATTTTTCATACTTAACTAAATAACCAGAGCTGACTAATTGTTACTGTATATATTTAAGATTTTATGCAAAAAAAATGCAATTTTGTCCATTAAAATAACATCAAATTGATCAGAAATACAGTGGAGACATTTTTAAAGTTGTAAATGACATTCATAACTGGAAATGGTTGTTATTTAAAGAAATATTCCCATAAGTGTACAGAGCCCTATAATCTGCAACAATTTGTCCTGAGTGCCAATGGAATTTTGTGTTTGCTAATGTAAGTTAATTAAAAAGTTAGCAATTGATCAATAGAAGCCCTTTTGTACTAAAATTATGTTAGCACAGCTGAAACCTGAAAAACTGGCCTTCTAGTATCTGTAGTATCAGTTATTCTAAAAATGGGCAGAAACTAACAGGGTTATTCAATAAAAGTTCTTAATGTTAAAAATGGGGTTAATTTTGCCCCAACCAATCAGATGTTAGCTTTCAAATGTTAAATAAGATCTGATTGGTTGGGGCAACTTTTATTAAATCTCCCTGTAAGTACTTTCTTTTCAAACTTATCCGTACGATAATCATATGGTCACCCATACACGAATGAAGGATCGTACAATATTGGGATTGTACGACTAGGTTTTTTTCGTGTATAGCCCCATATGCAGCTAATTATGTTATACTGCAGTACAGGTGAGGGAAAATACGCTTAAAGTCAAGAGGCATGGGCAGTTTTTTATATACCAATTTAATGGTATGGTAAAAAACTAAACCATGATATAGGGGACTATGTGTTTCCAGGACAGTTTACCCCAACGGATAAATATTTAAATTTACTCAGCTTTATTTTGCTAAATGAGCTGCCTCTCTTATTGCATAATCAAAGAGAAATCAGGTAAACCTGGTTCACCTGACAGCTAATAAATTGTATCAAGTTTACACTCTTTAAATGGCATTAAGTAAATGTGTAACAAATTGTACACCTTCCCTTGACAAATGGCACATTTTCCTTTTAATATCTGCAATAAGACATTTTTAGTGCTAAATAAAGGTTTACTGGGTAATAATGTGCCCCTCGTTGCATGGTATTCAAATATTCGATATATTTATCTACATTTTGCAACACTTATTTTTAAAACACACTCTGTCAATTACTGATCACTAGAGATGTTTGAAACTGAGTTTAATAATGTTTTTGGATTTCCCAAAAAAATAATAGAAAATTAGAAATCCGAAAGCAAATCCATAGAAGACAAAAGGGCAAAAAAAGAGTAAAATAATGGAAGAAAAAGAATGGTAGATGGCACAGGAACCTGGGAAATGGTCAGGGGAAGATGTACAAATCACCAAAATTTTATTAAAAATGAAATTCCTTTACACGCAAGCTATTTTCAAGAGTAACCTTGTATATTTGGTAACCCTCAAAAGTAGCCTTGTATATTCAGTTACCCTTAAAAGCAGCCTCGATAACCCTCAAAAGTAGCTTTGGGTATTGGGTATTCGGCTGGTGACACAAAACTCTGCAGAACTTTGTAAACTTTAAAGTGTATGTATACTGAAAAAATTACTTTGCGTCATTATGTAAATACATGTAAGTAGCACTTACTCTGAGGTGTGTGTGTTGCTGCATGCCTTCAATACAAAGCTTGTTTGGCTTAGGCTCTGACCACTGACCTGACTATTTTCCCACATACCAACAGTCAAAACTGCACACAGCATACAGCACACCAACTGTCAAACCATTCCAGGTACAGCAAAAATGCTCACAGAAATGCTAAAACATAAGATGTTTCAGATTGGATATCTAATGAAATAGGGGGCAGATCAACAAAAAAACTGTACATAGGTGATAGATGGAATGAATTATAGTTTCCAATAATGGGCAATTTAAAAAAACTAATTTTCCATTGTACATACCCTTTAAATCATGAGCAATTTCTGCAGACAGACCTAGATGGATTATCAAATTGGGAAGAAGAGTGTTACATGAGATTAATTGTTGATAACTGTAAGGTGATGCATTTTGGGGTTAACAATCTTTGTGCTAGCTATACCATAAATGGCTCTGTGCTAAGTTAATCTCTGCTGGAAAAAGATTTGGGGGTTCTAGTAGTTAACAGACTTAGCTGTAGCAAGCAGTGCCAGACAGTAATGGCTATAGCTAGCAAGATATTGTACATAAAAATAGGGGTTTAGATTCAAGGGATAAAATTACAATTCTCTCTCTTTACAGAGTAAAGGCCTCATTTGGAATATACAATGCAGTTTTGGAATCCCATATATAAAAGGAAAATCTTGGAAATGGAAACAGTTCATAGAAGGGCAATTAAATTAATAGGGGGAATGAGGGGCTTGACTACGCAAACAGATTAGACAAGTTAGGACGGTTCGCACCGGTGCAGCAGCGCTTGCACAGGGATATGATCCCTTTGTACAAATATATTAATGGAATGTCCAAAAGAAGTTTTTCTTCAGGTTAGGAAGGGTTTATTACAGTTGGAACAGCAGATGCAGTCGTGTAAAGTTCATTGGGCTGGATATGTTTGTAAAATTCACACATAATAAAATTTCATGTTCATCCAAGCATCCTTTCCAATTGGTATTTGGAGTCTGGGGGGATTTCAATAGAATTTGTAAAAATTCTATTGAAAATTCAAAAAATTCAGATTCAATCAGATTTTTGGAGCCGCATAACAGAATGAAACTTAATTTGCGCTGATAACCTGCCTCTTAATTGCGTAAAGCTGTGCCACAGACCTATGCGCTGATTACCTATCTCTTGATTACATTCACCTGTGTTTCAGACACAATAAGCGCTGATTAGATGCATTAATAGAGGTTTTTGCAGCTGTTGCATGTTGCCATTTAAAATGTGGCCTTTCAAGCCAAATTCAAAATTTATACTTAAACTTTCTCTTTATGGTTAATTTAAAAAAAACAAATTGGGATGCACAATTCACCAAAAGGTGAAAGAGGGGGGATAAATAGGGATAATGTAAATGTAAATAAATCAGAAAGACTAACAGGGAGATTCAATAAAAGTTCTTATCGTATAAAATGGTGCTAATTTTGCCCCAACCAATCAGATCTTATTTAACATTTCAAAGCCAACATTTGATTGGTTGGAGCAAATTTCGCTCCATTTGTAATGATAAGAACTTTTATTGAATAACCCTGAAAGTATCCCCCTATAAATTTTCCCTCCCAGATAGGCACACCGAGGGTATATAATTATAATACAAAGTTTATTGGATATGCATTAAAATAAACACTAAATCACACTATAAAAAGTTAAAAATATATAGAAACTGGAGCACCTTAGTATAGGGTATATACAAGGACAAGAAAAATACAATTATTAGTCCTTAAAACCAAAAAGAGAGTGGGAGCAATCTCTCTATCCTCAAGTACACCCAATGTCCCTTACTTACATTGGGTGTGAACTCTGCTGTGCATGAGTGCCCATAGAGAGTGCTCCGAGTGCCACCTCTGGCACGGGTACCATAGATTCACCACCACTGCTTTACAGGAATTTTCCATTTTATTATCATTCTGTGCATGGTTCCCTGGAAATGTCCACTAATATTTTACTGTCACAATGTAAATCTGTTGTATTCAATTAGATAAACTGGACTTGAAATGTAGTTCTTGAAGACATTTCGCTAGTCATCCGACTGGCTTTCTCAATTCAGAATGACTTGTACAAGAACATAATTGCCACAGATTCTTGTACAAGTCATTCTGAATTGTGAAAGCCAGTCGGATGACTAGCGAAATGTCTTCAATCCTATGCAGTGAGAACAGACAGTAAAGGTCCTATTCAGTGAGAACAGACAGTAAAGGTCCTATTCAGTGAGAACAGACAGTAAAGGGCTCATACATGAGAAGACAGTAAAGGTCCTATACAGTGAGAAGACAGTAAAGGTCCTATACAGGGAGAACAGACAGTAAAGGCCCTATTCAATGAGAACAGACAGTAAAGGGCCTATACATGAGAAGACAGTAAAGGGGACCTTTAATTTCGTTTTATGCTTTTCTCACTGTATCCTGGTGGGACTCTTTAATGTTTCTTTCCTCGAGGCAATGTATGGGAACCTCCTCCCCTACCTTGTATAGTATTGTGTTCTTCGCTCTCATTGTATACCTGGGAACCTTTACTGTACTGCCTGTTCTCAATGTAGGGGACCCTTTATTGTCCTTATTTCCACTCCGTACAGGGGGACCTTTTTAGTGCCTGCTGCTGTCCTCGTTCTCCACTGTATGGGCCATCCTCTTGCCCGGGACTTTGCGTCCACCTCCTGTGCCGTGTTTTCCACCAGGTTATTTTGGTTCAGAACCTGTGACCGGAGACTGTTTTTAAGAGGTTTGTTCTCGGTCTTTCTACCCCCCCGGTGCACTACTCCTTTACTGCCGGTGGGGTGGGTGAGTCAGTCCTGTTGCTTTCAACCTGTCTGTCTCCTAGTTCTCATCTGTTGTTCCAAATTATTTGGCTCACGTTTAGTGGGGGTGGTGGTGGGGTTTATGGAGGTGGGTGTGATTGGTGAGCGCCTGTATGTTGACCTCCTATTATACTTGTCTGTTCTTCACTCTTTGTCATTGTGATGGGCCCTTTACTGGTTTGTTTCTCACTGTATGTTAACCATTGGGTACGTGTGGACCTTTACGTATTCTCATGTCTTATGTGCCCTTTTACTGTCTGTCTTTTTTCACTGGTGGTTTTCTTTTTTTTGCTGGTCTGAATTAGGACCTTCACTCCCTTGATGTTATTGTCTCCTCTCCTTGTTTTTGGGTTCTCATTGTACCCTGGACCCTCTTACCTTGTCTCTCTCAATGACCCAAAATATAAGATCTTTACGCTTCTCATGTCTGCCCGCCCCCAGGAGGCCCTTTACTGTCTGTTCCTCACCTGCGAGAAAGGACCTGTACTGTTCTTCTGTACTTTTCTTACGGCCATAGGACCGTTCACAGTGTCCTGCTTCTCCCTTTGGTATAGGAAACTTAGCCGCTTGTTTCTAATGTTAGCACTTTGTAAATGTCTGTCTAATTGAATAGGAACCCCTCTTACTCGTCTGTGTTCTCCTGTATCTAGAGCACCTCTCCCCCTATCACCTTGAATCTGTATTCTCACTTTTGTTGTTAGCTTTATGTCTTGTTAAATTAGCCCCCTTTAGGACCCCTTTTTACTGTCTTCTCATTTGTATGAAGCCTTTACTGTCTGTTCTCACTGAAAATATGAAAAAAAAAAAATTAAAAAAAAAAAAAAAAAAAATATAATAATAGAGAATTGAAAATAGAATAGGACAAATAAAAAAAATAAAAAAAAAATTCCCCCCCCCCCCCCCCCCCCCCCCCCCCCCCCCCCCCCCCCCGCAAATACATAGGACTCTCTGTACTGTCTGTTTTCCTCACATGGCCACATAGGGACCCCCCTTCCCCCTCTTGTTTTCCCTCCCTTCTTTTTGTACTGTTGTTCTGCTAATGAATTAAGGCCATATTTTACTGGCTTCTTACTGTATGGGCCCTGTTTATTTGTTATTCGCATTGTTAAGGACCTTTTACTGTCAGTCTCACTGTATGAGACCTTTACTGTTGTTACTCCACTGTACGGGACCCTTTTTACTGTCTGTTCTCACTGTCACGGGCGGAGGGGGGACCTTTTTAAATATCTGTTCTCAACTGTTAGGGGGAACGTTGACCCCCCCCATCACATTTTTGCATGTCTGTTTCTCATGGTATGGGAACTCTCCCCTTTTCCACCCCCCCTTACCATGCCCCCACTGTTTCCTTTTTCTGACTGTCCGCTTGTCGCATGCTACGGGGACATTGTACATGTCTGTTATCACTGTATTGTGGGGTGCCCGACCCTCTTCCTTCTTTCTCCTTCCTTTCCCCCTGTTTTTTTTTCATTTTTTACTGTCAGTCTCTAACTGTATGGGACCTTTACTGTCTACCTTTCTCACTGTCTCGCCCCGTATAGGGACCTTTACTGCTATGTTCCTCAATGTATGGTGCCCTCTTACGGTCCTGTCATACTTTCACCCTGTAGCCCAAACGGAACCCTTGCCCAACTGTCTCTCCCCTAAACCACCCTCTCGTATGGGAAACCCCCCACTCTTCTTCCCACCACACCCCCCTCCCTTACCCACCCCCCTTTCCTTTTAATGTCGTTTATCAGCTGCCCACCCCTCTTGCGCGCGTGTAACGGGACTCCCCACCCCCATCCTTTATAGTATGTTCTACCATACCCTGTGTCCCCGGACCTTTTACTGTCTGTTCTCACCTGTTATGGGGACCTTTTACAAAACCTGTTCTATTCTCACTGTACTACGGACCCTTTACTGCTGTTCTCACACTTCCGTATGGTACCTTTTACTGTCTCGGTTCTAACTGGAATAGGACTGCTCGTACTGTCTCTATTGTATGGGCCACCGTTATGTCTTTCTCACTGTTGTCCTATTTAATTATGCGGCACCTTTAATGTCTGTTCTCCACTCGGCTTCTATACTATGTTTATGGGGACTCTCTTTCTCTGGCCCCCACTGTCCCCTCGGGCGGGCAAGGAGGAGCCATTCTCCCTTCTTTTTTTTTTCTTTTTTGTCCTTGTTTTTCCCCACACCCCTTTTTTCCTTTTACTGTCTTTGTTCTCAAATTGTATAAGGACCACTTTACTTGTCTGTGAGGTCTCACTGTAGAGAACCTTACGTCTTCTCATTGTATGGGGCCCTTCCCCCTTCCCATTTACTGTTTTCTACTGTATGGTACCTTTAATGTATGTTTCCTCACTGACCACAGCAACCCTAGGAACTTTAATGCTTCCGCATGTATGGCCCTTTTACTGTCGCGTTCTCATGAATAGGGCCGTTTACTATTCTGTTCTCCCTTAGTTTGTTTGTTGTATAGGGACCCTGTACTGTTCCCTTCACTGTAACCACTCCACGGTATAAACCCCCTTCCCGACACCCCCTCCGCCCCTCTCTACTGCTCTTCTACATGCTATGATGCCCTTCATCGCACCACCCCCCAAGTACTACTATCTGTTCCCACTCCTTCCACCTGAATCAGACAGACCCCTTTTTTTTTAATTAGTGGTAACCCCTGACTCCTGAATAGGACTTTAATGTATGTTATACACTGCCATAGGATCTTTACTGTCTTCTTACTGTATGGGCCCTTACCCTCTTTGACTGTTTCCATATTCTCAACAACACTTCCTTATGCCCCGTACCCTTTCCCTACTATCTCCATAGTAAGGACCCTTTACTGTCCCCTTGAGCTCCACTGTTCCCTTACTGTCTCGTAGGCTGTCTGTGCTCCTGGTCTTACCCATGCTGTAGCCACCCCCCCCCCCCCCCTATCCCTCCCCCAACCCCTCGTATGGGACCTTTACTGTCCTCCCACCATGTATGACGACCCCTTTCGTCTGTCTTTCGTCCTACCCTCCACCGTACCGGCGACCCCCACAAAACCCCACCACCCTCAAACATCTCGTTTCCCATCTTTTGTTTTTTTGAATGTCTGTTTCACTGTACGGCCGAAACCCATTAATGCTCTGTTCCCATTCACAATGTATGGGCCGACTTTTACTGTGTTTCTACCCACTGTATGGGACCCGCTTTACTTAGGCTGTTCTCACTTGTATGGGGACCTTTCTACAGGTCGGCCGTAATCCGTGTCCTCCTTTCCCTTGTTCCCCTCAGTAATGCGGAACCCATGCCTCCTCCTTTTTCCCTTCTCACGCCGGCTATTATCACGTTATAGGCACCCACTCCGCCTATTGGGTTCCCCCACGCTACTGTCTGTTTACTCACCAACCGTAACGGAACCAAACGCTTAGCCCACCCAAGACCCCACCCCGCTACTGATACCTCCACCAGTGGGACACACTGTTAACAAAACCACGACAACACCCTCCCCCTTGTCGCTGTGTTTTACTGATTCGTGTGTATCTGTTCTCACTACTGAATTTTTGGTGTCTTGCGGCAGACCACCCAACCTTTGCAGTGTCCAACCACATGTTCAGTGGGTTGATGACATCTAAAAATAATTGGGGAGACACATGGAACCCATCCTTCTGTACACATGTGGTTATCCAAGATCTGATGCTCCAATAAAGGGGAACCTTTTCTATAGTTGCTGTATTTCTCACGCCTGTTCGGGACATCTTTAATGTTCTGTTCCATCACTGTAGGGACATTTGGCCCCACTTTCATTCCTTAACTGTATACTTGGTCAACGTATAGGACCCCTTTATCGGTCTTGTCTCAGGTCTATCCCCATATGGGCCCATCCCTCGGTTTACTGTCTGTTCTCACTGTACTGGCCTATTCGTACCGTTTCACTGTCAACCGCGTTTTTCGCCGGTCACACCCTCTTTACTGTAGGAGATCTTGGGGGAGACACTCTAATGGCCTTTTTACTCCGTCCTTCTCATGAGTTCGGGCAACACCCTTTTTCCCTTTTCCTTTGATCCTCCACCCCTGTTGCTCTCTCACCTGAACATAGGGACCCACCAACCTTTATGTTGCACACACCCAACCCCCACACCTGGCCCTGGAATCACTGTAAGGACCCTTTACTGTCTCTAGTTCCCCACCGGTATAAGACTATCGACCTACTGTCCCTTCATCATCAATATGACGCACACACCTCTCCTTACTGTCTGTTCTAACCAATGAACCCGGACCTTTTACGTCGGTTCTTACCACTGCATAGGACACTTTACTGTATTGTTCTGCACGGAACTGTATAGGACTTTTACCCCCTGTCTTTCCATGGGCGTATATAGGCACCTTTACTGTCCAAACTGTTCTCACTTTTTGGAATAGGACATTACTGTCTGTTTTCCCTGTATAGGACACCCCTTACCCACTGTCCACTTCTCACTGTAAATAGGAACCTTACATGTCTTTATACTGCCTCTCAAGAAGCACAGCCCTCCTTTACTGTGTATGTTCTCTCACTAATCCGCATCCACCCAAAATAGGACCTTTCCCCTTTACATGTCGTTCACTGAATAGGACCTCTTAATGTCTGTTCTCAATGAATTGAATCTTTAATGTATTTTACTGTCTGTATTGTTATGGCCATGTACTGTATATTCTACTGTATCAGGACCCCCCCGAACCCCCCCCCCCCCCCCTCGGCAAACCCCCCACCCTAGCCCTACGCGCCCGATCCATCCCCCCCCACAACTGCTCGAACGGACGTGCCCTTCCTCCTGTACTGGTTTTTCCTTTCTCACCCCGTTGTACCCTTTTAACCCTTGTCTGTTTCCTTACTGTCATGTGGGGACTATCTTACTGTCTGACTCCTTTCTGCATCCTCTCAACCCTGTATGCGGGTGACAGACCCTTTACTGTCTCGTTCTCACACTGTACGGGACCTTTGACGTCTTGTTCTCCACTCACCACTGTAGGGCAACCTTTTAAGCAATACTGTTCCCTCACGTACGAACACGGGACCCCTACCTGCTGCGGGCGCTGTTCTCACTGTATGGGACTTACCATGCACTGTTCTTCACTGACTCACCGGGACCTTTACTACGTCCCTGTTACCTTCACTAATCCATTACTATCTCTCGTATGGGGCCATTATACCGGGACCCACTTTTATGTCTGTTTCACTGTATGGGAACCTTTACTGCTATTCACTCACACTGCTTCCCCTTACCATCGACCCAGCCTCTTACTTGGTTGTTCTCCACTTTGTTAAAAAAAAAAAACAAAAACCTGTATGGGACCTTTACTGTCCCTGTTCTCATGTTGGGACCTGATGTCTTCTCTTCGTATGGGCCCGTTAAGGTCTCCTGGACCTGCCACCACTCCCCACCTCTCCCTAAACCGGCTTTTTTCTCCCCCTCCTAGCCCCTAACTCTCTCTTCCCACACACGCCTCTCTCTGCCCTCTTTTTAATGTCCACGCTCCCCCACCCACCCCTCGCTCTGGTCCCACCTCGTTCTTCCACTTGTTATAGGGCCTCGTCCACTGTATGTTCCCCACACCGCAGCCACCTAGAGACACCCGGCCCCGTTACTGTTCTGGTATCACCCTGTATAGAAACACCCCCAACCACCACATTGATACTGTCTTCTCATTGTTCCCTCCCATGGGCTCCTTCTTCTTCCCCCTTAATGTCCGGTTCCAATGTATGGTACCCATTACTGTCTATTCTTCACGTACTAGGCCTTCCCCCAGACTGTCGTACGCACGCGACCCCTGCTCCCCTTATGCTGGCCACCTTTAATGTCTGTTCTCACTCCTGAGAACCTACGGACCTTTCCCCTGTCTGTCCTCACTCACTGTATAGGAAACCACACACCACCCCAACCTTCTGTCTATCACCCCCAAAAACAACCCTTGTACTAAGGCCTGTACTGGCTGTTCTTCACTCCGCACCTAGACTTTATGCCTAGCCATACCCAAAGAACCCACACTGTCCTCACCTTGCATATACCCCTATAGACCTTTCACTCGTCTTCTCAACCTGCATCCCGTATGGGGCCTCCCCCCTTCTTCTTCTTTTACTGTCTGGTTCGCATCTGAACTAATAGCAGGCACCATTGATTTTATCTGTCTGTTCTCACGAGCAATCCCATTTCTCCTTTAACCTTATCCTTCTCCCTGACCCATACCTTTTAAGTCCCTACCGATACCTCCCCCCCAGTATTTCTTTTCCTATAGGACCTTTACTCGCTCTTCATTCTCACGGTTGTATAGGACCTTATACTTGTCTTCTCATGTTATGAGCTTTAGGTCGTTCTCACTGTACGAGGGACCTCCTTTACTGTCTTGTTCTCACTGTTGCGGAGGGAAACTACCATGGTGATTTACGGTCTGTTGCTCAAATTTGCGATGGGACCATCGTCTTGTACACGGAGAAAGGTTCAGGAGGGCCCCACGCACTAGGGAAACCTTTTTTGTTTTTTTCGTCCTCTTGTAATGTATGTTCTCACGGTAGTAATACCCCTGGAAACTTTACTGCCTTGTTCATCCAATGTATGGGACCCCTTTTCTCTCCCCACCCACGATTCTTCCATCGCTCCTCTTTTTTAGGTATCGCAAACTGTCACCCCCCTCCTTTAATGTCTGTTCGTAGGTAGGGCCGGAACTTTAATTTCGTTCTCACTGTATGGGACCGCCCCTCTTTACTGTCTGTCTCTTATTGTATGGGGACCCTTTACTGTTGTCTCACTGTATGGGACCTCTTACATGTCGTTCTCACGGTATGAGGACTTGGGTCTGTTCTACTATGGGACTTTACTGTGGTTCTCACTTGTACGGGGACCTTTATAGTCTGTTTCTCACGTGTATAGGACCTTTACTGTCGGTTCTCCTGTATGGGACCTTTTACTGTCTGTTTTCCACTGTATTGGGACCTTTTGTACTGTTGTTCTTCACTGTAGTGGGCCTTTTACTTGTTTGTTCTCATGTATGGCTTGCCTATCTGTCCTGTTGCACTTGTCTATGGATCTTTATGTTCTGTTCTCACTGTATGGGGACCTTGACTGTCGTTTTCCAAACCATACTTTGCTGCAGCAGTTACTATTTTCCACATTTCATAATGGTGTTAAATATTTGTTTAAAAGGCAGTTTATAAGGTTAGATTATTTAACTTTAGATAGTTTGTTAGGTTAGGGTTAGGTTAGATAGTTAGGTAAGTTAGGGTCTGTTTAAAAAGAGTCTACTTGATGTGTTGGCAGGCTCTTTGGGGCAAATTATTTATTCTTCGGGAATTTAGCGGTTTGTGTTGTTTAACTGTCAATTTAATCCAAAATGATTGGCCCACAAATCAAAATAATGCCACGTTTCCAAAAATTAACAAAATG
The DNA here is from genome assembly GCA_019447015.1 of Hymenochirus boettgeri. Classification (NCBI taxonomy): domain Eukaryota; kingdom Metazoa; phylum Chordata; class Amphibia; order Anura; family Pipidae; genus Hymenochirus; species Hymenochirus boettgeri. The sequence continues at coordinate 79,821,281 of CM033474.1, forward strand.
GCTAGTCGGCTCCCACTAACCTGCCACGCGCAACACCCAGTTTTGCCACAAGTGGCCGCACACCCATTACCGCATGCTGCATATATGGCTCAGGGTGCAAACAACACTCACCCACCAGAACTAACCCATGGACCACTTCAAAAAATCAAAAATTATAGTAATAGCTGACAACAGAAATGCTTCCTGTCCTCAGTGTGCGTCTTAAACTACACATTACAGGTGCAACATTCTAGGGGAAAACTACGAAGTGTATGCATATCGGTGAAGTCGCTTTGTTTCTTCTTAAAATGCAAATCTAAGTCAAAGCATTCTAGACCCATGATGGACAAAATATTACCCCCCACCAAAGGACTACCATGACACACTAAGCACTGGATTCTCTTAGTACCCTGTTCTTTTCTTCTTGCTTGCCCGCTCCACTTCCACGTTCGTGATCTGGGCCAATGCGAAGAAAAGCTTACTTTCAGTCACGCTGACAGAAGTTTCGGATCGGAGCACCGAAGGAAATTTTAAGGTGAGTAAGTATCTAGAGTTAGAAAGTGAACAAGGGGAGAGACAGTTGCAGTTAGGTCCTCACCCTGGGTACTTTTCTAATGGCTTGACGTGTTAATGTTTTTTTGTGGCGTTATGTCCTTTAAAAACTCCTCTAGTCAATGCCCATTAAAGGGGAAAATGGCAAATGTTTACAAAAGAGTAGATGTTTTTCGTGTTATGTGGAAACTTGAAAGAAGATTGAAAAAAGTTCATAATTATACCGTTATATCATATTCTTTTTAATATATAATACTGTTATCTGGGCTGACAATTTCACACAAATTTTTTACATCCTCAAACAATTCAGGGACTTAAGATATTAGTAATTGGATTGGAATTGTGATAGAAAACTAGTTGTTTTTTGATAAATGTGAGGATCTGTGTATTGTATGATTTAAGATAAAGTCGCAAGATATTTGTTCTTATACACCCAAAGGGCCGCCAAAGTAAATCTCAACACCTGTGGTCGCCAGTGACATTTATTATTGACCACCCAAACATATTTCTGTACAAAGGTGTACAACACTCGCCACATCTAGGTACATGCCCGCTTTTATGACGTACTAAAGTGTTAATCACACTCCAGAAGTTACACCACCCAGGCAGTACACCTTCTTTGCGCCCTCGGCCTCCAATTGATAGGTGCAATCCTCCCAGCCCTCCACTTAAGGCCACAGCAATACGGCAAAATGCAAGAAAGTTTAGAGGGAGCACACTATTTTCATTTGCCAGTGTTTATTCAAGCAAAAAATATACACGTATGTTTTTTACTTAAAAGTGTACCATACTTACCAAAACAATATTGCATACTGCATTCCATAATTTATGAGTATTATTATTATTATTGATCAGTTAAAAACCCCACCCCAACAAAGAAGAAATTCATGTTTGTGCTCTAGTACCCCAGCACCTAGAAATTACTAGCATGCCCAGTGCAGACATCCCCATAACTTAATGTGCATATCAGACTTCTCGTTTCCCCTTGTGTTTTCCCACACAAGCTTCTCCTGGCTATGATCCAATGTCTCTGCTTTTTAAAAGAAAAAAGAGACGGGCTTAACATAAGCTAAAACTTAATATGCGAAAACAATAAAATTTTTACTGAATAACTTTTTTTTTTCTTTTTTTTTTTTTACAGTGTTTTAGAGAAATGTTTTTATATCATGATGTGTGTGCTTTCTGCCACGGCAACTGAAGAGTTAATAAACAACACTTTACAGAAACTACAATGTTCACACTTACAACTGTAGTACTCAGGGCTGTATTCATAAAGGATCATTATAGGATTGTGAAGGTTCTCATTCATACAGGTCATGGTATATCTGTTGTATTCAAATAGATCAACTGGATCTTCATTCAGCTGAGCTTAGATGCATCATGTTCCTCTTAAAAGATGTTATATTTATCTTAAGATCATCAGAGGGTAGGAGACCGTATGAAACTTTACAAGTAAGAACGAATTTAGTTCTTCCTTAATAAATTCCCATGTGGTTATAATTATCACAAGAATCCTCATTTCTTTTAAGTGGACCATGCAGAGAATTAACCCAGAAAACATTCTTTTCAGTTTGAACAAACATGGAATGTGGAGTAAAGTGTCTTTCTTATCCATATCAGTTTGAAATGATCTAGTGTATGGCCTTAAAATAAAAATCATAAGTGTAATTTACGTTTGAAACCGAAACTCCTTATGCATTAAATAAAAAACACTACTTAATATTATTTCGATGACCGCTGTCGATGCCCAACCATGGCCCTCCACCCCCCATGATATCCAGTCTAAAGCTTGCAATTGATCAAAGCGGGACCACATGTGGTATCCAAGGAATCAACTGTTGTATTCAATTAGATTCAACTGGACTTGAAATGTGTCTTGAAGACGTTTCGTTCCCAGTCATCTGACTGGCTTTCTCAAATCAGAATATGCATTGTACAAGAATCTTAGTAGCAATTATGAATGAAGACACTGGCAAAACACCCATTAGCATATCACAGCCACCAAACGGTATTAAGGGTGGTGATGTGATGGATTAGTGGCTAAGAGTGTTATAGGAACACCCAGGGTAAGGTGTCAAAACAGCATGTTACATGGCAGCAGTTGGTGTCGACCCCCCACCTCTATTTAGGCTGGTTTCTTTATGTGAAAATAAAGAAACCAGGCCTAATAGAGGTGGGGGGGGTTTGATTTAAATGAGTCCTATATTGCAGTTGAAAGTGTTACAGACCACACCCTAATTTTTTGATGTGGCAAGTATCTGGTGCGCAGCTACATAGGGGTGCAGGGGGCCCCATTTTGGTGTAAGGTTCCAAAACTACCAGTCTGTGTGCCAACTGTTTTACGGTGGTCGAGTACAAAGCATTTTTACTATTGTCTGTGTGCCAAGCATTTAACCAGTGGCCTGGCTGTGTGCAGTGCCAGATCCCAACAGTATATCAGTTCGCATGCATTTAACCAAGCATGTGCCAATATTGTTACCAGCGGTTATTATACAAATCATTTTACCACTCTGTGTGCAAGCATTTTACTAGCGTCAGTTGGTTAGTTTATTTAGAAGGTATGAGGAATAAGTTTAGAAATACTGGTACTAATTGTTATTAGGTTTGCGGTGCCGATTTGTGTTTGCGGTGGTTGTGTTGCATCAGGGCCCATTCGTCTGTAGCTACAACCACTGGCAAGTATTATCGACCGTTAAGAAAAATAGCAAAAAACACCTTGTTATACTGCTGCACAGTATTGACCATTCTAGCCACAGGTGTGATTTTGCACCACAGCTGAAAATTTACCATAACAGATGAAAATTCCTGGCTGTGGTCGAAAATTGCTGATAAACAATTGGTAATTCTCGACCATGATTTCTACTGCATAGTAATAACATAATTGATCTTTTGAAACTATAACATTAATAGCCTGTGGGAATATACCCCCAGCCTTCATGGACAAACAATATCATACTCAAAACAATTAGTAATGGATCTATATATAATGTATGTAGTAATCAACAGCTGTAAAATATGACGGACTCTGGAGCCATCTGCGAGTGGCACATGGCTCATCTAACTGCTACCTTAGGTTGGTAGGTGGTGGGGGAATGTGTGGGTCCTCATGGTGGGGGTGCACCCAGGTGGGGGTGGTCCATGCCGTGGGTTTGCTAGTTTTCACTAGTTTATTTTTATTCCGCCCTGTCCCCATCCCATTGATTATGTGTTATCTTAATGGAATTAGCTTTTTACTTCTGCTAAACCTTTGTACAATTAGTACTGCTCTGACCTGAAGAAGGTATGGCATTTTAAAGCTTGTCATTTAAAATAAACTGTTACTTATACCAAAATAAAAGAAGCACCACTTAACATAGTGACACCTGAGCTAGAAAACTCCTTTAATAATAGGGGTAGTGCAACAGTGAATAATATAAAATACTAATAATTAATAGAAAAGAAAGAATAACCTATCTCATGCAAATCCCTTGAATTCATTTACAAAGGGGGGAAAGGAGGATGGACAAAAATAAAATTGGCGTATGGCAGTAATAAAAACATCCTAAAATACATATATACCAATACAAAACAATCACAGTCCCTGTTCCATCATCCATGTGAATGCTACATGTAAATGTAAAGAGCTATGGAAGATGTTGGTGCTATATAAATCTACAATAATAATAATAATTAAAAAAAAAAAGCTTAAGTGCACTAAATGGAATATTACTTAGCTGCCTTCCTGTGTAAGCTATCAGTCACCCTTAAGCTCAGTCAGAATATCAGTCGATGTCGTCATCTTGCAAAAATGGCATGTGGTTAGCTATATCTGCATCCAAAGTATGAGGAACAGGAGACAAAACCGGACACGTTTCCTCTCTCAATTCTGGTGCACAGGGCCGTCTCCCTAAGGAGGCAGGGTGAAGCACATTACAGAGCAGCACACTGAAGGGATGGCTTCAGTTTGATGCCAAGAAAATTATTTTTTATTTTTTATTTTTTCCTGGCATTATGTGCTGAGGCACATGATTTTCCATGTGCCTGGGGCCCAGATGCCAGAGGCCCCAAAAAATGCCGTTTGTAAAAAAAAAACACATTTTCGGGAGGGTACTGTAACTTTAAATAGCAGGGGGAAGCTATGACTTCCATTGCGTAACAGAATGTAGCTAGACTTCTCTCTCCTACTCCTGACTGGCAATTCATTGATCCATATCAATGTTTGTCAGCCCTGCAGATCAAAAATAAATGTTGATCATTTACCAGTCACTGTGGGCATCTAATACCAGTCACTGTGGGCATCATTTACCAGTCATGTGGGTATTATTTACCAATCATGTATATAAAGCCCCTCCCACTTCTGGACAAGCCACACCCCATTTCTGGACAAAGCATTACCAACTTTCAGTTATAAAACCACACCCCTTTCAGTGGTGAGGGGGCAGCATTTGGAAATTTTTCAGTTACCAGTCTAAGTCTAGAGACGGCCTGTGGTGCAGCCTAAAGGTCATGGAGTCTGCGATATCTTTTATCGTGTTTCTTTCTTCTGTCATGAATTATTACCTCATGTAACATCATTTCACAATATGAGCAACGTAAAATCAAAATGGGAGGAAAAATGAAAATGTTACGGATGAAGCAGATGAAGTAGATCTCAAAAAGTGGAGTCCAAAGATGTTACAAGTTATCGGCCCTCAAACTAACTCTTCAGTCCCAAGTTAGATGGTTAAAAGAGCTTCCCTTTGTATATTAGAGCCATTCTTACAACCCCTGGACAGGGCTGTAAGCAGTTATCCACAACCAATCAAAGAAAGTGTGGGCTGAGCAAGAGGAGTGGGATCAACATTTCAGCGATTCCGATAAATTTGATCGAATTACTTAAAATAGCAATCATGTGTATGTTGTTTTTCCAATAACATGGTTACATGTTACCTTGCCATGTTACTCCATAAATCACAGACACAAACAGGGTAAACACAGATTTAGACTTTAAAAAAGCCAATTACCTAAAACATACATACAATTAACATACTCTCATTAAAAATGTTTTAAACACTGGGTAAGAACCAGGGTGGCAAAGGTCGTAGTTGAACCGGGCCTTTGAGACCTGGGGGCCGCAACACACAGACATGGTCAGACTGACTATTCAGTTTAAAAAACGCATGTTAATTTGACTGGGTACCTCGATCTGAGAAACAGCAGTGGGATCTGAACAGGCAGCAACTGGACACTCCCTCAGGCCCTCCCCAATTGGCTGCTCGAAGGTCCCTCCCCATAGCTGCTCGAAAGATCCCTGGCTGGGTCCATCCTAGTGATCAGTGTGGAGGGTTCCATCTACTGGATCTGGAGAGTGCAGTGCAGGGAAGGAGGGGGGAGGAGCTTCAAACATCTGGGCGGGATTCTTCAACAGTAATGGACTTTGAAACTGCAACAAATCACCTACTGACAGTTTATTTATTTATCTTCTCACAGGATTAACTGCAGATAATCGGCCTGTCTATCTGTCTGTCTCTCTATCTCTGCCCCTCTCGGTCTGTTTTTTTGTTTATCTGTTGTCTTTATCTATCTGTCTTTATCTATCTGTCTGTGTCTGTCTCCCTAGCTATGTCTGTTCAGGATCAGTCTATCTCTCTCTCTGTCTCACTCTATCTGACTGTCTTTATCTATCTGTCTCTCTAGCCATTGTCTTTCTCTGTCTGTCTATCTGCCTGTCTCTTTATCTATCTTTCTGTCTGTCGTTCTATATATCTGTCTCTCTCTCTCTCTATCTGTCTATATTTATCTACACGCTATATATATCTATTGATAGATAATAGATAGGCAGACCAATAGAGATAGATAGGCCAAACAGACAGATTGATAGACATATGATAGATAGACAGGTAACAGATAGATAGACAGAGAGATGGAGAAATAGATAGACAGACAGTGGCAGCCCAGGTTCTCCCTCCAGATTCCTCAGTAGTGTGTGGGGCAGTGTAAATTCATCTGTTGGTATACACCTCTCAATGGTAGGTAGGGCCCTGATGTCTAGTTTCCTGCCCCATGTGCCCAGACAAAATTGGTTTGGCAGGCTTTTTACCGTTTTAGCGGTGGGTGTAAGGAGGCCAGGTTCAAATTCTGCATCAGGGCCCATAGGACTGTATATGCCACTGGATTTTAACACACATTTTTGAACACACTTATAAGCACAAACAAGTTATACAAAACACAATACTCTCACGCACGACCACACCACACACGCCACACATATATCAAAGCTTTAAGACCCACTCTATTTCTTCCCCAAAGCAGATCAACTAACCAGGTCAACAGAAGAGATGAGCAAACCCAGCAAGTGATGATTGGATAAAATGTCCTATTATATGATGGCGCTTTCATTTAATTATTAAAGGAGAACTAAACCCATATTTGTATTCCACTGTTTTTACATCAATATATACTTTACCTATTGCAACAAATTCGGCCTGATGGCGGGGTACTCAATGGTGTGCTTTCAGAGGGAGACCAAAGGCTGAAAGACTGGATGCTAGAGCAGAAGAGGCTGATGGGAACTGTGGCAGGATACTGAGGTGCTGGTGGGATTTGGATGCTGGATAGTAAGGTAAGTAGAAACTGGATCAGGAAAGTAAGTTGGCACCCTGGATCAGGCAAGGTAAGTGTCCCACTGGATCAGGAAAGTAAAGTAAGCACACAGGATCAGGCAAGGTAAGTAGACACACTGGAACAGGCAAGGTAGGTAGTCTCTATTAAAGTGCAACTAGAGACAAAAAAATATATACATACAAAAAATAGAATTCTAGTGCACAAACAATTTTAATTGCATGTTAGCTATCTCCATAAGGTTGCTGCTACAAACAGCCTGCTAAACCCTGGGTAAATAAAAGCATTAGTTCAATAAGTTGGCAAATTATTTCAAGCCCAGTACACACGCAAGGTTGCTTTCTTAAACTGCATTCTAACCTACTGTTGACTGGCTTTTATTTATCCAGTGTTTAGCAGTTTTGTTTGTAGCAGGAACCTTATGGAGGTAGCCAATATGCATTAGAATTGTTTGTGCACTAGAATTACATTTTTTGTATATATTTTATTTTGGTCTCTAGTTGCACTTTAATATAAATGTACAACAGCCCAATTTTCTATATATTGAAGGTAGGTAGTTTTACAGGTCAGGCAAGTAAGTGTCACACTGGAACAGGCAAGGTAAGTAGTCTTACAGGATCAGGCAAGCAAGGTAAGTAGACTCTCTGGAACGGGCTAGTAGGTAAGTAGCCTAGCAGTGGGGTATCGAAAACAGGCGCAGTGCAGGGGGATGCCGGCATTTGAGTTTCGTGCCAGCATCTTGACGCCGCCACCTGGAAGAGCGTGTCTGTCACAGGAGTGGCAGATCGAAGTGGCAGGTAAGTTCGTGACAACTATAGATTTACTAAGGTAAACTTAGTAAATAGGCAAGTCAGTGCCACCTATTTTTTGCTTTCCAGTACAGCTCAAACCCTGAAAGAGAATGTACACTGGAAAAATAGTTTTTTTTTATTTTCTGTTACTGAAAATAATAATTCATCCCAACTTACTGTACCATTTTTTTGTTGATCTGCCATATATTTCTTTAGATATCTAAAGAAATAAGCTGTCAATCAAGCAACTTATCGTTACTGGATTTTGTTGTATTATTGATTGGTGACAGTTGGGGGATTCGATCTCTCTCGGTGTTAGATGATTGGGATTGCAGAGCATGCTCAGTTTAAAAAAAAAGTCAGGTCTGAGGAAAGGAGGAGTCGGTTAAGAGAGGGAGGGAGGATACTGAACCTCAGCACAACAAGTACTGGATAAAGGCATGCAGCAACACACACACCTAGAGTAATTGCTACTTACATGTACTTAATTATAGATTAAAGGGCATGTCCATCCCCAAAACTATAATCCCCCCCCCCCACTACTGGCCCATTGTGTAGTGTAGTTTAATCCTTACCTCCATCCCAGCTCCATATGGTTCTCCTGTAGTCCCCCCCCAAAGTCCCAAAAAACTGCCCACCAGGAGGATAGCAGAGTCCATATAGGACTCTGCCTCCTACTGGCCTCCTGGAGAAGTTTGCATGCGTACTGCGCCCTTCCCCCTCCCTCCCCCTCCCTCTCCCTCCCGATTAGGATTTTCTCCCCCTACCATAAAGACCTTTTCACCAAACATTCCCCCTGTCCCCCAGCCCCAACCGCTATGTTGTAATATCAGAAAATGCCCAAAACATTACTTACCTTCCCTCTTGCCTCCACCGCACTGAACTCCCAGCTCAGCCAATCACAGACGCGACTGCCGGTCCGCCCCTCTGCTTGATTTCTCGCAAGCAGAGGGCCTGGCAGCGCGGCGGAGGAAAGAGGGAAGGTAAGTAAAGTTTGGCATTTTCTGATATTACTAACATAGGGGTTGGGGCTGGGGGGACAGGGAATGTTTGGTGAAATTTTTTTTTGAAGGGTGGACATACCCTTTAAGATTTTTATGTAAAAATACCCTTTTACCCCATGAGAGCCCCTTGTTGTATAGTGACTTCTGGCCACAGCTTCAACTTACAGTCACATGGTCCTTTTGTGAACATTCCACACTGTCTTTTCTGTTCTGGACTGTAACATTATAGGCTAGAGACTTGGCGAGTCTTATTACGTATTGTTGAACAGCCAGTGACTAAAACAGTGGCTTTGTCTGTGAGACTGGAATGCTGGGAAATAAGGTACATGATTATCAACAGCCACGGCAAAATGAAAGGGGAGATTCAGATGCAAGCAAAACAATACTTTACCTTTTTGCCATAACCACACTGTAGAAAATGAGCTTTGTCATGGTAACATATCAGGATAAAAGGGTCTCCTTGCTCATAGCATCCCAGATGTGAATGCAAAGCAGACTAAAACAATAATACAGACGGTGGATATGATCCATCCATCTAACCTCACAACTGGTACTACAAGCTAATACAATTCTAACAGATGGTGGATCTGTGGTATTTAGTTAGATTAACTGGACTTGAAGACGTTTTGCTAGTCATCTGACTGACTTTCTCAATTAAAATGACTTGTACAAGAATCTTGATTCAGAATGACTTGTACAAGAATCTGTAGGCAATAATAAACTGGAAAGTGTCCCAATAAATAAACTGGAAAGTGTCCCAAGGACCTCCTGAATGCAATGTATTGTTGCACTGTGGTAGGGTAAGGCATCAAAACAGCATTGTACATGGCAGACAATTGGCATTGACCCCTACCACCTCTATTCAGCTGGTTTCTTTAGTCTGACATAAATGGCCTCCTTGACCACTCTTTTGACCAATTTGTCTTAGACAAGATATGCAACATTACAATCTTCAAAGATATGTCCTTTTCCTTTAAGATGAAGGTATACGACTGAGTTCTGACCCAAGAAATTGACTCTGTTCTGGGGCATACGTTGTGCAGCGCTGCTATTTAAGTTCCTCCAAATAACAATTTAGAGCACTCTTCACTGCACTGACAGAGTGTGGATATGCTTCATTCATTTAATCTCACATACTACATGCTAATACAATTAAGGAGATTTACACTGTCCCATCTGCACACTCATATGGAGGAATACATTTTAGCACTACTCAAAGGCTTGAAAACAAACATGGTGGTGGAGTTTGTAGTCTTCTATCTGAGATCTGCAGTTTCAAACCCATTACACCCGTACCAACCCTCTCCCATCTTCTTTTGATTCTGTATTTACTCTTGCACATACCTACAGGTGGTGTCATATTGACCACCTGGCCCAACCACAAATTCTTTGACCATTTTTCTCCTTGGTTATCACACCCAATCAACTCTTATTTAACATTTGAAAGTAAACATCTTATAGTTGGGGCAAAATCAGCATTTTTAACAATAACATTTTTTTAAATCTCCCCGTTATTTTTACAGACATTCCCACAACAATTTTGGGTGATTTTAACATCCCAATCGATACTAACACTTCTGCTGCAACTAAACTTCTTGTGCTACCTCCTCCCTAAGCTTTACTTAATAGTCCTCTTCAGAGACTCATTGAGATGGTCATACACTCGACCTGGCCTCATTTGCCTTTTTTCCTATCAAATTCTTCCACTTTCCCATCCCACTATCTGAACACAACCTTATAATGAATCTGGTGTCTCCTGCCCTGCCACAACCCTACTCAAACACACACACACATGCAGGGCCTAACCAATCTTGACCCTATTCTCTCTCTCCGGTCCCCAAAAACAAGTTATCACTGCCCTCCTTTACTGACCCTTACCTAGCAGCCATTTATTACCATAACAATGACGTGTAGCCAAATGTGCTGAAGTAAGAGCAAACTGGAATAAATATTTTCTAGAATTTAAAAGTGTCCTTAAATGATCAGGAGTGCTTTGTCCTTAACTAAGCAAAGTTACTTCTCCTCCCTTATTTCCACAAAATACTATGGTGCAAAACAGCTCTAAAAAGTATTTATAACTCCATAATTTAATTTATCCTTTTTTTACATTGTGACATGCTTGTGAAGGTTCTCATTCATCCAGGTCATGGTATATCTGTTGTATTCAATTAGATCAATGGACTGAAATGTGTCTTGAAGAGGTCTGCTGTGCATGAGTGCCCATAGAGAGTGCTCCGAGTGCCACCTCTGGCACGGGTACCATAGATTCACCACCACTGCTTTACAGGAATTTTCCATTTTATTATCATTCTGTGCATGGTTCCCTGGAAATGTCCACTAATATTTTACTGTCACAATGTAAATCTGTTGTATTCAATTAGATAAACTGGACTTGAAATGTAGTTCTTGAAGACATTTCGCTAGTCATCCGACTGGCTTTCACAATTCAGAATGACTTGTACAAGAATCTGTGGCAATTATGTTCTTGTACAAGTCATTCTGAATTGAGAAAGCCAGTCGGATGACTAGCGAAACCTCTTCAAGAACTACATTTCAAGTCCAGTTGATCTAATTGAATACAACAGATATACCATGACCTGGATGAATGAGAACCTTCACAAGCATGTCACAATGTAAAAAAAGGATAAATTAAATTATGGAGTTATAAATACTTTTTAGAGCTGTTTTGCACCATAGTATTTTGTGGAAATAAGGGAGGAGAAGTAACTTTGCTTAGTTAAGGACAAAGCACTCCTGATCATTTAAAGGACACTTTTAAATTCTAGAAAATATTTATTCCAGTTGCTCTTACTTCAGCAGCATTTGGCTACACGTCATTGTTATGGTAATAAATGGCTGCTAGGTAAGGGTCAGTAAAGGAGGGCAGAGTGATAACTTGTTTTGGGGACCGGAGAGAGAGAATAGGGTCAAGATTGCGTTAGGCCCTGCATGTGTGTGTGTGTTTGAGTAGGGTTGTGGCAGGGACAGGAGACACCAGATTCAATTTAAGAAGGTTGTGTTCAGATAGTGGGATGGGAAAGTGGAAGAATTTGATAGGAAACAAAGGCAAATGAAGGCCAGGTCGAGTGTATGACCATCTCAATGAGTCTCTGAAGAGGACTATTAAGTAAAGCTTAGGGAGGAGGTAAGCACAAGAAGTTTAGTTGCAGCAGAAGTGTTAGTATCGATTGGGATGTTAAAATCACCCAAAATTGTTGTGGGAATGTCTGTAAAAAATAACGGGGAGATTTAAAAAAAATGTTATTGTTAAAAATGCTGATTTTGCCCCAACTAATAAGATGTTTACTTTCAAATGTTAAATAAGATGTGATTGGTGTGATAACCAAGGAGAAAAATGGTCAAAGAAGTTGTGGTTGGGCCAGGTGGTCAATAAATGACAGCAATCTGTAGGTATGTGCAAGAGTAAATACAGAATCAAAAGAAAGATGGGAGAGGGTTGGTACGGGTGTAATGGGTTTGAAACTGCAGATCTCAGATAGAAGACTACAAACTCCACCACCATGTTTGTTTTCAAGCCTTTGAGTATGCTAAAATGTATTCCTCCATATGAGAGTGTGGCAGATGGGACAGTGTAAATCTCCTTAATTGTATTAGCATGTAGTATGTGAGATTAAATGAATGAAGCATATCCACACTCTGTCAGTGCAGTGAAGAGTGCTCTAAATTTGTATTTGGAGGAGACTTAAAATAGCAGCTGCACCAACGTATGCCCCAGAACAGAGTCAATTTCTTGGGTCAGAACTCAGTCGTATACCTTCATCTTAAAGGAAAAGGACATATCTTTGAAGATTGTAATGTTGCATATCTTGTCTAAGGAACAAGATTGGTCAAAAGAGTGGTCAAGGAGGCCATTTATGTCAGACTAAAGAAACCAAGCCTGAATAGAGGTGGTAGGGGTCAATGCCAATTGTCTGCCATGTACAATGCTGTTTTGATGCCTTACCCTAGCCACAGTGCAACCAATACATTGCATTCAGGAGGTCCTTGGGACACTTTCCAGTTTATTTATTGGGACACTTTCCAGTTTATTTATTGCCTACAGATTCTTGTACAAGTCATTCTGAATCAAGATTCTTGTACAAGTCATTTTAAATTGAGAAAGTCAGTCAGATGACTAGCAAAACGTCTTCAAGTCCAGTTAATCTAACTAAATACCACAGATCCACCATCTGTTAGAATTGTATTAGCTTGTAGTACAGTATGTGAGGTTAGATGGATGGATCATATCCACCGTCTGTTATTATTGTTTTAGTCTGCTTTGCATTCACATCTGGGATGCTATGAGCAAGGAGACCCTTTATATCCTGATATGTTACCATGACAAAGCTCAATTTCTACAGTGTGGTTATGGCAAAAAGGTAAAGTATTGTTTTGCTTGCATCTGAATCTCCCCTTTCATTTTGCCGTGGCTGTTGATAATCATGTACCTTATTTCCCAGCATTCCAGTCTCACAGACAAAGCCACTGTTTTAGTCACTGGCTGTTCAGTACAATACAGTAAGTAAAGACTCGCCAAGTCTCTAGCCTATAATGTTACAGTCCAGAACAGAAAAGACAGTGTGGAATGTTCACAAAAGGACCATGTGACTGTAAGGTTTGAAGCTGTGGCCAGAAAGTGCACATATACACAAAGGCTCTCATGGGGTAAAAGGGTATTTTTACATAAAAATCTTAAAGGGTATGTCCACCCTTCAAAAAAAAATTTCACCAAACATTCCCTGTCCCCCCAGCCCCAACCCCTATGTTAGTAATATCAGAAAATGGCCAAAACTTTACTTACCTTCCCTCTTTCCTCCGCCGCGCTGCCAGGCCCTCTGCTTGCGAGAAAATGCAAGCAGAGGGGCGGACCGGCAGTCGCGTCTGTGATTGGCTGAGCTGGGAGTTCAGTGCGGTGGAGGCAAGAGGGAAGGTAAGTAATGTTTTGGGCATTTTCTGATATTACTAACATAGCGGTTGGGGCTGGGGGGACAGGGGGAATGTTTGGTGAAAAGGTCTTTATGGTAGGGGGAGGAAATCCTAATCGGGAGGGAGAGGGAGGGGGAGGGAGGGGGAGAAGGGCAGCAGTACGCATGCCAAACTTCTCCAGGAGGCCAGGTAGGAGGCAGAGTCCTATATGGACTCTGCTATCCTCCTGGTGGGCAGTTTTTGGGACTTTGGGGGGGGACTACAGGAGAACCATATGGAGCTGGGATGTGAGGTAAGGATTAAACTACACTACACAATGGGGCCAGTAGTGGGGGGGATTATAGTTTTGGGGATGGACATGCCCTTTAATCTATAATTAAGTACATGTAAGTAGCAATTACTCTGAGGTGTGTGTGTTGCTGCATGCCTTTAATCCAGTACTTGTTGTGCTGAGGTTCAGTATCCTCCCTCCCTCTCTTAACCGACTCCTCCTTTCCTCAGACCTGACTTTTTTTTTAAACTGAGCATGCTCTGCAATCACAATCATCTAACACCGAGAGATCGAATTCCCCAACTGTCACCAATCCAATTACAACAAAATCCAGTAGACGATAAGTTGCTTGATTGACAGCTTATTTCTTTAGATATCTAAAGAAATATATGGCAGATCAACAAAAAAATGGTACAGTAATAGTTGGGATGAATTATTATTTTCAGTAACAGAAAATAAAAAAAACTATTTTTCCAGTGTACATTCTCTTTCAGGGTTTGAGCTGTACTGGAAAGCAAAAAATATGGTGGCACTGACAGTTGCCTATTTACTAAGTTTACCTTAGTAAATCTATAGTTGTCACGAACTTACCTGCCACTTCGATCTGCCACTCCTGTGACAGACACGCTCTTCCAGGTGGGCGGCGTCAAGATGCTGGCACGAAGACTCAAATGCCGGCATCCCCCTGCACCTGGCGCCTGTTTTCGATACCCCAGCTGCTAGGCTACTTACCTAGCCCGTTCCAGAGAGTCTACTTACCTTGCTTGCCTGATCCTGTAAGACTACTTACCTTGCCTGTTCCAGTGTGACAACTTACCTTGCCTGATCCTGTAAAACTACCTACCTTCAATATATAGAAAATTGGGCTGTTGTACATTTATATTAAAGTGCAACTAGAGACCAAAATAAAATATATACAAAAAATGTAATTCTAGTGCACAAACAATTCTAATTGCATATTGGCTACCTCCATAAGGTTGCTGCTACAAACAAAACTGCTAAACACTGGATAAATAAAAGCCAGTCAACAGTAGGTTAGAATGCAGTTTAAGAAAGCAACCTTGACGTGGTGACTGGGCTTGAAATAATTTGGCCAACTTATTGAACTAATTGCTTTTATTTACCCAGGGTTTAGCAGGCTGTTTGTAGCAGCAACCTTATGGAGATAGCTAACATGCAATTAAAATTGTTTGTGCACTAGAATTCTATTTTTTGTATGTATTATATTTTTTGGTCTCTAGTTGCACTTTAATAGAGACTACCTACCTTGCCTGTTCCAGTGTGTCTACTTACCTTGCCTGATCCTGTGTGCTTACTTTACTTTCCTGATCCAGTGGGACACTTACCTTGCCTGATCCAGGGTGCCAACTTACCTTTCCTGATCCAGAGTTCTACTTACCTTACTATCCAGCATCCAAATCCCACCAGCACCTCAGTATCCTGCCTACAGTTCCCATCAGCCTCTTCTGCTCTAGCATCCAGTCTTTCAGCCTTTGGTCTCCTCCTGAAAGCACACCAGTGAGTACCCCAGCCATCAGGCCGAATTTGTTGCAATAGGTAAAGTATATATTGATGTAAAAACAGTGGTATACAAATATGGGTTTAGTTCTCCTTTAATAATTAAATGAAAGCGCCATCATATAATAGGACATTTTATACAATCATCACTTGCTGGGTATTGCTCATCTCTTCTGTTGACCTGGTTAGTTGATCTGCTTTGGGGAAGAAATAGAGTGGGTCTTAAAGCTTTGATATATGTGTGCGTGTGTGGTATGTGTCTGTGCGTGAGAGTACATGTGTTTGTATTAACTTGTTTGTGCTTATAAGTGTGTTCAAAAATGTGTGTTAAAATCCAGTGGCATAGCTACAGTCCTATGGGCCCTGATGCAGAATTTGGACCTGGGCCTCCTTACACCCACCGCTAAAACGGTAAAAAGCCTGCCAAACCAATTTTGTACTGGGCACATGGGGCAGGAAACTAGACATCAGGGCCCTACCTACCATTGAGAGGTGTATACACAAAGATGAATTTACACTGCCCCACACACTACTGAGGAATCTGGAGGGAGAACCTGGGCAATGCCACTGTCTGTCTATCTATTTCTCCATCTATCTCTGTCTATCTATCTGTTACCTGTCTATCTATCATATGTCTATCAATCTGTCTGTTTGGCCTATCTATCTCTATTGGTCTGCCTATCTATTATCTATCAGATAGATAATAGATAGCTAGGTAGATAATATATAGACAGATAGAGAGAGAGAGAGACAGATATATAGAGACAGACAGACAGAAAGATAGATAAAGAGACAGGCAGATAGACAGACAGAGAAAGACAGATGGCTAGAGAGACAGATAGATAAAGACAGTCAGATAGAGTGAGACAGAGAGAGACAGATAGACTGATCCTGAGACAGACAGATAGCTAGGGAGACAGACACAGACAGATAGATAAAGACAGATAGATAAAGACAGACAGATAAACAAAAAAACAGACCGAGAGGGGCAGAGATAGAGAGACAGACAGATAGACAGGCCGATTATCTGCAGTTAATCCTGTGAGAGATAAATAAATAAACTGTCAGTAGGTGATTTGTTGCAGTTTCAAAGTCCATTACTGTTGAAGAATCCCGCCCAGATGTTTGAAGCTCCTCCCTCCTCCTTCCCTGCACTGCACTCTCCAGATCCAGTAGATGGAACCCTCCCACAATGATCACTAGGATGGACCCAGCCAGGGATCTTTCGAGCAGCTAATGGGGAGGGACCTTCGAGCAGCCAATTGGGGAGGGCCTGAGGGGAGTGTCCAGTTGCTGCCTGTTCAGGATCCCACTGCTGTTTCTCAGATCGAGGTACCCAGTCAAATTAACATGCCGTTTTTAAACTGAATAGTCAGTCTGACCATGTCTGTGTGTTGCGGGCCCCCAGGTCTCAAAGGCCCGGTTGCAACTACGACCTTTGCGACCCTGGTTCCTACGCCAGTGTTAAAAACATTTTTAATGAGAGTATGTTAAATTGTATGTATGTTTTAGGTAATTGGCTTTTTTAAAGTCTAAATCTGTGTTTACCTGTTTGTGTCTGTGATTTATGGAGTAACATGGCAAGGTAACATGTAACATGTTATTGGAAAAACAACATACACATGATTGCTATTTTAAGTAATTCGATCAAATTTATCGGAATCGCTGAAAATGTTGATCCCACTCCTCTTGCTCAGCCCACACCTTTCTTTGATTGGTTGTGGATAACTGCTTACAGCCCTGTCCAGGGGTGTAAGAATGGCTCTAATATACAAAGGGAAGCTCTTTTACCATCTAACTTTGGACTGAAGAGTTAGTTTGAGGGCCGATAACTTGTAAACATCTTTGGACTCCACTTTTTGAGGATCTACTTCATCTGCTTCATCCAGTAACATTTTCATTTTTCCTCCCATTTTGATTTTACTGTTGCTCATATTGTGAAATGATGTTACATGAGGTAATAATGTCATGACAGAAGAAAGAAACACGATAAAAGATATCGCAGACTCCATGACCTTTAGGCTGCACCAGCAGGGCCGTCTCTAGACTTAGACTGGTAACTGAAAAAAATTTCCAAATGCTGCCCCCCTCACCACTGAAAGGGGTGTGGTTTTATAACTGAAAGTTGGTAATGCTTTGTCCAGAAATGGGGTGTGGCTTGTCCAGAAGTGGGAGGGGCTTTATATACATGACTGGTAAATAATACCCACAATGACTGGTAAATGATGCCCACAGTGACTGGTATTAGATGCCCACAGTGACTGGTAAATGATCAACATTTATTTTTGATCTGCAGGGCTGACAAACATTGATATGGATCAAATGAATTGCCAGTCAGGAGGTAGGGAGAGAAGTCATAGCTACATTCTGTTACGCAATGGAAGTCATAGCTTCCCCTGCTATTTAAAGTTACAGTACCTCCCGAAAATGTGTGTTTTTTTACAAACGGCATTTTTTGGGGCCTCTGGCATCTGGGCCCCAGGCACATGGACAAATCATGTGCCTCAGGCACATAATGCCAGGAAAAATAAAAAATAAAAAATAAATTTTCTGGCATCAAAACTGAAGCCTCCCTTCAGTGTGCTGCTCTGTAATGTGCTTCACCCTGCCTCCTTAGGGAGACGGCCCTGTGCACCAGAAGTTGAGAGAGGAAACGTGTCCGGTTTTGTCTCCTGTTCCTCATACTTTGGATGCAAGATATAGCTAACCACATGGCCATTTTTGCAAGATGACAGACATCGACTGATATTCTGACTGAGCTTAAGGGTGACTGATAGCTTACACAGGAAGGCAGCTAAGTATATTCCATTTAGTGCACTTAAGTTTTTTTTTTTAATTATTATTATTATTGTAGATTTATATAGCACCAACATCTTCCATAGCTCTTTACATTTACATGTATGCATTCACATGGATGATGGAACAGGGACTGTGATTGTTTTGTATGTGGTATATATGTATTTTAGGATGTTTTATTACTGCCATACGCCAATTTATTTTTGTCCATCCTCCTTTCCCCCATTTGTAAATGAATTCAAGGGATTTGAAGTAGGTATTCTTTCTTTTCTATTAATTATTAGTATTTATAATTATTCACTGTTGCACTACCCCTATTATTAAAGGAGTTTCTAAGCTCAGGTGTCACTATGTTAAGTGGTGCTTCTTTTATTTTGGTATAGTAACAGTTTATTTTAAATGACAAGCTTTCAAATGCCATACCTTCTTCAGGTCAGAGCAGTACTAATTGTAACAAAGGTTTAGCAGGAAGTAAAAAGCTAATTCCATTAAGATAACAAATAATCAATGGGATGGAGGCAAGGCAGGAATAAAAATAAACTAGTGAAAACTAGCAAACCCACGGCATGGACCACCTGGGTGCACCCCCCACATGAGGACCCACACATTCCCCCACCCCTGACCAACCTAAGGTCAGCAGTTAGATGATGCCATGTGCACTCGCAGATGGCTCCAGAGTCCGTGCATATTTACAGCTGTTGATTACTACATACAGTATATATAGATCCATTAACTATTGTTTGAGTATGATATTGTTTGTCCATGAAGGCCGGGGGTATATTCCCACAGGCTATATAATGTTATAGTTTCAAAAGATCAATTATGTTAATTTACTATGCAGTAGAAATCATGGTCGAGAATTACCAATTGTTATCAGCAATTTTCGACCACGCCAGGAATTTTCATCTGTTATGGTAATTTTCAGCTGTGGTGCAAAATCACACCTGTGGCTAGTAATGGGTCAATACTGTGCAGCAGTATAAACAAGGGTGGTTTTGCTATTTTTCTTAACGGTCGATAATACTTGCCAGTGGTGTAGCTACAGACTAATGGGCCCTGATGCAAACACACCACCGCAAACACAAATCGGCACCGCAAACCTAATAACAATTAGTAACAGTATTTCTAAACTTATATCCTCATACCTTCTAAAATAACTAACCAACTGACGCTAGTAAAATGCTTGGCACACAGAGAGTGGTAAAATGATTTGTATATAACCGCTGGTACAATAGTTGGCACATGCTTGGTTAAATGCATGCAGACACTGATATACTGGTTGGGATCTGGCACTGCACACAGCCAGGCACTGGTTAAATGCTTGGCACACAGACAATAGTAAAAATGCTTTGTACTCAGACCACCGGTAAAACAGTTGGCACACAGACTGGTAGTTTTGGAACCTTAGCACAAAATGGGGCCCCCTGCACCCCTAGTAGCTACGCACCAGATACTTGCCACATCAAAAAATTAGTGGTGTGGTCTGTAACTTTCAACTGCAATATAGGATCATTTAAATCAAACCCCCCCCACCTCTATTTAGGCCTGGTTTCTTTATTTTCACATAAAGAAACCAAGCCTAAATAGAGGTGGGGGGGTCGACACCAACTGTCTGCCATGTACAATGCTGTTTTGACACCTTACCCTGGGTGTTCCTATAACACCTCTTAGCCACTATCCAATCACACCCTTAATACCTGGCTGTGATATGCTAATTGGGATTTTCCAGTGTACATAATTGCGACAGATTCTTGTACAAGTCATTCTGAATTGAGAAAGCCAGTCAGATGACTAGCGAAACGTCTTCAAGAACTAAACTTCAAGTCCAGTTGATCTATTTGAATACAACAGATATACCATGACCTGTATGAATGAGAACCTTCACAATCCTATAATGATCCTTTATGAATACAGCCCTGAGTACTACAGTTGTAAAGTGTGAACATTGTAGTTTCTGTAAAGTGTTGTTTATTAACCCTTCAGTTGCCGGTGGCAGAAAGCACATCGATGATATAAAAACATTTCTCTAAAACACTGTAAAAAAAAAAGAAAAAAAGTATATTTCAAGAAATTTTTGCATATTAAGTTTAGCTTATGTTAAGCCGTTCATTCTCTTTTAAAAAGCAGAGACATTGGATCCCAGCCAGGGAGGAAGCTTGTGGGAAAACACAAGGGTGAAAACAGAAGTCTGATATGCACATTAAGTTATGGGAATGTCTGCACTGGGCATGCCTAGTAATTCTGAGTGCTGGGGGTACTAGACAGAAACAATGATATTTCTTCTTTGTTAAGTTTTTAAATGATCAATAATAATAATAATAATAATAATAAATTATGGAATGCAGTATGCAAATATTGTTTTGGTAAGTATGGTAACACTTTTAAGTAAAAAACATACGTGTATGTTTTTTGCTTGAATAAACACTGGAAATGAAATAGTGTGCTCCTCTAACTTTCTTGCATTTGCCGTATTGCTGTGGCCCTTAAGGTGGAGGGCTGGGAGGATTGCACCTATCAATTGGAGGCCGTGCCAAAGAAGGTGTGCTGGGGTGTACTTTCTTGAGAACTGTGAATTAACACTTTTAAGTACAGTAAAATAATAAATGCCAAATATACACTAGATGGCGATGTTGCCACATTGTAAAGATTTTACTTTTCCCCCCTTATTTTGTGTATAAAAACAAAATCTTCACTTATCTTAAATCATACAATACACAGATCTCTACATTTTATCAAAAAACAACTATTTTCTACAATTCCAAATTACTATATCTTAGTCTGAATTGTTGAGGTAAAATAATTTTGTGAAAGTTACAGCTCCATATACAATATTAATGTTAACAGAATTATATAATCGTATAATTATGAACTTTTTTACAATCTTCAGTTTCCACACAGAAAAACATCCTACTCTTTTGTAAAACATTTGCCATTTTCTTTAATGGTGGACATTGACTAGAGGAGTTTTAAAGGACAACTCCACAAAAAAATTACACTCAACCATTAGAAAGTACCCAGGGTGAGGACCTAAACTGCACTGTTCTCTCCCCTGGGTTCACTTTCTAACTCTAGATTTACTCACCTAAAATTTCCTTCGGTGCTCCGATCCTGAACTCTGTCAGCGGACTGAAAGAAGCTTTTCTTCTCATTGGCCAGATCACGAACGTGGAAGTGGGAGCGGAGCATCAAAAAAAAAACAGGGGTACTACAGATCGCAGTCTAGGTGTCATTGTCCTTTAATAATTTTCCATCATGCTAGATGCTACAAATTCATTTAAGAAGAAACAAGGCTTCAAGATTAGCAATAACCTCAGTTTCCCCTAGAAATGTGCACCTGTATGTAGTTAAACCACACTGAGGAAGGAGCATTCTGTGTCAGCTTATTAATATAATTTTGATTTTTGAAGTGTGCTCAGGGGTGTCTGTGGGGTTTTTGCCACCTGAGCCTATATGCAGCATGCGTAATGTGCCACTGGCAAAATGGGGTGGGCGTGGCCATGTTAGTGGGAGCACGACTAGCCATTTTGTAATTTTGAACTTGGCATTATTTATTTTGGCATCAGTTTGATAAATTGACATTTAACCACACCATAATTCCAGAAGAATAAATAATTTTGCCCAAAAGAGCCTGCCAACACATCAAAGTAGACTCTTTTAACAGGACCCTAACTTACCTAACTAGTCTAACCTACCCTAACCTAACAAACTATCTAAAGTTAATCTAACCTTATAAAATGCCTTTTAACAATATTTAACACATTTATGAAATGTGAAAATATAACTGCTGCAGCAAAGTATGTGTTTGGAAACAGACAGCAAAGGTCCCATACAGTGAGAACAGACAGTAAAGATCCCATACAGTGAGAACAGACAGCAAAGTCTCATACAGTGAGAACAGACAGTAAAGGTCCCATACAGTGAGAACAGACAGTAAAGGTCCCATACAGTGAAAACAGACAGTAAAGGTCCCATACAGTGAGAACAGACAGTAAAGGTCCTATACAGTGAGAACAGACTATAAAGGTCCCGTACAGTGAGAACACAGTAAAGTCCCATACAGTGAGAACAGACAGCAAAGTCTCATACAGTGAGAACAGACAGTAAAGGTCCCATACAGTGAGAACAGACAGTAAAGGTCCCATACAATAAGAACAGACAGTAAAGGTCCCATACAGTGAGAACAGAAAGTAAAGGTCCCATACAGTAAGAACAGACATTAAGGGTCCCATACAGTGAGAACAGGCAGTAAAGGTCCTATACAGTGAGAACAGACATTAAAGGTCCCATAAAGTGAGAACAGACAGTAAAGGTCCCGCACAGTGAGAACAGACAGTAAAGGTCTCGTACAGTGAGAACAGACAGTAAAGGGCTCATACATGAGAAGACAGTAAAGGTCCTATACAGTGAGAAGACAGTAAAGGTCCTATACAGTGAGAACAGACAGTAAATGTCCTATTCAGTGAGAACAGACAGTAAAAGGCCCATACATGAGAAGACAGTAAAGGTCCTATACAGTGAGAACAGACAGTAAAGGTCCTATGCAGTGAGAACAGACAGTAAAGGTCTTATACAGTGAGAAAACAGTAAAGGTCCTATACAGTGAGAACAGACAGTAAAGGTCCTATTCAGTGAGAACAGACAGTAAAGGGCCCATACATGAGAAGACAGTAAAGTCCTATACAGTGAGAATAGACAGTAGAGGTACCATACAGTGAGAACAGACAGTAAAGGGCCCATACAATGAGAAGACAGTAAAGGTTCTATACAGTGAGACCAGACAGTAAAGGTCCTATACAGTGAGAACAGACAGTAAAGGCCCGATACAGTGAGAACAGACAGTAAAGGTCCCATACAGTGAGAACAGACAGTAACGGGCCCATACAATGAGAAGACAGTAAAGGTCCCATACAGTGAGAACAGACAGTAAAGGTCCCATACAGTGAGAACAGACAGTAAAGGTCCTATACAGTGAGAATAGACAGTAAAGGTCCCATACAGTGAGAACAGACAGTAAAGGTCCCATACAGTGAGAACAGACAGCAAAGGTCCCATACAGTGAGAACAGATATTAAAGGTCCCGTACAGTGAGAACAGACAGTAAAGGTCCCGTACAGTGAGAACAGACAGTAAAGGTCTCATACAGTGAGAACAGACAGTAAAGGTCCCATACAGTAAGAACAGACAGTAAAGGGACAGTGAGAAGACAGTAAAGGTCCTATACAGTGAGAATAGACAGTAAAGGGCCCATACAGTAAGAAGACAGTAAAGATCCTATGCAGTGAGAACAGACAGTAAAGGTCCTATTCAGTGAGAACAGACAGTAAAGGTCCTATTCAGTGAGAACAGACAGTAAAGGGCTCATACATGAGAAGACAGTAAAGGTCCTATACAGTGAGAAGACTCAGGTCCTATACAGGGAACAGACAGTAAAGGGCCTATACATGAGAAGACAGTAAAGTCCTATACAGTGAGAACAGACAGTAAAGGTACCATACAGTGAGAACAGACAGTAAAGGGCCCATACAATGAGAAGACAGTAAAGGTTCTATACAGTGAGACCAGACAGTAAAGGTCCTATACAGTGAGAACAGACAGTAAAGGCCCCATACAGTGAGAACAGACAGTAAAGGTCCCATACAGTGAGAACAGACAGTAACGGGCCCATACAATGAGAAGACAGTAAAGGTCCTATACAGTGAGAACAGACAGTAAAGGTCCCATACAGTGAGAACCGACCGAACGGTCCTATACAGTGAGAATACTAAAGGTCTCACAGTGAAACAGACAGTAAAGTCCCATACAGTGAGAACCACGATAAAGGTCCCATACGTGAGAACACAGTAAGTCCCATACGTAGAACAGACCATTAAAGGTCCCTACAGTAAAACAGACAGTAAAGTCCGCTTACAGTGAGAACAGACAGTAAAGGCCTCATACAGTAGACCAGTAAAGGTCCCATACAGTTAAGAAACCGTACGTAAAGGGACAGTGAGAAGACAGAAAGGTCCTTCATATGAACTAGACAGTAAAGGCCCATACAGTAAGAAACAGTAAGAGCCTATGCAGTGAAACAGACGTAAAGGTCCTATTCAGTGAGAACAGAAGGTAAAGGTCTATTCAGTGAGAACAGACAGTAAAGGGCTCATAACTGAGAAGACAGTAAAGGTCCTATACAGTGAGAAGACAGTAAAGGTCCTATACAGGAGAAACAGATAGAAAGGCCCTATTCAATGAGAACAGACAGTAAAGGGCCTATACATGAGAAGACGTAAAGTCCTAATACAGTGAGAACAGACAGTAAAGGTACCATACAGTGAGAACAGACAGTAAGGCCCATACAATGAGAAGACAGTAAAGGTTCTATACAGTGGACCAGACAGTAAAGGTCCTATAGTGAGAACAGACAGTAAAGGCCCCATACAGTGAAAGAGTAAAGGTCCCATAATGAACAGACAGTAACGGGCCCATACAATGAGAAGACAGTAAAGGTCCTATACAGTGAGAACAGACAGTAAAGGTCCCATACAGTGAGAACAGACAGTAAAGGTCCTATACAGTGAGAATAACAGTAAAGGTCCCATACAGTGAGAACGACAGTAAAGGTCCCAACAGTGAGAACAGACTATAAAAGGTCCCGTACAGCAGAACACAGTAAAGTCCCATACAATAAAAGACAGCAAAGGTCATACATGAGACAGCAGTAAGGTCCCATACAGTGAAACAGACAGTAAAGGTCCTATACAGTGAGAATAGACATTAAAGGTCCCATACAGTTGAGAACAGACAGTAAGGGCCACACAGTGAGAACAGACTATAAGGTCCCGTACAGTGAGAACAGACAGTAAGTCCCATCAGTGGAACACGACACAAAGGTCCCATACAGTGAAACAGATATTAAAGGTCCCGTACAGTGAGAACAGACAGTAAAGGCCCGTACAGTGAGAACAGACAGTAAGGTCTCATACAGTGAGAACACATAGCCATCATAGAAAGACAGTAAGGACATTGGAAAGACAGTAAAGGTCCTATAACAGTGAGAATAGACAGTAAAGGGCCCATACAGTAAGAAGACATAATATCCAATCAGTGAGAACAGACAGTAAAGGTCCTATTCAGTGGAACAGACGTAAAGGGTCCTATTCAGTGGAAACGACAGTAAAGGGCTCATACATGAGAAGACAGTAAAGGTCCTATACAGTGAGAAGACAGTAAGGTCCTATACAGGGAGAACAACAGTAAGGTCCTATTCAATGAGAACAGACAGTAAAGGCCCTATACATGAAAAGACAGTAAAGGTCCTAAACTGGAGAACAGACAGTAAAGGTCCTATGCAGTAAGAACAGACGTAAAGGTCCTATTCAGTGAGAACAGACAGTAAAGGGCTCATACTGAGAAGACAGTAAAGATCTTATACAGTGAGAAGACAGTAAAGGTCCTCATACAGTGAGAACAGACAATAAAGGTCCTATTCAGTGAGAACAGACAGTAGGGCCCATACATGAGAAGACAGTAAATGTCTCATACAGTGAGAACAGACAGTAAAGGTACCATACAGTGAGAACAGACAGTAAAGGGCCCATACAATGAGAAGACAGTAAAGGTCCTATACAGTGAGAACAGACAGTAAAGGTCCCATACAGTGAGAACAGACAGTAAAGGTCCCATACAGTGAGAACAGACTATAAGGTCCCGTACATCGAACACACGTAAAGTCCCTACAGTGAGAACAGACATTAGGTCCCGTACAGTGAGAACAGACAGTAAAGGTCCTATACAGTGAGAATAGACAATAAAGGTCCCATACAGTGAGAACAGACAGTAAAGGTCCCATACAGTGAGAACAGACTATAAAGGTCCCATACAGTGAGAACACAGTAAAGTCCCATACAGTGAGAACAGACATTAAAGGTCCCGTACAGTGAGAACAGACAGTAAAGGCCCGTCCAGTAGAACAGACAGTAAAGTCTCATACAGTGAAGGACAGTAAAGGTCCCATACAGTAAGAACAGACAGTAAAGGGACAGTGAGACGACGTAAAGGTCCATACAGTGGAGAATAGACATAACTTACGGGGCCCATAAGTAGAGACAGTAATAGATCCATGCGTGAGAACAGACAGTAAAGGTCCTATTCAGTGAGAACAGACAGTAAAGGTCCTATTCAGTGAGAACAGACAGTAAAGGGCTCATACATGAGAAGACAGTAAAGGTCCTATACAGTGAGAAGACAGTAAAGGTCCTATACAGGGAGAACAGATAGTAAAGGCCCTATTCAATGAGAACAGACAGTAAAGGGGCCTCATGGAAACCCGTAAGGTCCCTATACATGAGAACAGACAGTAAAGGTACCATACAGTGAGAACAGACAGTAAGGCCCATACAATGAGAAGACAGTAAAGGTTCTATACAGTGAGAACCAACGTAAAGGTCCTATACAGTGAGAACAGACAGTAAAGGCCCCATACAGTGAGAACAGACAGTAAAGGTCCCATACAGTGCAGTAACAGACAGTAACGGGCCCATACAATGAAAACAGTAAAGGTCCTATACAGTGAGAACAGACAGTAAAGGTCCCATACAGTGAAACAGACAGAAGGTCCTATACAGTGAGAATAGACAGTAAAGGTCCCATACAGTGAGAACAGACAGTAAAGGTCCCACACAGTGAGAACAGACTATAAAGGTCCCGTACAGCGAGAACACAGTAAAGTCCCATACAATGAGAAGACAGCAAAGGTCCTATACAGTGAGAACAGACAGTAAAGGTCCCATACAGTGAGAACAGACAGTAAAGGTCCTATACAGTGAGAATAGACAGTAAAGGTCCCATACAGTGAGAACAGACAGTAAAGGTCCCACACAGTGAGAACAGACTATTAAGGTCCCGTACAGTGAGAACAGACAGTAAAGTCCCATACAGTGAGAACAGACAGCAAAGGTCCCATACAGTGAGAACAGATATTAAAGGTCCCGTACAGTGAGAACAGACAGTAAAGGTCCCGTACAGTGAGAACAGACAGTAAGGTCCTAACAGTGAGAACAGACGTAAAGTCCCTACAGTAAGAACAGACAGTAAAGGACAGTGAAGAAACAGTAAAGGTCCTATACAGTGAGAATAGACAGTAAAGGGCCCATACAGTAAGAAGACAGAAATATCCTATGCAGTGAGAACAGACAGTAAAGGTCCTATTCGTGAAACAGACAGTAAGGTCCTATTCAGTGAGAACAGACAGTAAAGGGCTCATACATGAGAAGACAGTAAAGGTCCTATACAGTGAGAAGACAGTAAAGGTCCTATACAGGGAGAACAGACAGTAAAGGTCCTATTCAATGAGAACAGACAGTAAAGGGCCTATACATGAGAAGACAGTAAAGGTCCTATACAGTGAGAACAGACAGTAAAGGTCCTATGCAGTAAGAACAGACAGTAAAGGTCCTATTCAGTGAGAACAGACAGTAAAGGGCTCATACATGAGAAGACAGTAAAGATCTTATACAGTGAGAAGACAGTAAAGGTCCTATACATGAGAACAGACAATAAAGGTCCTATTCAGTGAGAACAGACAGTAAAGGGCCCATACATGAGAAGACAGTAAAGGTCCTATACTGTGAGAACAGACAGTAAAGGTACCATACAGTGAGAACAGACAGTAAAGGGCCCATACAATGAGAAGACAGTAAAGGTCCTATACAGTGAGAACAGACAGTAAAGGTCCCATACAGTGAGAACAGACAGTAAAGGTCCCATACAGTGAGAACAGACTATAAAGGTCCCGTACATCGAGAACACAGTAAAGTCCCATACAGTGAGAACAGACATTAAAGGTCCCGTACAGTGAGAACAGACAGTAAAGGTCCTATACAGTGAGAATAGACAATAAAGGTCCCATACAGTGAGAACAGACAGTAAAGGTCCCATACAGTGAGAACAGACTATAAAGGTCCCATACAGTGAGAACACAGTAAAAGTCCCATCAGTGAGAACAGACATAAAGGTCCTTACAGTGAGAACAGACAGTAAAGGTCCCGACAGTGAGAACAGACAGTAAAGGTCTCATACAGTGAGGACAGTAAAGGTCCCATACAGTAAGAACAGACAGTAAAGGGACAGTGAGACGACAGTAAAGGTCCTATACAGTGAGAATAGACAGTAAAGGGCCCATACAGTAAGAAGACAGTATAGATCCTATGCAGTGAGAACAGACAGTAAAGGTCCTATTCAGTGAGAACAGACAGAAGGTCCTATTCAGTGAGAACCAGACAGTAAGGGCTCCTAACATGAGAAGACAGTAAAGGTCCTATACAGTGAGAACAGACAGTAAAGGCCCTATGCAGTAAGAACAGACAGTAAAGGTCCTATTCAGTGAGAACAGACTGTAAAGGGCTCATACATGAGAAGACAGTAAAGGTCTTATACAGTGAGAAGACAGTAAAGGTCCTATACAGTGAGAACAGATAATAAAGGTCCTATTCAGTGAGAACAGACAGTAAAGGGCCCATACATGAGAAGACAGTAAAGGTCCTATACAGTGAGAACAGACAGTAAAGGTACCATACAGTGAGAACAGACAGTAAAGAGCCCATACAATGAGAAGACAGTAAAGGTCCTATACAGTGAGAACAGACAGTAAAGGTCCATACAGTGAGAACAGACAGTAAAGGTCCTATACAGTGAGAACAGACAGAAAAGGTCCCATACAGTGAGAACAGACGGTAAAGGGCCCATACAATGCGAAGACAGTAAAGGTCCTATACAGTGAGAACAGACAGTAAAGGTCCCATACAGTGAGAACAGACAGTGAAGGTCCCTTACAGTGAGAACAGACAGTGAGGCTGAGGCCACACTACAACACACCAAATTGCATATGCAATTGCGAGCGTTATCACATGCGATTGTGTGCGATTCTTTTGCGTTTTTTATTTGCACGTGCGTTTTGTGCATGCTATTTTTCCATTTTCAGTTATGGAAATGCATGCGTTAATGCACCAAAAATGATGAACGCATGCATTACCAAAACAAAAACATATGCGCAAGCGCATGCGCATTGGCTAAACACACCTTTGATTTGTCTGTTCTCACTGTGTGGGACCTTTACTGTCTCTTCTCACTGTACGGGAACTTTACTGTCTCTTCTCACTGTACAGGACCTTTAGGGCTAGGCCACACTTGTGTGTTTCGTTTTCATTGTATCTGTTGTTATACAATAAATGTTAACCATATTTGTTTCAGGAAATGTCTTATATCACTACTTTTTCTAATTATGTTTTTTTTTTAACATGCAGAGGAGACATCTATGGCGGCAGCAGAACTGGGTCCTGCACTGTGTGGCACACCAGCTTTAGAATTTGATTTTCCACCCTGCCCATCAACCCCTACACTATGCCACACCACCCCTACACTTTGCCGCAACACCCCTACACTTTGCCACAAAACCCTTACACTTTGCCTCCTCATCCCTACACTTTGCCTCCTCACCCCTACACTTTGCCACACCACCCCTACACTGTCTCCTATACCCTGTACCCCAACCCCTACACTCTCTTCATACCCACTTCCCACAATTCCCACATTGCCTACCCTCCCAATATCATCTCCCCACACCCATTTTTTAATGGAGATTTGGGCACAAATGTTGTCCATTAACAATCAAATGAAATGTTTAAATGAAAAAAATGACATGTATTTTAAGAATTAACTGCCATAATTTTCTTTTGAATGTTATTCTTTTGGTTTTTGATTTTGTTAAAGTTCTTTTGTACCCGATAAATGGGGTTTTTTTTGGTTTGTGTTTTATGAATAAACGTTTTGATTTGGATATGCACATATAGCTTTATGTCATCATTATTCAACTGCACTTTGTACACCATTGTTTAACCCCCAATTTAAAGAGCAAAAAAGTAGTAAATTTGATGGTTAAACTGTACCCAAAGGAGAGGATCTAGCGGTTTTTATCCTCATCCTGGGTGTTATTTTATTGTGGAAGGAGGAGAGTAAGGGTGAGGAGAGTCTAATGTGATATTCTTGAAAGGAACATACATGTGTAATGCTTTAGATTGATGGATAGCTGCAAAATATATAACCCAAGACAGAAAGATGTTGGCAAAACAGGTTTTACTTCTTTTTTTTTTGGGGGGGGGGGCAACACATCACCCAGATCAAGTGGAGGTGGTGGGGGTGTGGGCCATCTTTGAGGAGTCAGGAAGGCGGGGATGGTCCTGGTCCCATTTCTGCAGATTTAGATGGAAATAATGAGAGTGAGCTGTAAGAATGTTTTAAGGCATTTTCATCAATGCAACAAGTTTAACCTTTGATTCTGAATATTACAACCAACATAGATAATTACATTCGAGAAACATCCAATGTTGGATTTGTCACGGAAAAGAGTTGCATCCATTCTTTGATAATTTCCTTGACTAACAGTTGTTGAAAGATGCCAAATGAAAAAGGACAAACATTTGCATACTATACTTGCCTTGGAAGAGGTGGGAGCTGGCCTGAGGTGTTTTAGGCACCGAGGCTGGTGCTTCTGCCTCCTCTGTGGGATAAGATGGAAAAAAAATCCATGACAGTTTTGAGGCCAAAATTAAAATGTGGGTTACAGTCCTGCATTGTGTCGTATTTTGGGGGGAACTGTTTGTGGAAATGGCATTATATTTTAATGGCTTACAAGTCTGGTGTAAATCTGCAGTTGCTGGTCGTGTCAGGGCAGGTACCAGCTATTGTTTGTAGTTGCGTGTCTGTCTAGTTGTGGTTGTGTACAGTTACAGACCCTACCAGCCAAAATGATGGAGGTCATTTGAGGATATCAGTTTGGCATTTCAATGTCGGTTACAAATATGCACAGGGCTATCTGTTGTATTCAATTACATCAACTGGACTTGAAGTTTAGTTCTTGAAGACATTTCGCTAGTCATCCGACTGGCTTTCTCAATTCAGAATGACTTGTACAAGAATCTGTGGCAATTATGTACCCTGGAAAATAGAGATGGACTCGAACTTGAACCCGAGTTCGAGCAGAACTATTAGAATTTGAACAAAATTCTAGAATTTTAGAACTTCTAGAACTTTCCCGGACCCGGATTTTCAATCTTTTTGGACTTTCGATAAATATCGAATGTTCGACCGTTCGAATGTGCGAGTAAAGTGCCTATTATACCTATACGCGAACATCAAATCCGCGAGTAAAGGGTCCATTAAAACCTATACGCGAGCATCTAATCCACAAGTAAAATGTCCATGGTATCTAGGCACAAACATCGAAACTACGAGTAAAGTGTCCATTAAAGCCTATACGCGAGCATCTAATCCACAAGTAAAATGTCCATGGTATCTAGGCACGAACATCGAATCTACGAGTAAAGTGTCCATTAAAGCCTATATGTGAGCAATATAATCAGCGAGTCAAATGTACATGGTACTTAGGCACGAACGAGCTCGAAAATAGAGCAAGTGAGAGTAAAATTGATTTTTCAAATGTCCTGGATATTCAAACATGTTCCCCAGAACATTTCCCAGGTCCCACAGCCATTTACATGAAGTTACCATTGATAGTTTAATTGTATTTCATTAGAACTTTTCGAAAAATTTGACTCCCATTGACTTTAATGGGTCCATTTTTGAACTTTCAATATAGTTAAAAAGTTCGAAAACAGACCGAACTTTCGAAAGTTCGGCCATCTCTACTGGTAAATCCCAATTAGCATATCACAGCCAGGTGTTAAGGGCGTGATTGTATAGTGGCTAAGAGGTGTTATAGGAATGCCCAGGATAAGGTATCAAAACAGCATTGTACATGCCAGACAGTTGGTGTCGAGCCCCCCCACCTCTATTTAGGCTTGGATTCTTTATTTTCACATAAATGGCCTCCTTGACACCTCTCTTGAACCAGTCACGTTCCTTTGCCAATATGCTAACATTACAACCTTCAAATGTATGTCCTTTATGCTTAAGATGCAGGTACACGGCTGAGTCCTGACCCAAGGATTTTGCTCTTCTGTGCTGGGCCATACGTTGATGCACCTCTCTGGTTCAAGAGAGGTGTCAAGGAGGCCATTTGATCTAATTGAATACAACAGATATACTTTGACCTGGAGGAATGAGAATCTTCACAAGTATGCACAGGGTTGTAAGATTGGGAACTTTTTCTGTTCAAGTTTTAACAAATCACGTCCAATGAACAACTAACTGGATAAGTTAAATATTTGTCAAAGAAGCAAAACAGGTCACCAATGTCTGGTGATTGGGGAGGTGAGCTCTGTGGCAGTGGAGGTTGGTCTGGTGGGGGGGAATTTGAGGTTCCGACACCTCTGGTTGAGGGGTTGGGGAAGGCGCTGGTGACTCCTCTGCAGGTTTAGATATAAAAAAAAAGAAGGGTAAGTTGTACTAAATTGATCCCACACATATAACAAACATCATTAATCCCAATTTATTTAGAAAAACAAACAGAAAAGCACACATGCAGCATGGCTGAGTTAGAATTAATGTTGGTTAAAGCAGAAATAAAGTGTATTGTGAAAGCATCACCCTAGCAAGATCCAACTCCAGCAAATGGCTAGAAGGGAAGTGAAAGAACTGTAAAGAACTGGATGTAATAATTGCCTGGATGTGCACTTTCTGTCCACACCATGCATAATATGTCCTGTAAAATGATTGGTTACACACTACTAGTGAGCATGAACATCTGTAACAAGTTTATGCATTAATTTCAAACTGAGCATGCTGGTAGAACATAATGGTCACTGACCAAACACTATGGAATGCTGGGGGGAAAACCCTGTTAGTAAAATAATTTCCCAAGTTATGACAGACATTGATACTTTGATGTCTAGGTGTTCTGCCATTTGATTGTGTTTTGTTGTGATGCTTTAGTTGTCCTTTAATTGCAGTAAGTTTGCAGTCATTGCAGGCCTGCTAATGACTTTTATTAAGTATGTCACAAACAATTCAGATGATCTTGCAAACAGTATACACTGAACAATTGGATTGGATAAGATTTTAATACAGTTGAATTTGACAAATTGTCAGTGTTGTATTATTTGAATAATTTCATCAAGTTCATTTCTGAATAATAATAAATAATATTTGAAACTTGCATATAATACTTGCCTTCCATACTGTCCCTAATCTCCTGCACATAGTGGGGCCTTTTGCGCTTTAAGTCCGACCACCTGCGCTGCACGTCAAAGAGGGAGAGCTCCACATCATATTTATTAAGGATTTTCCTCCTCAATCGCTGCATGATGCGTCTCCTCTTCCTTAGTGTCCCAATGCCATCATATTTCTTGCGCAGAAGATACCTGACAAGGAACCTCTGCCACTCTAGTTCTGGCATCTTTCTGGTCCTTCTGTCACACACTCTGCACTCTCTATGATTTAGCCCACCCCTATCGGAGGTCGAAGGTGAGATCGCCGTATTATGGCGATTTCGAGACACATTCGTTCGATGATCGGTGAATACGCCGGTGAATGTATTCGCCGGCGATTTCGACAACCATAATATGGCGATTTCGATTTTGACCTCCGAAAGGTGCGGTCTTACTTCCAAAGACTGCACAGTGTCGACCTGTTAGTAAAATCACTGACAGGTGAGCATTTGGACATTGAAAATGCCTGAGTTAGCCTGGCAGAGGTATTTAGTAAAATATTTACTACGCCAAAAATATGAGCAGACACCTGCAGGGACCCAGCATGTCCAGCTGTCCGGCTATACTGATAGCAAACTTAATGGAATTAAAGGACAACTAAAGCCTCACTACAACACCCAATCGGATGACAAAGCACCTTGATATCAATGCAGTAAAATGTGTATTGTTTGGATGTGCTTGCTTAGAAATGTATGTTATTAACATGGGGTGGATGGATAAATTGTCCGCAATCGAGTATCCAACAATTATGCCAGTGACCACTATGCTCTTTACACATGCTCACTCCTAAGATAATGACCAATTTTTGACTGTAGCCAAGCTTTCCATCTGAAAAATGATTTAAGAGACCATGTGACTCCGGTCAAGAGGGGGTGTGGCCAGACAGTGCACATATACACAGTTACTGAATCCATTTGTTTGTGTATGTAAGCGTGAGGCCACACTACAACGCATATCAAATGGCGCGTTTTTAAATGCGTATTATTATACACATTTTAAAAATAAAGCAACATTTTTGTTAATATTAATTGCGATTTCCATCCGTTATTATGCAATTTACCTTGCGATTTTCGATGCGTTTGCATTTTCCTCAGTATTGGCGCCAAATTTAAAATTAGAATCTCTGTGGGTTGTGGTTTTGTGTAGGTTTGGAAGGAAAACATTTTTGTGATTCAGTCAGCTACTGAAGTGGAATCATATAATAATGATATTATTATAACGACTATTGTTTGGAGCTACTTGCCCTACTGCTCATAATAATTCTACTTGAACACAGTATAGGATGACCAGGGAGGGTTGGGTGAATCCCTTGCTAGCAGGGAAGGGGAGCAAGGGACAATTTTGGACACTTTATGATGACTTACGTCGGCATCAGAAAGTGCAGGGATAACAAGGGTCCATCAGCGTAAGATGGAAGATATTCAAATAACAAACACTTAAAAAATCATAAGAATACCCACATAGAACTAAACAAGATAAAAAATTAGATTTTGACATATTAGCAGATCAGAATGGAGGGTGTTTATTAAAGGGCATGTCCAACCCAAAATAATGGACCCAACCTGGCGCACGATGTAGGGTAAACGCACCATTCCAACCAGCTCCATAGGGGTCGCATGTGTAGTCCCCACCAAGTCCCAAAAACTGCACCAAGGAGGCAGAAGAGCCAAGATAGGGCTGCCTGCTACGCACTCCAGTGAGTATTTGCCAGGATTGGCGCCTGCCCCCCTCCGCCTCTCCCTCCTCCCTCTCCCTCCATTCTACTATCCCTCCCCCTAGCCATAAACCCCTTTAATATGTTGTGCCCCAGTCT
Organism: Hymenochirus boettgeri; assembly: GCA_019447015.1. NCBI lineage: Eukaryota > Metazoa > Chordata > Amphibia > Anura > Pipidae > Hymenochirus > Hymenochirus boettgeri. Next base: position 79,856,653 of record CM033474.1, read on the forward strand.
CCCAGCCCCAACGCATATTTTTTTATTTCAAAAAGTCCCCAAACCTTATTTACCTCTCCTCTTCCTCCGCTGCATGAATGACCGGCAGCCGCGTCCGTGATGGCTGCCGCTCAGCCATCACAGACGCGACTGCCGGTCCCCCTCTGCTTGCATTCCTCGCAAGAAAGGGCCGGGAGCGCAGCGGAGGAAAGAGGAGAGGTAAGTAAGAGTTTGGGGAGTTTTGAAAATAAAAAATATGCGGTTGGGGCTGGGAGACATGGAGGAACAACATATAAAAGTACATTTAAGGGTGGAAACCCTTTCAGGAGAATACCAGATTCGGAGAAGTATCTCACCAACAGAAAGATTATATCACACGAAGGTAAAAAAAATCTGATTATTTTTTAGTGGATGTTGTAGAGAGTTATCTTTTAAAGGGACAGCAGATTTCCATAACACTTATACATTATACCTTATTATCCCTTCCCTTACAGGGCAAGTATTAGCTAAACAGTATTACACAGTATAATATGATGGCAGTATTTGTTTTCTGCACATATTAGTCAGTAAGTGCCTTTGGTGGACAAGACTTTGTGTTATTACATGTGGTGTGGTGGTATATCAGTATACGGTATATGTATGTAGTGTGTACACAGTGCATTGTTTGTCAGTCAGTATATCTGCGTGTGTGTGTCAGTATATCAGTGCATTTTGTGTCTGTATGTTAGTGTTTGTGTGTCATGTGTGAGTAAGCGTATGTATTTAGCAAAGATAGATAGAGATATAAGTAGACACAGACAGACAGATGGATATAATAATAATAATACAAAATTTTTTTTTTTTTATAGATTCCTTGCAAGTGGACACTCATCGCTCCTTCATCTGGAGTTTAGAATGGGGTGATCTACGATACAGTTAATAATTCACGAAAGTGCAGACTCTATGGCCAAAAATTGCAACTTGACTTACATCCTTTCCAAAAAAAAAAAAGGGAAGAAATTAGTCTTAATTTTTGGAAAAAAAGCCCCAATTTCCCAACTTGTGGGGGGCAATAGACAGAAAACATATTGGTCTTGTCATGCCTCCAATAGTGGGAGAAGGTACTTTAATTATAATTTTTTTTTCTATTGTATTGTTAGCGGTTGTAGACGCAGATTACCGGTTTACTTACATTGATATTGGAGCATACGGTAGTTCTTGTGATTCTGCAATCCTCCAAAATAGTAAATTGGGAACAAAATTAAGACAGGGACAACTCAATTTACCTGATCCAAAACCATGGCCTTGAACTGAATCTATAATCTTACAGAATCTATAATCTTACAGTACTGAAGGCTATAATCTACAGTTTTCCATAGAAATCCACTACAGGGGTAGGTTATATATATATATTTTAATATAAAAAATCCAGAGAATATATTGTTCAATTTATAATTTATATAATAAAACAAAAATTTCATGACAATTTGAACTGCATAAAAACTTTTATTTTAACAATTATTATTTTTTTATTTGCCAAAAAAATATTACTGTTTAGAAACCTTATGGCCCCAAAGATTCACAATAATATATAGTTCAGTAAAAAATGATGTTAGTATTTTTTTCATTGAATTTTTTTTTGAATTAACAAATTTGAACATTGCTATTAACATGTATGAAGATTTCATTCTGAAGGTATATGCAAATACTGAATCCAAAAATGTAAATAACGTAATAAATTATTCTTATAATTTTGGTTAATAGTTCTTAGCTAAAGAAATTTTTTTAAAGAATATGAATTCTTCCATTCAAACGAAGGATCTAAAATAAGATTAAAAGATAAGTTATTTTTATCTAAGTACTTTACAAAATACAAGATCTTTGATCTTCAAAACTTAAATAATTTCCAAATGGATAAAATTAATTAATATTCTTTATTTGTAAAACTTACCAGTAAGTCCACTAGACTGTGGGGGGAGTGAGTGTGCAGATGTTTGGAAACTACAACATTTAGCAGTGGGCTATTGCAAAAAACATCTGGAGTGGCTTAGTAGTCTTTTAATGGAATGCAGAATCCTATACGTATTCCTTTAAAAATAACCATACTTGATTTGGCTAATTTATAAAATATATATATTATCTATATCTAATATATATATATATTAGATTATATTATATATATATATATATAGAGAGAGAGGAGAGAGACGAGAGGAGAGAAAGGAGAGAGAGAGAGAGAGGAGAGAGAGAGAGAGAGAGGAGAGAGAGAGATAGATAGATAGATAGATAGATAGATAGATAGATAGATAGATAGATAGATAGATATTTTGAGTATTATTAAAAAAATGAATAATATTAATTGCAATATAATTTAGAATAGTGATGTCAAATATTTATACTTACCCAAAAAAATAAAGGTGAAAATATAGTTAAAGTTCTTATTCATGAGATTCAATAATATGATCTCTAATAAAATTGTCTGATTATATAGTTCCATTGCTGTAGGAAAATAGGAAAATAGAGAATATTTTTAGATTGCATATATAATTAATATATATGGGTATTACATAACAAAAACAGCATGTCCCCACAAATATAAGCTTTATCAGTCCTGAAGTTCCATGATAAAAGGAGGAACAAAAGCCATACAAATTAAAAATTTTAGCGTAATGGAGATTTTGAAATGTATTATATATATATATACCAGAAATGGTAGTGATCTAATAGACACATGCACTATTGAAAATTAGAAATGGTTGGAATGGGAAGTGCAGTACCACAACTTGTATAGTATATATGTATATGTATATATATATATATATTCAAAAATTGGACAATCTATGCTCAAAAAATATAAAATAATGAACGTGTTATCATTTATAAACATATTTAGTTAAATAAACTCTTGATTTTATAATTGTAATATACAATTCATACATATATAAAAAATAAACGTACTTACCATATTAAATAATACTAAGCAGTTCAAATTAGATTCTTTTCCTTGTTTGGAGTAATTTGAATCTATTATAAATATTTCGACATGTGGTACTGGCATATTTTTTAAAGTTTCATTCAAGAATTCAAGGTTTGCAACAATGACAATGAGTTCTCTTTGTTCAAAAAAAATTTTCTTTAAATTTCTTACAAATTCACTGTTACTAAAAATCGTAAAAATCATACATTGTAGTATGACAAAAAACATGTTGATTTTCAAGGATAAAATATACCACCAATTTAGATCATAACTTTTTGAATATTAATATAGACGTAACTTGTCTATTCCATTTGTTAATTATAACAAAAATATAAACATAGAGCTATATTGTATGTTTTTTTTTATCGAACATTGCTCAAAAAATTTTAAAATAAAATTTAAGTGCTACAAAAATTTTTTCTTCTAATTTTCATCATGATTGAACAAATTATCGGATATTGTCTGAGAGGTAGACGACAAAGGAGAGGTTTGATCACTTCCATATCCAACTTGAGTATTTTCATTAGATGATTGACTTAAAGATTGCCACGTTTGAAATTGTGATACTGGTTGTTGTGGAATTAATGGTCTTGACTGTAACTGAAAATAATGTGGCTGGTTTCCTTGGGAATTGGTTTGTTGACTGTGCGTTTGATGCATTTGTATAGGATTCTGCATTACTGTTGATGGTGTTGAGTAAGAAAGATTCTGTGGGGAAGGATTGGATTGGTGTGTTGGTTGATATGAGAAACTATTACTTGGAGTTTGCATAGGCGAAGAAACAGAATGGAAAAACATTGGTTGACCTTGTGGTTGATTTGACTGCTGGTAAAGTCTTCCTTGATTTGTTTTTTGCATTTGTGGTGGTTGAATATTTTTTGAAAATTGAAGAAAATGAGTACCTGCTGGTGAAGCCGGCACAACCTCCATTACCACCACAGTGTCCCCCACAGTCACCTCAAGCCGTAGGTGAACCATTTGAAGGCAAGTTTTGTATGTACATTTTGAGACATGTTAACCCTTTTTGTTTCCTCAATAGTAATTTCCAATTGACATTTTACTTAAATTGATGCAAAAATAAAGTTGGAATAAAGATTTGGAAAAGTTGTTAGCCAAATTGTAATGGAAACATTCCCCACACTAGAGTTCGGAACATGTAATTATTTAGACACAATTAACATGCACCTGCTAAACTGCAACACAGAGCAGACCTGCACTTGCTTTTCTGCTGGGTGTTATAACCACACCCGGCCTGCAAAGACTCCAAACCACGACCCCACAGGTACCACCTGCAAAATTCTAGCTGAACCCAACCCTTAACCTGTTATAACCTTAAAGTGATTTACCTGAACTGGGCACATACAGGTTCCTGTGGGTATGTGACATGATGGAGGAATTTAACCCACGTGTGTGTTATGTAATGCATTTCTAAATATTATAATATTATATTATATGTATTTTTTTCCACTGATCCCACAGAGGAGGCTCCTTCTGGCCCAATCCCTTGAGCCATACCATATATTTTAGAAGGCAAGTATGTCTACAGTGTAACTAAAGAGAGAGAAGGGAGAGAAAATGTATCACAAATCAAAATGGTCATTGGATAGTTTGTAAATGTTAATGATGTTTGGAAATGCAATTACACATATTAAAACAATTCCCTTTTATTTTGTGTCCTTTAAATCTGCAGGATATGAACCATGGCCAACACCACCACCACCCATTGGATCCTTACCTGGCCCAGTCACCCCACCTCGGCCCACACCCCTGCCAATGGGGACATGGTCCTTCTACATTTACAAAGCATTAAGGGGAGAATGACGGGGACATGGTCCTTCTACATTTACAAAGCATTAAGGGGAGAATGACAGCCCTGAGCCAGCGCGTGCACCGCATGGAGCAGAAGCTGGAGGACTTCCCTAAATTGTTATATTCTACTTATATTTTGGATTCGTGTGTGTGTGTGGGGGGGTATTTAAATATTTGGACAGTGTTGATTAATGTCATTGTGTGTGTGTCTTTGGCTACATTTCTTATCAAAGCACTTTACCTGTACTAATGGTTGGTAGAGATGTCCGAACTTCGCAAAATCCGGACCGCTCGAGGATCCGCGAATTTTTGAAAAAAATCCGAAAATTCGAAAATACGTGAAAAATCGTTAATTTTCGAAAATATGAGAAAACTAGTATTTTCGAAAATATGTATTTTCGAAAATACATGTAATCCTTGTATTTTCGAAAATTTTCGAAATTACGTGTTTTCTCGTATTTTCGAAAATTTTTGAAAATTACGTGAAAACACGTAATCACGAATCGGAAGTTCGGAAGGCGGAAAATCCGGAAAAATCTGCCGTTCGCGAACGGGATAAATCCACGGCGGATCCGGGTTCGGATCCGCGAACCGGCCATCCCTAATTGGATCCCTGGAGACAATTATTATGTATATAGTTGCCAACATACATGTATATTGTATTGGACTGTCCCTTCCTGGTCATGCCTCCAACACACACTTATTTCACAACACAGAGGTGTGAGTGTGCACAGCGGTGGATGAGGGAGCCAGAAAGGACACAGTGCAAAGCTGTTTGATCATGGATCTGCTGCTGATATCTTGGATTGTGATACAGTACGGAAGACAGATGCAAGTGCTCCTTTTAAGGCAGTTTATTAAGATTAACATATGGGGTGTGAAGTTTGGGTTAGTGTGCATGGGGGTGTTGTGGATATGTGGACAGTCTATTTTAATATTACTATGCATATAGTTGGAGAAACACCTTCTTATAACAGAAGGCATCTTGCAGTCTCATGCTATATGAATAGCATTGCCCACAAAACCTAAGAAACCAGAAGTAATTTCTTACTCCCATGTTCCCCTCAGATTAAGGGGCAGAGATATGCAAAATACTGTACTCCTTTATGTCCCTTAGCTTATGCATGTGTCCAAAACTGCTGGCTAACAACATACAACATGGGAGTAAGAAATTGCTTTTTGTGTCTTAGGTTTTGTGGGCAATGCTATTCATATAGCATGAGACTGCAAGCTGTCTGCCTGTCTTCTGTTATAAGGTGTTTCTCCATTTTTATGCTCAGTGAAGGGCTTTTTGCTCATTTTGGCCCCTCTCTCCCTAAGCTTTCTATCTGCCTTTTCTTATGCATATAGTGAAACATGTACCCCTGAGTACAGTGTTCCAGTCAACCATCCACTTTTCAGAAGCACTGAAACAGTTATACTATGCAGGGAGGGGGAGAAGGGAAGTGGAAAGTAACATATTGGGTAGAGACACTTATAGCTTTAGTGGAGAGAAATGCAAATCAGAACAGTTCTAAATCATTAATCTCACCTGTAAAGGCTTTTCAGTTCATGATAATCATTTCTCTGGCATCCAAACAGATCTCTCAGGATTTCACAGTGATTATAACTGACATCACTCAATGACATGCACAAATGTATGTAATAGAGGTAGCATAACTTTTCTGCCTAGCATAAACTACTTTTTTAAGACTTGGTGTTTTAAACAAAGGACGTAATTTGGTGGAATGATACAATCTAATATACTTTCCTCCTGTGGGACTCAAAGCGCATAATATGTGTCAGATTAATAATTTGTCACAGAAGAAGGGACCTACATTTCAGTGAATACCCGATTAAATAGATGACTTTTTAGTCTGGAATTAAACACCTCCATGGATGGAGAACCTTATTGAACTGGGTAAAGAGTTATATAGGTTGAGGGCTGCATGGCAAAAGGCTCTTGCTACAAAGAGTTTGAATCTGGAGGCACCTAAGCATTAAATCCTGTAGATCTGAGGGTAAAGGAGTAGCTGTGGGATGTAGCAAGTCAAACAACCAGGGTCTGAGTTGTTTAGTGATCTAAATGTCAGTAAAGGTGGCTGTACACATGCGATTTCCACAGCATGTGTGCCAACAGATCAGAATGGTATCTGTGGGCACACATGCTGTGGGAACAGCACACACGGACCTGACCGAACCCCGCACACGGTATGGGGATCGGTCGGCCATGTGGCCATATACAGAAAGATCAGATTGTCTCCCTCTACTTAAAGTAAAGGGAGCCGATACCGACTGATGGAAATTTTCCACCATTCCCGACCACTGGCAGCCAGTGGAGAGACTGGAGTAATGTAACAAGTTCAGTATTTTATAGTCTGTCAGAGGCCTTCTGTACTAATTGTAGGCAAGCCCTTCTGTGGAAGTCTTACGTAGAGGGCATTTCAGTAATTTAGTTGTTAAGTAATAAATGCATACACAAAAGTAAATCTCGTGAAGTGATTACTGCATCGGGGGATCTCGGGCAGGTAAATAATGCAGCTTTGAATAACTGCATCTCTCCCAAATTTTCTTCTAAGTGGTTAAACTTCCCCTTGAAATTGCTATAATTGTAGTAGTGTGTTATTAATGGAAAACTGGAATTAAAAAAAAAAAAATTCTAAAACTATTTTTGGTGTGGATCTGCAGCCTTATATCTGTAAGCTGTAGGTTTCTTGATAAAGTCCCCAAAACTCTATATGACTTTTATGATCCTACCACCACTACCTCCATGACCTCTGATTGGCTCTTTACTGCCTCCTTCTACCTAGACAGCTCTATGCGCAGCATTACTATACTGGGTGGAAATTTACCTTCCTACAATTGTGTTACAATTGTTGCTCAACTTGCCACATGATACCAGTGGCCCTGACCCTAAGATCACAATTAGCATTGTACTTTGTTCTATTTGGAGGTAGGTCATGTAACATAGCTACTTACCAAATAAATGTCATTTATATACCTTAAATGTATTTCACAATACAGCTGTACACTTTTCTTGAAACCAAACCAAAAAAGGGAAAGAGTTTTAAGGCTGCAAATTAACTGACACATTAAAGGTTTGTGCACACGTGCGATCCCGGGTCCCAACCCGCAACGCACAATGTGTACAAACGTTCGTTTTGGCCGATAATCGGCCTGTGTATGGGCCCTTTATCAGCTGAAATGGGCGGTCGTTCGGAGATCCGCCCAGTCAATCGGGCAACGATCCCCGACCGAATGGCCGCTTAAAGGGCCGATAAAGGGCCCATACACGGGCTGATTATCAGTCAAAACGAACGTTCGTACACATCGTGTGTCGTGGGGCGGGACCCACGATCGCACGTGTGTACGAACCTTAATTCCTGCAAGTCAATAACAACTTAAAGTTGACATGTCCTTTATCAGTTTGCTTTGAGCAGGGTCATTGTTAGCTTTATTAATAATAATAATAATAATAATAATAATAATGTGATTTTAATGTGAGATACAAGGGTTAGCATTCATCAACTATTACAAAGCAGACAGTGAATGGTTAATTAAAGCCACAGTTTTTTTAATTCTCAAAGTGTTAGTTCATTATCAGAGGACTGAACTGTATGTTCCTCTTTTTAATGACACGTCCGGGGATCAATTAATACTGTTCAGTGAAATATTCAGTAGATTCATTAATTAAAACTAAAGGTTTAGCAGTTTCTAAAACCAGTCTGTACTATGACTTGGTATTCTGAAGAACAATGTGGGATGCGTGTAGTAACACAAGACACCTTTCCCCTCCAGGCTTTCTGTCTTCAGTGGCAGTTAGCGGGAGTGATAGCCAGATTTCAGTACAAACAACTTTGTGAAGTGCAAACCAATGCCTCCTGGGGGGCCATTAAATTAAACAAACCCAGAACGATAAAACTTGACTTTTATGAACTAAACTATATAATCAGTATGACAGTTAATGCAACTTCAAATTGCATATTCCCTTTTAGTGAATGTGCTAATGAAATGCAAACCATTGAATTTATTAGACCATAGAATACACAATTTGAAGTTATATTAACTGGCGTACTGAATATGTGGTGTATTTAGCCCTGTGTAGCTGTAATAAACAGTATGTGGGACTTACAACTAGGATGGACAAGGTACATGAGCAGATCTCCAGCATCAAAGCTAGAGTTAGGAAATCTGCTCTATCCAAACATATGTCAAAATACTTTAAGAAAAATCAAAGGTGTTTAACCCATTAAGGGACTATAAATAACAGGAAGGCCAAGTAGATTTTAATTTGAAAACACACACACACCGTATACACAGTAGTATACATCAGTGGCGTATCTACGTTAAAACATTCGGGGCACGTGCCCCGGATGTTTTGCAAAGTGCCTCGAATGTTTTACTGACTTGTGCCCCTAGTTCCGGACTCCCCGGCGGACTCCTGTTTTACTGACTTGTGCCCCTAGTTCCGGACTCCCCGGCGGACTCCACCGGCGCGATGACGTCACGCGCATGCCGGCGCGATGACGTCACGCGCATGCCGGCGCGATGATGTCACGCGCGCGACGGCGCAGAACATACAGACGGCCTCTGCGCTCCCGGCCTTCTCCTACTGATAGATGCAGGAGTTAGATAGATAGATGGCAGAGTTAGATAGATAGCAGAGTTAGATAGATAGATAGATAGCAGAGTTAGATGATAGCAGAGTTAGATAGATAGCGAGTAGATAGATAGATAGATAGCAGAGTTGATAGATAGAAGATAGATAGCAGAGTTAGATAGTAGCAGAGTTAGATAGTAGCAAGTTAGATAGATAGATAGATAGCAGAGTTAGATAGATAGATAGCAGAGTTAGATGATAGCAGAGTTAGATATAGATAGATAGATAGATAATAGATAGAGTTAGATAGATAGATAGCGATTAGATAGATCAGATGATAGATAGATAGCAGAGTTAGATAGATAGATGATAGCAGAGTTAGATAGATATGCTAACAAGAGAGAGAGGGAATGAATAGATAGATAGATAGATAGATGATAGATAGTAATAGATAGATGCAGATTAGATAGTAGATAGCAGATAGAGAGAGGGACAGATAAGATAGATAGATAGATAGATAGATAAGATAGATAGATAGATAGATAGATAGATAGATAGAATAGATAGATAGATAGAGTTAGATAGATAGATAGCAGAGTTAGATAGATAGAGATAGATAGCAGAGTTAGATAGATAGATAGAGTAGCAGAGTTAGATATGATAGATAGATAGATAGATAGATAGATAGCAGAGTTAGATATAGATAGCAGTGTTAGATAGATAGATGCAGAGAAGAGAGGGAGATAAATAGCATAGTTAGATAGATATAGATAAATAGATAGATAGATAGATAGATAATAGATAGATAGATGATATATTAGATAGATAGATAGATAAGATAGATAGATAGCAGAGTTATATAGATATATAGCAGAGAGAGAGAGTGATAGATAGATAGAGTATATAGATGATAGATAGATAGATAGATAGATAGCAGAGTTAGATAGATAGATAGATAGCAGAGTTAGATAGATATATAGCAAAGAGAGAGAGGACAATAGATAGATAGATAGATAGATAGATAGATAGATAGATAGATAGATAGATGATAGTTAGATAATAGATAGCATATTAGATAGATAGATAGAGTTGATAGATAGATAGCAGAGTTAATAGATAGATAGCAGAGTTAGATAGATATATAGATAATAGATAGATAGATAGATAGATAGATAGTAGATAGCAGAGTTAGATAGATAGCAGAGTTTAGATAGATAGATGATGATAGCAGAGTTAGATAGATAGATAGATAGCAGAGTTAGATAGATAGCAAGAGTTAGATATATAGCAGAGTTAGATAGATAGCAGATTAGATAATAGATAGATACAGAGTTAGATAGATAAGCAAGTTAGATAGATAGCAGAGTTAGATAATAGATAGTAGCAGAGTTATATAGATAATAGATAGCAGAGTTAGATAGATAGAATAGATAGATAGATAGATAGCAGAGTTAGATAGATACATAGATAGCAGAGTTAGATAGATAGATAGCAGAGAGAGAGAGGGACAGATAGATAGATAGCAGAGTTAGATAGATAGATAGCAGAGTTAGATAGATAGATAGATAGATAGATAGATAGCAGAGTTAGATAGATAGATATACAGAGAGAGAGAGGGACAGATAGATAGGGGCAAGGGCCATGTAAAAGGTACAAGAAGGTCCCTCCATGGCCAAAGGTATGGCCAAGCGACTGACTACAACTGAACACAACAGTAAGTTTAAAATTACCATATTGCTACCAGTATATAATGATATTGCCAGTTTACTGTGCCTTTGTGTTAGTGGGTGTGTCCTAATTGGGGCGGAGAAAGGGGCGTGGCCTAAAAATTTAATGAAAAGCCCTCCAACCATGTCAAGGTAACCCCATTCTGGAAGGTCCTGACTTTTTGCCTTTTAGCCTAAGGAGTGCTTCCACGGCCCTTCTATGTATTTATTAGGAAGCATGGTCAAGCTTCCATTTGGTTATAGCACCCTAAAGTGCATGTCCACCCCTTCTAAAAACTTTTTACACAATGTAGTGTATACCATCCCACCCCCAACCGCAATATTTACAACTTCAAAATCACTCTCCTTCATTACATACACCTCCTCGATCCTCCGCTGTTCTGGTCCGGCTCCCCTGCCCGCCGGAACTGCAAGCAGGGGGCCGGACTGGCAGCCGCGGCTGTGATTTGCTGAGAGGCAGCCAATCACAGCCGTGGCTGCCATTAATAAAACCGGCTCTGGAACGAGGAGATGTAAGTAAAGAAGGGAAGTGATATTGAAGTTATAAATAGAGCGGTTGGGGGTGGGAGTGTATCTCCTGCATTGTGGCACAAGCTTTTAAAGCTACACTACTGCCAGCCACAGAGGGGTCGGGAAGGAGGGAGGGAGAGGGGGGAAAAGGGCTCTACTGAGCATGCATTAGACCTTGATGAGGTTAGCCAAGCTACAGAAACAGGATGAGGCACTGACAGCTCCTACCCAGCAGTTTCCTGCACTTTGAAGAGGCAGAACAGGAGAACCACAAGGAGCAGGGATGTAAGGTAAGGATTTTTTTATTTTTTACAGTGGGGCCAGTAGTTGGTAAAATTTTAGTTTGGGGGGTGGACATGCCCTTTAAACCCTTACTATGAAAAGCCAATGGGCAGGGGTAATGTAAGAAAGTCTGCTATATTGATTCGGTCCGTACATATAAGAAATTAAAACGTTTTCTAAAAGTAATTAAATTGTTAAGCTAAATAGGTTAAAAGTTAGGACCTTCTAGACTGGGCTTACCTTGACGTGGTTGGAAGGCTTTTCATTCATGTGGTCGCAGTTTTGTTTACATTGTTTATAATGTATGCAGATATAAGGGATAATACGGTTCACCCCTTACAGTGTAATATATGGATATAAATGCACAGAGGAGTTCCCTGACCATATAGAAGCACAAGGCCACAGGCCCAGTTCTTTTATACACTTTAGGGAACTCCGAGATGACTTTAAGAAGCTTATATTACACTGTAATGGGGTGTATTATTTCTTATAATATATAAGGTTAAAAAAAACAATTTGGTGGCTAGTCCATTTACTAAATCCCTATCCAGCTGTTATACCTTCACTAAATAAATAAATTAAATACAAGGCAACCCCCTTTTAACCCCTGATTATTGTATACATACAAGTGTGGGTGTAGCAGAGCGTGCAGGGGAAGTTGTCAGTACGCTGACATGGCCGATCTGCTTAACCGGCTGACAGGAGGATTTAAAAGGTACTGGGTGGGAGAAAGATTTTACATAGATAGCTGAATGAAGGATTTTCTCAACAGGTAATGGTCTGTGTGTTTCATATCTTTTTTTATTGCAGAGTTTTACTGGGAAGGTGCTGGTTTAAGGAGAAAGAGAACGGCAAATAAAAGTGTAGCAGCAGTGGTATATATTGCTATAAAAATCCCTCATCTATGTAGTTGAGTTCTTTTTATAAGGATACTGTATATTCCACTGTTGCTCCCCATTCAAATGCCCTAGCCTTTTATATTACAGTATATTATGATATATTGTATGGGACCCAGGAATGTGCATTGATTATCTTTCCTTTGTTTGTATAAATGTTTTACCATATATATATATATAATATATATATATTATATATATATATATTATATAATGTGTGTGTGTTGGTATATATATATATATATATATATATATATATATATATGATTGGTATCAGTTTTTACAGTAAATTATTTTACATCATTTACTGTCTGTTAGATGTTAAATGTCCTAAAATTAACAGTGTTCCATAAAATAGATACATTGTCTTGAAGTTGACACATTTTGTTAGTTCACAGTGATTTGCTACTGAGCATTTACTTACAACTAGAGCTTGCGCTGAATAAAACTAGCCTAACAAATTGTAAAATGAAATAAAAGGCCTTGGATATTATATTACCAAGTGACAGACTTTTAATGATAGAAACCTTTATTCTTTCAGATAAATTTCTAAAACCCATAGGATCCTGACCAAACTGGTTTTTCCCAACTGCAGTAAATATTGGTATTTTCTAACTGGGAAACTACTATCAATAACTTAAAAGGGCCCCAACCGTTCTAGTGGTAATTAATGACATGGGTAGTAGTTAAAGAGTATGTACACTGCAAATACAACTTAGTATCATTAGATAGCTTAGGCTAAAAGCTTCTGTCATATCCAGTGTTCAACTCCACCCCAATGACATTGGGCAAATCCCTTTGCCAGGGAAAATGTGTTTTCATTTGCAGAGCACATGTCTGACATAACCACACCACAACCAATACGTTGCAGGCATGATGACATCAGCCATGCACTCTACGAATGGGAACACTCTTTCCCTGGCAAAGGGATTTGCCCAATCTCGTGGGGTGGAGCTGAACACGGAATATGACAGAAGGAGGAAGACAGAAACTTTTAAAGACTAAAGGTAGAGTAAAGGCGGGTCCTAGAACAAAAAATACACTTTACATTTAAAGCTTAAGCTATCTAGTAATACTAAGTAGTATTTACAGTGTACATACCCTTTAAAGGATATGCATCTAGTCTGAAAAACCTCAGTGCGCTGGTCTGATATTTGAGCTGCTAAAAACCTTTGCAGTCACACTATTTCTATTAGGCATTCACAGATCATAAGAACCTGGCATATAAAACGCCTTAAAAGCTTTTAAACCAATAATAACAAACCAATAATTTTAATGCTAACCACCTGGCCATGTTGCCCCTATAATTTACCAGTAGGTAAATACCGATTAGTAACTAACACCTGGGGTAGGTTATTGATCTGTTTACAGTAACACACTAAAATGTATACATACAGTCTACAGTTTGTAAATATAACCAGCTATTCGTGTGCTGCACACGCATTGCCTTGTAATTAAAGTAGGAGACTGGGGAAATGTACAATACCTATCATATCATACCACAGGCAGCCTTTTATTGTGTTATTTAGTAATGAAAGAGCAATAACCAAGTTATAAAACAGAACCATTCACAAACATTGAACCAAGGACTGACATAGAGATTAGTGTTTTGTTAACAACTAAAGCCAATGCCAGTTTTATACACTTTAAAAATGCAAATTCGAAAAAGAAAAATGAAATGGAGAACAAGGCAATCATTTTAATATAGGGAAAAACAGTCACGTCAACAAGTTGTCAAAAATGGAATAGCATAGATATTTTAAATAAATGATCTTTTGTTCTTAATTTCACTTGAAGCCATTTACAGTGAGCAACATTATGTCAAGAATAGTATCCGTGTTTACAGCACCATTGACTCATTCGCATTTAGAAGTCTACAAACATTTGCACAGCTTGGCATTTTAATAGAGAAGTGGTCACTATTATACTGATGAAAACTGCACTTGTTCTAATTGTTACATGACTTGCAGTGGGAATTTACTGCTGAAAGAATCTGTAGATACCTAGTAATCAGGTACATTACCATTATTATTTGAAACATGCTTTACAGAGTCTTTAAAACTAGAAATGAAATAAACTGAGCAGTTGATCAACCTAAGTAACTTTCTATCTATCTATCTATCTACCTATTTATCTGTTTGTCGATCTGTCTGTCTATCTATCTATAGCTAGTACACACATGCCAGACCTTTGAAAGAAAGATGACAGATCGGATCTACAAGATCAGAATATACACAGATCAGGATATACACAGTCCTGAGCGTTCTTTCTATATACAGGATACAAACTAGTTCAGGTTTTTCAAACTTGCAGACTTTTTTTTTCGATAATTATCAAAAATTTGCTAATTATCAAATTTTCAAATCAGTAACCCTCAAATGTATTGTGCGATTTCAGCAACTCTTGAATGTATCCTTAGACTTTGGTAACCCTTGAATGTATCTTTCGATTTCGGTATCCCTCGAATTGGCTCTAAACCTCGAATGCAGCATGCAGAAACCTGACAATTACCTGATCGTGGGAAAAGAAATGTTCATACAAGTTTTGGTGATATGTACGTGTTCCCCAGACCATTTCCCAGGTGCCAGAGCCATTAGCAGTAAGTTACCATTGCTATTTTAACTGTATATTATCCAAACTTTTAAAACTATTCCTCCCCATTGATTTTAATGGGTTCATTTTCGAAATTACCTAACTTTTGAACTTTTACTGAAGTTCGTAAATGAACCAAGCTTCAGGAAGTTCGTCTATCTCTATTGTACTATGCAGACAAATGGTGTTGAACCTCCCCACCTCTATTCAGGCTTGGTTTCTTTATTTTGACATAAATGGCCTCATTGCTGTTTTGACATAAATGGAAGACTACAGAAACCACCTGAACTTCAACCTCGGATGTCAGCATCAAAGGTTACTACCATGCAGCATCCGCCTGCATTCAACAGTAAAAGGCATCATAGACTTAAAGATACTACCAAAAGCTCAAAAACATGTGGTTGATGCTTTAGACACAATATCAGTCAACTAGAATAGAACCTGACTTCACAGCTACCTAGTGTCTATCTGGGAAAGAGTGATGAAGTTAGCAAGGCAAGCACTGTAAGGGCAAGGAAATTAATAAAAAAATAAAGGCAAGTTCTGTATTCTGTCATCCCAGAACACCCCAAAGGAAGATAAACTACCTTGGAGACAAACGGAGGGAATTGTCACTTTACCTAAGGGTTTGAATTTTGCCATCAGTCCTAAAGCCATCCCTTTGGTGGATATTATAGCGGCAGTAGAAGCCTCAGAAGAGAACTTGGCTTTGGGAAAAGCAGTAAACCATTGGCTGCGTCATCTGTCACTACCATGGCGGACTGCAGCTACCATGCGGAAACACGGAGTTGGAGAGAAGATTTTTGGGGGTTTGGGTTTTTTTGGGTAATCAACATATAGGTGAGAAACCCTAG
This sequence comes from Hymenochirus boettgeri, assembly GCA_019447015.1. Classification (NCBI taxonomy): domain Eukaryota; kingdom Metazoa; phylum Chordata; class Amphibia; order Anura; family Pipidae; genus Hymenochirus; species Hymenochirus boettgeri. The sequence goes on from CM033474.1 coordinate 79,872,837, forward strand.
ACATTTAAAGCATTTTTTGGAAGCAATGTTTTTCCTATAAGTGGTAGGTATTTTTTATTAAATTAATAGATTACAAATGTCTAATGTCAGTGAAAGATTAACAAATATACTGCAGTCCCCCCAAACCCTAAAATCCTAAAAAAGTAATATTTCCCTGTATTAGTTATGCATGCAGACCAGTCTTCCTGCTCCAGGGCTCACTTCTTTCTCTGACCCTGACCCACCTATACCTAGGCACTGCTAACTAAATGGTCTAATTAAAACACAATAAAGTATTAATGTACTTAAATATGAACAATTTTAATAATATTCTATGGCTTGTTGCGATTGTCCGATTTTTTAAAATATTAACTATGTGTATTGTTTGAAAAAACAATGCTCGCCTTTCAAAGGGCAAAATTTAACCTTCCCATCTATACGTAAAGGTTTCAGCACATTGACAGAAGTTCCATAAAACTGATCAGGGAATACATAGTTTAATCTATCATTGTTTCCTGCTGTCAGAGAAATGAGTAATGGTTGCTATGTATTCTTTAAAAATAAATAGCTGTTTTAGCTCTACAACATGAGTGGTGACAGGCACAGTGGGGATCATCTAACAAAGCAATGTAGCCATAGAATGTTCATAATCATTGCTATTACTATGCCTATTAAATGCTTAACAATTACATAAGGCCAGACTTTCACATTTTTAGCTTTATTCTGTAACTAGCTTTTAGTCTGTATGAGAAAGAATAAGTAAATATTTTAAATACTTTTAACTCTATGTGGTAAGGCTGACTACACTGATATGTAGTTGACCAAAGTGTGAGCTTCATAACCACACCAGAAGGCTGAAAGACAGAAAGTCAGGATGAGAACCAAGAGGAAAGGATTTGAGGAGAGGTGAAGACTGGGAGACCTGTACTCTGAGCTGTTAGTGTCCCTTAAAAATTGTTCCCCACTGAAGGAAAACAGAAAGTAAAATTCACAATCAATGTACATCAATTACATGTGTATTTATACAGTTTATATTTTGACATATTTGTTTAGAATATATTTATTATTAATTTACATATAGAACATGTGCAACTGCTTGTCTCCATTTTAAACAAAACCCATTTTAAATTGGGTTGGGAGTCATTTAAAAAATAAATATAAAGGAGAAGGTGCAATAGCCTTGGACCCTTCTCCCCCCAAACTAGGACACATGCACATCTGTGTTAAACACTGGGTTGTGAAAAGGGTGTGTGACAGAGGGGAGGACTGAGGAGGAGGTAACATTTCAAAATCAACTCAACTTACTGAGATTTTCTTTTCCTGGTCCGAAGAATGGCAGTGGATTTGTTGGGTTCAGCCCCCTGTTCCCGCCCACGACAGGCCTCCTACCTCAGCCAATAAATTGTTTCTCCTCCCCCAGGAATCCATGTCTTTGACTACTGTTCTGTTCTGTGAAAACACAAATCTACACATAGATTATATCCACTGCCGCTCTTTGGACCAGGAAAAGAAAATCTCAGTAAGTTGAATTGATTTTTCACATTTCCCTGGTCCTACAAACGGCAGTGGATTTGATGGGATTTCCAATGTAGTTAAAAAGGAAACACTTACAATGGGATTGGGATGCTATTAGGTTATTCTTTATTTACTGAGCTTAGGACCGATAACCCAAAATTTGAGTCAAGTCGGTTCTGAATATCAAATTTGTAGTGTTTTACAAATGTAGACATAGATGTCCAGGTAGCAGCTTTTCAAATCTCAGCTGGAGAACATCTTGCTGCAAAAGCCCAGGATGTTGCCATTGCCCTGGTGGAATGCGCTGTTACCCTATCGGGTTGTTGCACTGCATTAATTTTATATGCTTGTCTAATAAGTGTTGTGATCCAAGCAGATATTGTTGTCGTGGATGGTTGTTGTCGTGGATGTCGAATCTGTTTTCCGAAATGATTCGGTTTTATTTAGGTATATTTTAATTGCTCTTCCTACATCTAGTAGATGTTGTTTTGCAGATTTTGTATTGTCATTAGTTAGTAATACAATTTCTTGATTCAAGTGGAAATCTGAGACCACTTTCGGGAGGAATCTATTATCTGGGATTAATTCCACTTTCTCTTCGTGAAACTGTAAAAACCTTGATGACATCTTCAGTGCTCTCAGTTCCGATACTCTAAAAAAGCCTTTTTAGAGTTAAAGATCTTATGTCTATTGACTCTATTGGTTCAAATGGCTCATTTTGTAAAACTTCAAGCACCAGTGGGAGATCCCAAGGTGGGACTGAAACCACTTTCTGTCTGTTATTGCGGATATTGATGAGACTTGTCTTTTCAGAATTGACATGCTTAAATTCTTCTGTAGTCCTGTTTGTAAGAATTCCAGGACATTCTCAACTGAAAGGTTTTTTGAATTGATACTGTTATCGATAAAACTTCCCACATTTTATAGTATGATAAAGATGTAGGATTTTTCCGAGAAGACATTAAAGGATAAGTGCACTGTAAAATCAAGTTATGTTCAGTTGGAAGCTGCAGCTTTAAAAAGACTGTTGCCATATTTTTTTTTACCTATGCCCCTCCAGAGCCTACCTTTGTGCCTTGAAAGTTGCTGACCTCTTGTTACTGGTTTGCTGAATGTTAAGCTCCGCCCTCTGAGATTTCCTCTGCTTTCTCCTGCTTGAGCCTCAAAGAGTAATGCCTGTGAGTTCCGTGCATGTGCGTGTGCATTTCTGTTTGAGGCTCAAGCAGGAGAGTGCATGGAACTCACAGGCACTACTGTTTGAGGCTCAAGCAGGAGAAAGCAAAGGAAATCTCAGAGGGGCGGAGCTTAACATTCAGTAAACCAGTAACAAGATGTCAGCTGCAGCTTCCAAATAAACATAACTTGATTTATCCTTTAAAGTTTGTATTAAGTTTGGCGATATCCCTCTATCTTTCAAAGATTGCTGCTCAATCTCCAAGCCACTAGTATTAGCTCGCTTACTTGTGGATGAATTGCTGTTCCCTGGGTCAGTAGATCTGGTCTGTTTGGTAATTCTAGGGGAGTTTCCACTGATAAAGATTGTATCCATTGAAACCAAGTCCGTCTTTGCCACCATGGTGTTACCATGATCACTGAGCTCTGGTCTTCTTGAATTTTCCTCAATACTCTCGAAATGAGAGAGATTGGTGCGAAAATGTATGCAAGGTGGAAGTCCCACTTTATCGCAAATGCATTTGTTCCCACTGCTGATTGGTCTGGTAGCCATGAAAAAAAATTTTTCACCTTCCTGTTGAATCTGGTCACCATAAGATCGATTTAAGGTATCCTCAGCTTTTGGTAACCATGTTGAACACTTGATTGTTCAGAGACCATTCCAATGGATTCAGAGTTGTCCTGCTTAGACGGTCTGCCTGTATGTTCTGGTGACCTGGTATATGAATTGCTGATATATCTATCAGGTTGGATTCTGCCCAAGACATTATTTTGTCCACTTGAGTCCAGAAAGATTGACTTCTGGTACCACCTTTCTTGTTTATGTAATAGACAACCGACATGTTGTCCGAGAAAATCCTTACTGCCTTCTCTGTAATAAGGTGTTTGAAAGACAATAGGGCCATCAGTACCGCTCTCATCTCTTTCACATTCTGGTGTTTTGCTTTCCAGTGTAAATTCCATTTCCCTTGGATTGACAGACTCCTGCAAATCGCCCCCCATCCTGATGGGCTGGCATCCACAGTAATTGTGGTCCAAACTGATTGCATCATATTCACTGGTTTGTAGTTTTCTTTTACCAACCACCATCTCAGTCTCTCTTCAGTATCCCTTGATAGCTTGATCATTTGAGGTTTGCTGCTTTGATGTTTCTGTTGTTGTAGGAATTGTAACTGTAGAGGTCTTAGGTGATACTGTGCCCATTGCACTAGATCGATCGTTGAGACTAGTTTCCCTAGTACTCTTTGGCAGATGTCTTCTGTCGTCAATGGGAATTTCGATATTTGCATTACTTCTTCCATGATGTCTTCCTGTCTCTCTTTTGGAAGGAACATCTGCAGTGCTGTGGTATTGATCTCAGCGGCAAGGAATTTGATCTCCTGAGTAGGAGTTAAGATAGATTTTTTCATTATTATTAACCATCCGTGTGCCTCCAGGAAGTCCATCGTGACCATCAAGTGTTTTGCACATAAATCCTTGCTATTTGCTTTAATTAGGATATCGTCCAGATAGGAGTATATCTGTATCCCCTTTAGTCTGAGAAGGGCTAGGATAGACACAAGGACTTTTGTAAATGTTCTGGGTGATGAGGCTAGCCTGAATGGGAGACATTTGTATTGAAAATTTTCCCCTAGAGCATGAAATCTCAGGTATTTTCGGTGCTTTTTGCATATCAAAATGTGATGATACGCACTTTTGAGATCTATTTTTGTCATCCATTGATTCTGACTGATTTGCATTGAAATAGCTTTCAATGACTCCATTTTGAATTTTTTTAAGATCAAGAATGAATTCACATACCATAGGTCTAATATGGCTCGAAACTCCCCGTCCTTCTCCCCTGTCCTGGGGAGTATGTTCCTGTTTGTTGATAACGAGGTGTTACATTCTCTATTACATTTTGTTCGATTAGATCCATTAGTATCTTTCATAATTCTGGTCTTGCCTCTGATTTTTGGGTTCTTGGTTCTCTATGTATCTTGTTTTTGGAAGTTGAGAGAACTCTATGGAATACCCTTGACTTACTGTTTGTTTCACCCATGCATCTATCCTGGTTTCATCCCATGCCGTCACAAACTGAGATAATCGACCTCCCACTTTGTGACGGAGGACCCCGTCATAGTTGTTTTCCTCTGCCTCTAAAACCTTTGTTCCCACGAAATAACAATGAGTTAGACTGATCGGATTTCCAACCTTGTTTTTGTTGGCATATGCAGCCTGTATTGCTTGGCCTGTCTAAAGGAGGAATCTGAGGTTGATGGTAGGTTTCTTAATTGTCTCCTAGGTAGAGGTAAGGCTTTCTTCAGAGAGTTTCTGTCAATGACTTCATCAAGAGCAGGACCAAAGAGCAAATTCCCTTCGAAAGGCAAAGTTTGTTAGTCCTTGTCTGGACTGATTGTCAACTTTCCATTGACGTAGCCAGAGTGCTCTACGTGCCACTGTAGTTTGAGCCATGGATTTTGCGTTTAGTTTGATTGAATCCATAGATGCATTTGCAATGAATTCGTTGGAGAGTTTTATATCCTGTAACATTTGACATAGGTCATCTATATGTGTGCCGTTGCTTATGGCTTCTTCCTGTTCTTTTATCCAAATTTTATTTGCTCTAGCCAGACTAGTTATGGCAATTGACTGTCTTATTGAGGCTCCTGCTGTAGTATAAGCTCTTTTAAGTGCATCCCCCCCTTTGCTCTCCATAGGATCCTTTAATGATAGCCAATCCTCTGTTGTGAGTGCAACTTTACGTGCCATTTTTGCTATTGGTTTATCTACCTTAGGAGCTTCATCCCTATTTCTGATATCATCTTTGGAAAAAGGATAATTCTTTGTTAAGTTCTGCGATATGTTAAATCTCTTTTCTGGGGTTTTGCCAGACTTTCTTAATGGTATCTAGTATGTGTTCATGCACATGAAATACCACACTGTCTGTTATTTCTTCTGAGAACATCAGGTCCTTATATTGATTCACTGATGTTTAAGGAATCTATAAAGTGGTCCTCATTTCCTGATTAGATAATCCAAGTTTGGTTGTATTCCCATCTCATTTACGGCTTCTTCCACAATTTCATCCTCTTCTTCTTCGGAAGCTACTGTGGAAGTCGTTGTCTCAATGGGTTGACACTTCTCTATCCCATATTGTTGGAACATATTTTTGACCTTTTCCATCTTTAGTTTGGACACTTTGGTAATTATATGATCTAGTGATGCATCGAAAACTTACTTCATAGAAGATTGAATTTGTTCCTGTGTCATTGAAGCTTTTGGATTTATGCATTCTTCACACAATTTTCTACCATGTACAACCTTCTTGTTGCATATGGCACATTCTCTGCTGCTTGACTTGCTCCTGGGAGCCTCTGGAGACCTGTATGTCAATTAACATATGAGGTCAAATTAGCATGATGATTAATGTTAAATTAAACATACCTCTCTCTCTTTAACGGCCTACCCCCTTGAAGCAGACCTCGACCTCTTTGAGGAGCTCATTAGACACTGCAGAGGATAAATGGAAAAAAATTTACAATAAGTATTTTAATCCTAATGTATTATGCATCCTGTTGGTCAGGAGACTTCACTTTCTGTGATATACGCAGTGTAAGTCTGAACAGCCCAGAGCAGATTTCAGAAAACTGTCCGGCTCAGGAGACTTGGGAGCAGTAGTTTCTGCAGGGAAACAAACTTCCTCTCCACTGTTCTCACACCGCGTGTCTCGGCGTCTAACTATTAACATCCGTGACGTCATTGATGCGCGCCGCACTACCAGCGCCTTATGCGTGTGAGTCCACTGTTGACTCTGCCGGACCTGAGGGAAACCAAGGCACCTGAAGGAATGACCTTCGGTATGGGGGGAGAGGAGAGAGAGATTTCTCCTGTCAGGCCTGGGTTTGCTGTATGAACATGCGGAAAAGACATGGATTCCTGGGGGAGGAGAAACGATTTATTGTCTGAGGTAGGAGGCCTGTCGTGGGCGGAAACAGGGGGCTGAACCCATCAAATCCACTGCCGTTTGTAGGACCAGGGAAAAGCACTGTGCAAGCACACTCTTCAACTGCACGTTACTATGAAATTTACTCCAATATCTTTTTCTTAAACTCTCAGTGCTGTAAGTTTAATGAATGTGATCAGTACATGAGTGCTAATGTCTGACACTACCTTGGATTAATAGCAGAGCTAAGCAAACCAGTTCAGTTGAAATGAAATGTTAATGCTTTATGGTATTTAAAGGAGAACTAAACTTACATTTTCAAAAACCTAATGTGAAAGTTTTTCTCCCCAGAACACCAATACATTTTAAGATTCTTCTGTGGTACATTGCTTTTAGTATATGTTAGAAATAGATTCTGTAAATAAGAAGGCTTCCATGTTGTTGCCAGTACAACCCACAGCCCATGAAGTCATCAAAGAACCACGCCCCCTGATCCTAGTATTCACTGTCTCTATGCACAAAGTGTTTTCTATACAGATATCTCCACACCAATTTGAAATCCCTGATAAGACTTTGAAAACTGTTTGTTACCCTGCAGTTTATTTACCAGTCAGTGTGAGTTGCTAGAAAATAAACTGCAGGGTAACAAGCAGCTTTCAAAGTTATCAGGGACTTCCATATTCCATTTTTTTAAATTATTCTTTTCCTAGCAAAAAATAAAGCGGATTATTATCATAAATCACCAAATCATTCATAAATGGCCACAGCAAAGGGTGAGACACAGCTTTTTGTATGTTTGTGAATGTGCTCTGTCTGTTGGGACAATGTTGTCTGGAGACTTTAGTTCCCCTTTAAATGGGATCCTTCATAATCTTGTTCATTCACTTTCGAACACTTATTTTACTACAACCCGCCGTTGATTTAGGAGTTGGCATGAGTCTAATCTATATTGTGCCCGCTCTAAACACCCATGCTTTCGAGAAAACTTAACATATAAACAGATTTTAACATTTGGTTTGGGAAATCAGAATGGGAAAACTTCCTATTTATTAATGATGGCATTTGCATGGCGAATAGAGATGGACAAAATGGGTTGTTTACTATGTATGGAAATTTCACAAAAGTAGGAAAATATTTGCTGACGAAGAATATTGATGTCTGCGGGAGGCAAAACTTTATCACTTATTTTTATTTTATCTTGCAGTCTTAAAACCTTTCTAAGCATAAAAATCATATTGATTGGTAATAAGAAAATTATATTGGTAACCAATTGTTTAAATGTCTAAAGAAAAGGTTTTGGAAGCACTGTCCAAGGGAGCAATACAATGTAAATAAAGCCATTTAACCCTTCTTTAGCAAAATGATGTGAACCAGAACAATGTAGGGTTCAATCTCGCTAACTGATGTTATATTGGTTAGTGTGACTTAAACTCCATTGTTGAAGCGGCTGTGTGGCTCACGCAGCTGCCGCAATCGATTTTATATGCCGAAAACGTCCTTCTATTGCTGCACTTCAAATATTAAATAAATAAATATTAGCTTTATTATGTTAATAGCTAAGGGGAAAATTGCTAGAATAGCCCTATTTGATACTATTTTGATACGTGATACTTATTGATGATACTTATTGATACTTATTGATGATATCATCACAAGTTGCGCATAATTTAGTGAGGTAATTGCACACACTATGCACATAATGTAACTGGAAATTCTTTATAAAGGCACGAGGATGAATAGTGTACACAACCCCTTTTGAGAAAGCCCAATGGTGAACGAAACACGTCAACGGAGCTAACCGTGGTCTCCATACAAATGCAATATATGTGAAAAAGCTCTTTTATGCCTTTCAAGCAAGCCTAGGATGATGTCTCTAGCTTTTCTGTTTCTTAACTTACAGGCTTGTAAACTTACAGGTAGGAGTGTGCCCTTTTTTCAATAAAGACCACTTGTGGAGACCACAGTTCCCCTTTAATCTAGTGCTAGTTTCAGGATTGCCTGGTCTAACTACTTACCTATATGGCTGCTGCCTCTTGGGTTTTTCTGAGCTTCTAAAACAGTGTTTCTCAACCTTTTTATCTGTGGGGACCCCTTGAAACTATTTTCCTGTCTCGGGGAACCCCTACATAAAATTATGATTATATATTATTGTTTTTCTTTCTTGGTCATCAAATCATCAAAATACATACTTTATACAGATCTATAAATATATCTTTATTTTTAAAAATATGCACTTGAATTCACTGCAGGGGGAGAACCCTTACATAAAAACCATAATTTTTATTTATCTCTTAGATATCAATACACCAAAAACATAATTCATACAGAATATTGATACATTTCTAGGCAAATATATCTGTCTCCATAAAAATGGTGGATCTTTACAGTTTCTGTCAATTTCTTGAGGACCCCCATGCAACCTCTGTGACCCCTAGGGGTCCCCTGACCCCTGGTTGAGAAACACTGTTCTAAAATATCCTAGGAGATTGGAGTATATTATCTTATAGCAAGTGTTCCATTGATGAATATATCTCCTCTGGATAGATCAGCACTGTTGACCTTGTGTACTTTATCCCCATGAGTTAATCTACATGCTTGGACACTCATTACTATACACTATGGCTTCCTCCCTAGTACCTCACTTGTTTATATCATGTTTTTTTTCATTTAAAATTGTTTTTAATTTTGTTCCCCCTAATAGTTTCCAATAGAGGGATGTTATATTTTTTGTAAGTGAGTGCCTCACACTGTTTTCTCTGTAGTTTTAATACAATTGTATTAGATGTGATTTGTTCGCCAGGCACCAAACTACTATATATATATAAATTAATAGGGCAGTGCCCTGCTTCATCATTGTTTGTTTTGAGATGGTCACAGCAACCTTCATTCCATAAAATACATTAACAGGGCGATTTACCCAGAGCCACTATCGTTCTGTGTAAATCTCCCGAATGTCATGAGCTGGTGTTAAAACCCAGTGCAAATCCAATATTGAATTGCTCGTTACGGCATGATTTCTTTTCTGATTCCCTCGCAGCCGACGCAAGGAAGAAGTTAAAGTCACTAGCTAAGCTGTTAGCATTTAACTCCAAAAAGAGCACAGCGGCTCTGGGTTAATGAGGCTGTTACTGCGTAATTTCAACTCCTGTGGAAGAAAAGAATTGCATGTACTACACTTGGCCACTAGATGGAGATGATGTATTTATCCTTACATGATTTGTGCACTTTCTTTATGTAAGGGTTAATATTTTCTGGTTGTGGATACTATTGAGTAAGGATCGCATGGTCTGAAAATGCCTCCTCTGAAATGTCCCACTTGTGCTTACCATCACATTCTATGTCATTGGCAGAACTTCCAGCACAATCTGATAAATAAAAGCCTCCATTTTGCTGTGAATGTGTACCATAGGTCTTTTTGAACATTGAAATTACATCAAAATTCTTCAAGCCAGAGTCACATATAAGAATGTGAGAAACAATAAAACTGGTTTGAGCTTTCTGAGGAAGAATCAATGTGTTTGATCAGGCCCAGGACCTGATATTATCTTTGACTAACTATTTCCGGACCTTATGCCATGTCTCCAAAAGTTTAAACGGCATGTCCACCTTCTTAAATTTATTCATAGCTTAAGCACCCCCTGACACCATGATGGCGATAATTACACAGTTGAAAGACGTACCACTAGACAGCTATTCGTATTAATGTTCACCACCCTTCCTATTTAGGTTTAGTGTTTCCACTCAAAGCTGTATAAGCACATGCACAGAGGAGGTGGCTTGGGGAGTAGCATTCAGTTATTGGCCGTGATACCATTTTTCATGGACTTGACTCGCTGATCTACATGGAAGGGTGGCAAACATTAGGTTGAATTAGGGTTTCCTAGTTTCAACAATATGCATATTTGACCACCTTGTATGCTGTAAACATAGTATTTGTCCTTGTTCACACTAGGATGGAAAATAGGCCACAAATACGTAGTACATTTTTTTGGAAAATTTTCATCCATTTTATGGTCCATTTTTCCCCATCTTTTTAATTAAAATGTGCCCGTTTCTTGACATAAATGTGTGCAGCAGTGAATTCTTTTTACAGACCAGGTCAATCCAATCCATTAAAAAAGGAAGCACAACACATATTTCTATTCCGAAATATATTTCTGTGTTAACAAGGCCTTACAAAGACTTCATATGAATCAACCACAAGTAGTTATGTATTAAGGCCCAGACCTTAACATTCCAGCCTTGTCATAAAAAGGCTCTACATGCTCACACACAGGCTTCACACACTCTCACACCTAGACAGGGTAATAACTACAAGGGAGCAGTGGGAGCAACCACAGGGGGGCCTGGGAGCCAAGGGGGCCCCATCTTCTTATTTTTCCTATGACAGATATAGCCTTCTCCCAAAAAACTATTGTGGATGAAGCACGGATAGGGGTCCCATCATAGTTTTACTGGGGGCTCCAGTGATTTCTAGTTATGCCACTGCAGATTTACACATACTTTCTCAAAGACAGGCATTCTCTTACACACAGGCACTCATGTAAACTTTCTTACAGACAGGGACTCATGTGAACTCTCTTACAGACAGGCACTCATGTAAACTTTCTTACAGACAGACACTTGTGTGTACTCTCTTTCAGACAGGCACTCAAGTGCCCTTTTTTACAGACAGGCACATTTGCACTTTCTTACAGACAGGCACTTTTGCACTTTCTTACAGACAGGCACTTTTGCACTTTCTTACAGACAGGCAACTCATGTGCACTCTCTTACAGACAGGCACCTATATGCACTCTCTAATAGGTAAGCACCCATGTACACTTTCTTACAGACAGCACGCACTCACACTCATACAGTCACACACTCTTTCTCACAGCCATTTACTCATGCACAGGCACTCAAACTCTTTCTATCACAGACAGGCACTAAAACTCTATCACAGACAGGCACTCAAATCTATCACAGACAGGCACTTATGCACAGACACTCACTGTCTCAGACAGGCACTTGTGCACAGACAATGCTCTCCATTACAGATAAGCATTCATGCACATAATACCTTCTGTACTGCCAGGGGTGAGGATCTACTGAGTTAGGTTAGGTTAAGAACATTGGTTCACTCAGGATTAGAACCTAACTCACCAGATCCTCACCTCTGGGGGTATGGAGGTTCAGCAGGTAGTTTGGATACTTACCTACTAGCTGCAGATGCCACTCTATTCCAGACCAGTGTGGTACTGCCCCTCCACTAGGACCCCAGCCATGGAGGGAGGGCAGGATAGCATAGAAGAGGCAGCTGCAAGAAGGAAGGTAAGTATCCACACTACCTACTGTACTGCCAGGGGTGAGAATCTAGTAAATTAGGGCCTCACCCTGGGAACAGCCAAAGGGATGGGGTAGATTTTGTCTTTTACTTCCCGTTAAGTACTGTGATTCTCCTCTTCGGAACATTGGTTGTGCCACCAGAGTAATTTCCCTCCTTCCGGAGCAACTCTGAGATCAGAAGAAATCATAGATGGATGTAGAAGGATGGACCATATTGGACCAGGTTCATAGCAGTCAAGGTTTAATGGAGACTTGTTTTACCTTCCCAAGATGCTCCATATATTAACCCGACTGCCACATGGAATCAGGAAGGATTTTTTACCCTTTCTGGGTTTTTTTCTGGATCATCTTTGTGATAAGGTAGAATTCTGGGGAACAAAAACCCTCATTTTGGCTGTACCCAGGGGGAGGCGCAAAATCACTAGGTCTTCGTCCCTGGGAGTGAAGCAGGTAGTCTGGATACATAGTAACATTGTAATTGAGGTTGAATAAAGACATACGTCCATCAAGTCCAACTATTCACCCTCCTTTTTTTTTTTTTTAAACCCTACCTAACAGTTGATCCAGGGGAAGGCAAAAAAAAAAAAACAGCTAAAAGGGGGGGGGGGGGGGGGGGGGCGGAATTCCATCCTGACTCCAAAGGACAATTGGAAAGTATCCCTGGATCAACCAGATCTATATGTATTAATACCAGCAATTCTCAATATTTTTTTGTGTTAGAAACTTATCCAGGCCTTTTTCAAGCTATTTAATGAAATTGCCATTACCACATCTGCTAGAAGACAGTTGTGGTGTTTCACCGTTCTCACTGTAAAGAAACCTTTCCTAACCTTTCTTCCAACCTTAAAGGATGTCCGTGTGTCCTCTGATATGACCGATTAGTGAACAATGCACCACAGAGTTCATTGTATGGCCCATTAATATATTTGTATAAAGTGATCATATCCCCACGCAAACATCGCTTCTCTAGTGTAAACAGCCCTAACCTGTCTAATCTGCCTGCATATTCCAACCCCTCCATTCCCCTTATTAATTTAGTTGCCCTTCTCTGAACTGCTTCCATTTCCAAGATGTCCCTTTTGTATATGGGATTCCAAAACTGCACCGCATATTCCAAATGAGGCCTTACCAGTGCCTTGTAAAGAGGGAGAATAATATTTTTCTCTTGAATCTATTCCTCTCTTTATACAAGACAATATCTTGCTAGCTCTAGCCGTGGCTGTCTGGCATTGTTTGCTACAGCTAAGTCTGTTATCTACCAGAACCCCCAAATCTTTTTCCATTACAGATTCACTTAACACAGAGTTATTTATGGTGTAGGTGGCACAGGGATTATTAAATCCCAAATGCATCACCTTACATTTATCAACATTGAATCTCAGATACAGAAAAGGTGTCAAAATGGCGAATTTTAAATTTCAATAGCTTTAAATTTAAAAAATGCCAAAAATAGCTGTGAAATTTCACCCTCTCTGGTCTGGTAATGGCCACAATGAATAAGGAGAAGATTACCGTGACACACCGATCGAAAACGAGTGGTTTTCTAAATACGGTGCACTTAATCATTGCAATGTCCTGCGATAGCGAAATGGCGTAGATAGCGATCGCTTATAAATATGCCCCATAGTGATCTCTGGGTTTTGAGGGGTAGGTAAGAACAGTGGGGGTTGACATGTCATTTAATAGCCCAACAAGCACAAACTAAACAATAAAGGATTCTTGTATAAAATCAGCAACATTTAATTATATATTGAAAATGAATATGTATATGGGATGTTCAGTTATTAATGTATAGTTTCAGATGGATAAGTTAAAATATATATTATTTGTAGATTAAACAATTGATAAGTTATTTGTTATTCCTCTCCAGTCTTCAGTTTCCACCTTATCCAACCTAATCAAACAATTAACTAAGCTCACTTATAATAAATTAGCACATTTATCTATATTTTAGGGTGTATATTGGTGGTGTGGGTGACCGTCTCTCAGTGTAGGTGGCATTTAAACCAAGGACGGTCCTGATGGAAAACTATAGAAATCCAAGAGTTCTCTAAAGCTTATAGTCTCATATGTTTATGTTTTAAAGTTTCCAAATAAATTAAGGGGTAACTATTGAGTCTGCTGTTGTATTGGTATGCATGTTCCCCCCAGTCCAGTGATATAAACCAGGGTATAACCATTTACCTATTAAAGGGTGACTATACTCACTCAAACAACTTTACATTATCTGAAACTACAATTTGAGAGAAGTAAAATGGTGGTACTCACATATTTATCTGTGCTCGCTTTGTCATTAAATAATTAATGTTTAGTGAGTGCTCCTAATTTCCCCACCCTCCCTTACTCACTGCCTCCTTGTAATTTCTGTGACACTTATAAGTTCTGCACAGCCTCATCATAGACACTGTTCTGCTTACACACATACCCTCCCTCCCCCCTGCCTTGTTTTTTCTGCTAATTGTTGCAGGAAGTGTGCTGGCAGGCAGCCAAAGATCCTAGTAAGAGGTCAGGGATAGGGAACATATTATAATTTCTTCTTCTGGAGTGACAGGTCTTTCCCTGTAAATTCTGTGAATTTAAATGACGATTTAGAGTATAGATACACTTTAATGTCACTGTTAGAAACAGGATGGGATATTGCAACATCCTACATTTTTTTTGTGCATGAAATTGAATGTGCTACTTTTCGAGAGCTGGAAAATGTAGTTATCAGTGAAACTGTCTATTTTCTTATTATTCCAAAAGTAAGCAGACTGAAAAATATAGGAAAAAAGCCCAAAACAGCAATTCTCCTTTCAAAACTCTTATACTGCCTTATTGGATTGTTATACGGAACAGCATGTTTTAAATATAATTATTGTTTTTCTTCAGTCTCACTGTTATATCACCCACTAGAAAGCTTGTATTTCATTGCTCAAACGTTTTGTGTTAATTCTAATAAAAGAAGTCAAGCGGTGTTGAGTTCATTCAGCAGAAGAAGGTTTTTTTCCTGCAGTAAAGTAGGGATTCTCCTTCAACACCTCTGAGGAAAGAATTCCAATTCCAATTATGAAGGGTCTATTTGCAGCACGCTCTGCTCAGATCCATTTTTTTTGGAGTGTGAAGGATACCAGTTTCCCCCAGAGAAATGATTTATGCAGTACCTCCACAATTGGGTTGTCTTAACGGCTTCTTACTTCACATAATGTGGATCTCTGTACTGTACTCTGTAAATCTCTCTGCTTGAAATGAGGCAGCTTCCTAAAAAAAGACCTTATCGACTGCTGATAAATGGTGATGCTATTTTTATACGCAAGCCCTCTGCCTGCTAGCCCTTTGTGTATATGTTTCTTTCCCATATAATACGAACAGTTGTTGACAGGTTTGTTTTTTTGGGGGGGTAAAACACCATTAAAAAAGTGCAGTGAAAATCGGAGTATGTACTGCATTCCTCTGGAATTCAGTAACTCAGATCTATATACCCATATATAATCTATTAATACTATAGAGCAGTACATTAAAACATGAATCTTTATAATATATTCAAATATTTACAGGATTTCTTATATTCATTCTCAGGGAAGATTCAACTTGAAATGACCTATTTATATAAAGGTGAGTTACAATGAGGCTAAACTATTTCTGTTTGGAAAAGCACAATTCTAGCCAATATACATGTAGTTATTATATTAGTGATACATTTAGGTGCATAAATAAATGTCCATTAGTAAAAATAAAAAAAATGTAAAAATAGTAACACACATCAATAGGAGGTATAAGAATTATTCACATGTAGTGACTGACTGCTTTCTAGACCCTCCCTCTCCTTCATTAACATATGCACTTATGCACTAGTATTAGAGGTTAGAGAATCATCAGTGACAATGCTAAGATTCCTCCAACAACTCTGGCAGAAGCATGTGCAACATTATATCTGGTTTCTAAAGAAACTGCAGAGTATGAACTGGTACACACAGGCTTATTAACTTCCCAAAATATCTACCAAATCATATAGAATTATATAGAATCATGTATACTTTTGCTTTAGTTCTCCTTTAATAGAGAAGTTAACTAACAGGCCAATGTAACAAAAGTTCTTATCATTAATAATGTTGCCAACCAATCAGATGTTAGCTTTCAAATGGTACAAAACATCTGATTGGTTGGGGCAAAATTTGCACTATTTACTAATTTATTCACAAAAGGCACCCGTGCAACCGGTGCAATGTATTTAATAAAGGATTTGCACCACTTTTAAATCCTTTTGTGATAAATACCGAAAGTCATATTTGCCCGGAGCAATTTGTGTTTCTGGGTAAATGAGGCTCTTGGTTAGCACGAGTTTAATCTCTATTTTTAGCACAGCACGCCTGGGTAAATCAGGTCCTTGGAGTTTAATAGGGAGATTCATCCAGAGCCGCAAAACTCCTGTACGGGATTTACCAGAGGCTGCGCGGCTCTGGGTGAATCTCACCCTGACGTGAGTATTTAACGGCAGCTAATAGTGGCTTTAAATACTTACATCTTAAGAGCCGCGCAGCCTCTGGTAAATAGGTTTGCGGCGGCTGCGCAAGTTCCTCTTCCAGATCATGTGCAGCCGCCGTAAAGCAAGCCTTAACGTTACGCTAACTGAGCACAAATCAGTTAGTGCAACGTTATGAAGGGACAGGAGCGCTGCGAGCCGGCAGCGCTCATGGGTAAATTGCCCTTTATTACTGGATTTGCAGCTGATGGCAAATCCCAAAAGATATTTTACCCCAGCGCCACTTTAAAGGATAAGTGCACTGTAAAATCAAGTTATGTTCATTTGGAAGCTGCAGCTTTAAAAATACCATTGCCATATTTTTTTCTTTTTGACATCTTGTTACCGGTTTGCTGAATATTAAGCTCCGCCCCTCTGAGATTTCCTATACTTTCTCCTGCTTGAGCCTCAAACAGTAATGCCTTTGAGTTCCATGCACACGCACGTGCACAGAACTCACAGGCATTACTGTTTGAGGCTCAAGCAGGAGAGTGCACGGAACTCACAGGCATTATTGTTTGAGGCTCAAGCAGGAGAGTGCACGGAACTCACAGGCATTACTGTTTGAGGCTCAAGCAGGAGAAAGCAGAGGAAATCTTAGAGGGGCGGAGCTTAACATTCAGCAAACCAGTAACAAGATGTCAGCAACTTCCAAGGCACAAAGCTAGGCTCTGGAGGGGCATAGGTAAAAAAAAAATGCCAACGGTATTTTTAAAGCTGCAGCTTCCAAATGAACATAACTTGATTTTACAGTGTACTTATCCTTTAAGACCAGCAATTAGTTGGCTTTATATGTTGCATTTACATACTTGTAAGAAGTATATTCTGTAACTAAGAAGGCTTCCATTTTTTTCCTGTACAATACACAATACTTCAAAGAGCCTTGTGAGCATGTGAACCTATTGCCACGCCGCCTAAAACCAGTATTCACTGTCTCTATGCTGTCTCTATACAGATATTTACACACCAATATGAAATTCCCTGCAGTTAATTTTCCAGCCAACATGCATTGCTGACTGCCTTTCCAAGAATAATAGAAAATTGTTGGCTTGTTTTACTGCTTTTTTTCCCCTGTTGTTGTAATCTTCTGGTAGTTCAGCATACAAATACTAGACTTTTTAGAAACACACATCCCATGAGGTTACAGGTTCAAATCCCCAGGCTTATTTTTATTTTTCACTGTAATACTCTGTTTCTTACATCCATGCTATATAAGAAATAAACTGCAAGGATTGCTTTTCTTTTTTGTTTGAAAAGCAAAGGAGTATATCATTGTTAGAGACAGGAGCATTTAAAAATGTTAGCAAAAAAGACAGCGAGGCAGGATATCTAGGCTGTAACATTATTGGCTTTTAGGGGGCAAGGATGCAGATTCCTGGAAGCTCATCCCTAGAACCCACAGGTTAATTTCATAAATCACCTAGCAGACACAGCAAAGGGAGATTTGAGACACTGCTTGTTATATGTTTGTGAATGAGAAAATATCACTTAATGAGGACATGTACTAACTACTTTGTGTTGTTTTGTTCATTTTACTATTTATTTATTCCTTGGATGCTTGTGAAGGTTCTCATTCATCCAGGTCATGGTATATCTGTTGTATTCAATTAGATCAACTGGACTTGAAATGTAGTTACCATGTTCTTCCTCCTGTCTTGCTTTTCCCCTTCACTGTTGGTATTTGTGAAAATAAAGAAACCAAGCCTAAATAGAGGTGGGGGGGTTATATACAAAAAACTATAAAATCGTGTGTCCCCCGATATATCCTATATAAATACAATACAAATAATGTCCCAGCATATGGACCAATGTATCAACATAATCCAATAAAATATGGTAAATCTGTAACTAGCGTGCTGAAGGTTCATACAAACACTGTAGCACAATCTCAGTCTCAGCCAAGGAGCATATGTAAGGGAGCACGGAAAGAGCAGGGGTAAGGGTTAGTAAAACAGCATCAAAGCACGGTCCAATAAAGACAAACATGGATAGATGGCAGCCTAGTTGTGAGTACAAAAGGATAGCAGCACAAGTCCGGTGCCTCCGTCACCCAAATAAAAGTGTGTACGCTGCAATCCACTCACTTGTCTTCTAATGGGGAACCGATACCAGCAAAGATCACCCTGGCTCCACTACTCAAACAGACACTCCTCCTGTTCCAGGTAAAGTTAAAACTGGCTCCACACTGCCCAGCTGCAGCGCCATACAACTCCTCCTCTACACAAACTAACTCCTCCGTGCTCCAAAGGCTTATAGCTCTGAGTCCGCCAATTGTGTCAAATAGACATAAGCTGGGTCAGACGGACTAAGCGGACCAAACGGACTGTCACGCTTCGTCTGTGATGTCAGACTTCTTCAGGGTCACATGACTGTCCGAAGCTGAATAAATATGCTGTTTTTAAAGGCAAAGTTTTATTAAAGGCAAACTTCTACTTATGCTAATATTTCGCCCATTTAACTCATTCCTGAAAATCAATACTTTTATGTTCTAATTGCACATGTGCTAATCACAACATGAGTTAATCCTAAAGGCAAACATGCTGTCCCTCAATATATATCATTACAAAGTACAATACTTTTCATATTTTTAAATAAGGAGAGAAAGAACTTTATTCTCATTTATATACCTCAGATTCTAAATCCATTAAGGGGATAGATTGTGTTAAATCAACTCAATTAAATATCCTTAAACACTACATCATAGATAACATGCATAGTTGATACTTTCATTAAGACTGTTAGGGACAAGAGTGCCTAGTGTAAAAATCCAGCGACTTTCCGCGTTTCTCTATGTTACCTCCTCTCTGGCCTAACCTAATTCGCTTTATGCCCATGAAGGTAAACATAACGTTATTTACCCAATGTACATCCCATATGTGCTCGGCCGTTTTGATTTGTTTAACTTGTTTATTTTTAGTGGCTCGCACGTGCTCCTGTTTGCGGATGGACAGTGGCCTTTTTGTTTGACCTATATATCTTTGGCCACATTTACATTCCAGTTGATATATTACCTGGTTTGTCTGACAGGTTATCAATTCTCTAACCTTATACTTTACTTATACCTTTTGAAGCAAATTGGTTCCCTTGTTTCACATATTTACATACTATGCACCTATTGCATCGTCTACTTCCAACAACTGGATTTATGCCCAACCAATTATGTATTGAGGGAGGCTCATTAACAAAATGGCTCGGTGAAATGAGGTCTCTCAAGTTAGGAGAGGTCTCTATCCCACTTTTTTCAAAATTTCTTTGTCCTCTGTTAAAAGAAACCAATATTTGCTCAAATGCCACCATTCATTATTATAAGCTGTTATAAATCTCACTTTCTCCTGTTCATTTGAAATTTTTGAGGGCTTCCCATAGAGTAAGTCACCCCTAGTTTTGCTTTTGGCAATTTTATACCCCTTTGCAATATCATTATAGCTATAACCTCTAGCTGCAAATTTTTCTGTCAGGTCTACAGCTCGTCTCTCAAAGGCTTCATCCGTTGTGCAGTTTCTCCTTATACAGAGCAACTGCCCAACCGGAATGCCCCTGATGAGACTATAGGGGTGGTGACTACTCGCCAGGAGTAGAGAGTTAACTGACGTGGGCTTTCTAAACGTCTCAGTCATTAAGCATCCATCTTTTAGTAATCAGAAGATACAAAAAACTCACGATATTACTCCAATCCCAAGTGAGTCTTATATTTCTTTGATTATTATTTAGTACTTCCTTAAAGTTAAGCAATTTGCTCTCTGATCCTTTCCACAATACACAATCACAATAGTAACATCACAATGTTAATCTCCAACCCCAAGCTTTGAATGGCATCATTGACTTCCTTCTGCTCCCACATGCCTAGGTGCAAACAGGCATATGTGGGCACGCAAGTGGCACCCTTGCCAGTGCCACGGCAGGTATATAAGCTCTGTAAGCTCACATGGTTCCCTGGAAAAGGTCATACTAAATAAATAGAGAAGCAGGTATGGTCTTATTGCCCCAGGGAATGTATATTTTTTTCACTAGGTTAGGACTGATGCTTGCACATGCTTGTACAAACAATGTAACTAAAGGTATCCATTTGAACTTAAGTCCAGGTGATTATCCTTCATTGCTTGCATACATGTTTAATTATTTTACCCAATTAATTTATAATTGTATGTGTAGTTGAGTGCTGGAGTATTTGTATGTATGTATGTATGTGTGTGTGTGTGTGTGTGTGTATATATATATATATATATATATATATATATATATATATATATATATACACATAAAAATGTAACCAATGAAAGTATTTTAACATTTACAATCATTAAAATGAGAAGTTTAAACCTGCTTTCTGATGAATGAAAGTTTCCTGGCGGTTGTTACACGTAGTTACATCTGGAACCACTGGAGAATACAGCCGGTGTGAAGAGCCTCAATGTGTAACAGGTGAACTAGGAAACTTTTACAAAGAAAGACACCCGTATTCTATCTCAAATATATGGTTCTATGAAAATGCTCATCTGGATGTAAAACTAAGAACAAACAGTACCAGCAGCTGAAGCCATGGCAGATGTTCTGGTAATGGGTCTTGGTAACAACAGCTTGCCAGCCACATCTTAGAAAATATGACGCTGAGATAAATAAAGCTGTTATCCAAGGTGCTAAACAGCTGGTGTCCCTATATAAAACTGTGCATTTACTCAACATTCCAACATGTGAATATCCCAGGCCATAACATTTATGTGGCCCTCTGTGAAAACCAAATCCAAAATGAATACTGCACATGCATCAATAATTGTGCTCTGCTGTAATGAATTTGGCCATTTTATATTAAGGATATGCTGATCTTATATGATATACCTTAATTTAGGCAAAGGTCTGTAACATGTATACAAACATACAAATGATTATGTAGTAACGTTGGGACTGATGCAATTAAAGCTGAAAAAGTTTGTCTGTTAATCTGCACCATCCAATCAGATGTTATCTAACAGCAGTAACCCAATGAAAAGCTACAGTAACAACTGATTGGCTGCTGCAAATTATTAGCGCAGGCAAACTTACTGCATCAGCCCCTTTATTTCAAACATTGTCGTTCCTTTAAGAATAACCTTATAAATATAATATATATGATGTTTCTCTTTTACAAACACGCCTTCTAGTTGTGTCTTTAAAAATCAAAGAAGACAACGTTATTGGTTAAAAGTTTTTCAATAATCACCCTTGTATTTGGATAAGCCATTGGTGCGTATCATTTCTCCATTCTGAAAATTACACAGTATTTAGGATTTACATTCAGCTAAAGAAGACATATATCTCTAACAACCTTCTTCATAATCCGTCACAAACGTGTTGCTAATGAGATGTTTTCTCAAAAAGATTTTGGAAGCTTATTAGAAATAATTATGTAAGGAAGCAGCTGCAGTTTCCTTAGATGATTCAGAGATCGGAGACACAATAGATTTTCATATTTCTTGTGGAAGTCTATAAGGCTTTGTCTGTAGCTGAGACAAATGAGAAATGTCTTAACAAAATGCAAAAAGGTCTCTGTACTCTGGCTGCTATCACCCATCCCAGCTGAATTCCTGGTCAGTTTTTCTCCCACTCTCAGCTCCTTTGCCTTTGTGTTGCACATTAAAGTCGCCACATGAAATCTTCCTTTCTTTGCTTTTGTATACATCTAAATTTAGCAGTTTGGAAGGTTATGGTGCTGTTGAATAGTACGGTACAATTTATATCTGCTGGGATGAACAATCAGCAAAGGGTTTGATAAGTGTTTTGAAAAGAACCAGGCAAGCTATTTCTTTGTATTGATCATCTCACGCCTTCGTCTCTTCTGCTAAAGGAGAAAGCATGTTTGTTCAAAGGGATTTACAGCGCTGGTTGAATGATAGCATAGTAACTTTGGTCTGTTAATATAAACACAGAGGTATTTTACAGAGATTAAATTAATCCATTGCTCGGGTTTGGAAAGCAAGCCGGGGAAGGTCACAGCTGTGCTGCGTTTCTGCATTTAGGATAAAAACTGACTTCTGCTGGATAATCAGGAGTCAGCAATGATACAGTGCCAAATTCCATATCCTCACATAGTCTGTTTCAGGGCAGCCTATCAGGCGTGGTTTTCTACTGTGCACGAGCAAGAATGGCTGCATGGTCCTAGTTGTAATACGCAAACTGAGTTTTTTCTGAGCTGTGTGTGTTCTTCTCCCTCTCTTTCTTTGTCTCCTTATCACATCATTTGTTTTTGCATTTGCCCTTTAATCTAGAGCATTTTTAATGCTAAATTTTCAGACTGTGTTGCTGAACTTGCACTACCAGACATAAGCAACAGTTGAATGCTATTAATGTATAGGATGCTATCATCTAGCTGCAGCTAGAGGCATAGAGACTAGTAGGATGATTTACTGAGAGTTTCTATTGCTAGGCTTTTCCCCCCAATATCTTTATGCAGTAATTGTATAGCGGCTCATTACATTCTGTTTCTGTCTTATCATTGTAAAAGTTTAACACTTGAGTATTTACTGTCATATAGGGCCAAACAGAACTCAAACAATTCCTACCTTAAAGTGTACTATACATATGGCTGCACCACAAAGACTCATATTCTGCAAACAGAATACTATGGGTTCAAAACAGCTTTCTTTCTACGCTCCTCTGTAAATGTTTTCTCATACTATTTAATTAATTTAGATGGGTCTGAAAGAATTGCTTTTGTAAAACTGCATTTGCTTCAACAGACTTTTTATTTTGACATATTTTCCCAATGTTTTCGAATACATGTGGCCCGATGTTCATATCTTTAGTTAGCTGTCATTTATTTTCAGGACATAGCTCTCCAGTGCAGATCATTGCTTCATCTCATTATGCTGTCTTATAATTGAGCCCCTCTAGAGTTCTGACACAATTAGTATCTAACAATTTTTTCCCTTATCCAGTCATTCATATTGTCTGTCAGTTAACCTTTCTATTTCTATAATTGGTCTTCACTGAGTCCCAGTATGTGTTCTAGATACTCTAACCTACACTCATTCATGCCTTATATTAACCAGTTCTATCCTTCCTTTTTTCTTCTGTGCTTCTTTAATTACAGACTTTTTCTATTTGTGTTCTGCTAATGTTCTTAAAGGGACACATCACCTTGTCACAACCTTGATAAATATATATATGTATATATGTTATACTCTAAAAAATTATTCTTTTTTAATGAACTTTTCAAAATTAAAATTTAGTGGGAAGATACACAAAAAACAGAAAATTGACACATTTACCATCATCTTATTGTGAATTCTAAGTTTCATTTTAAAGCATGCGTAAATAAATGTAAGCCTTTGTTCTATTTAACTCAGTGATTGATGGTTTCTGTAGCTCTCCATCTGCCTGATTTATCATTGGTGGGGGTGGTCAAATCTGAATAATAAATAAGCCTCTTGGTTATTTTCTGATTATAATATTGCCTGTCTCACAGGGGAGTAAAGTCATATGGCGGTAGGAGGCTGTAACATATGATGGATCATGAATAGATATAGGATTTTACAGGACAAGGAAAAACACAATTTAGCATTTTCAGAACTGCATATTACCAACAAATTATTTTAGAGAACTGTTTTTATAATAAATGGGTACAGAGGGGACAAAAAGCAAAATGAAGAAACCTGTAATGGAGGCTGACAAGGAATGCACAGCGACCAACACACTGTTTTAATACATTAAAACTTTAATGCTTTAAACCATGTCTTTAATTAATTGGTAGCAAACAGAATGCAGGTTTCAAAATTCTGTAGAAAAGCATAAAAACATTTATTAATTGGATAAAAGATGGAGAAACTATTATGCTAGAAGCATATTTCTGTTCTTTTATTCTATTCAGTTTGCTGATCCAGCTGTGGACTACAACCCCTTTAACTTACAGTTACTTTATGGTGCGTGACCACCATTATTCATTGTATGTCAACATTCTGGTGCATACAAGATGTATACTGTATAAACAAAAAGTTCACTGCAGTGTATTAAAGGGCATGTCCACTCCTCCAAACTAAGATTTGCCCCACTGTTGTGCCCACTGTGTAGTGTTAAAAGATCCATACATTTCTCTTCCGCTACATATGGTTGTCTTGCAGGGCCCCGATTAAAGTACAGGAAACTTAAGAGAAGGAAGCTTCTCTGTGTGTTATTCATTTCTGTCTCTTCCTACACAGAAATGCACAGTGGAGCTCTTCCCCATTCCTCCGGGTCCCCTTTGATAATACATCATGTCTCAGCCCCTTCTGCTGTTGCATGCATGGTAGCAGCAGAAGGGTCTGGGAACTTACATTTAGGAGCTGATTTGGGGATTTAGGCTAGGTCTAGTTTTGAGGGGATTCCCTGCCTAATTCTAACTCTTTTGGTTTTGGGGGAGTAGATACCCTTTAAAAGTAAATGTATAGTGCCAAATTCAATTTAGGTAGAAAGCTGCAAGCACACATGCTCTTTAAATTTAGGATTGGATTTCCGTAGAGATTTATTCTACCTAGTTAGAAGATTTGAATGAGAAACCTGGGCACAGCTGGAGGCTAAAACTTCTGTAATCTTCCTTGCTCCATCCAAGGGGGAACCCGAGAGCAGTCGGTTACTATATGAGTATAATGTTTTCTACTAAACCCAATGTTTCTTCAATTAGAGCACTCATGATTATTGAGATATACTGAAGCACCACCTGAATAATTGTTTATTTTGACAGATGGTTTACAGTTTACAAAATGAACCTTTCAAAACTGCTGGTTTCAAAAATATGCGGATTGGATGGAATATTTGTGAAATTCAAAAGTTGAAAATCTAAATATCAAAATGTTTGTGACCTGGAATTCATCCTGGTCATGGTATATCTGTTGTATTCAGTTAGATCAACTGAACTTAAAAAGGACTAAACTAAGTCGAGTTGATCTAAGTGAAAACAACAGATCTAAATATCAAAATTTTAAAAGGTAAGATCTAAACTAGGGCCATATATGTAAAGGTGCAGAATCACTTTTTAGCAATAATAATAATTATTATGAGAATCATTATTTTACGATCACAATTGTAAATCTACAATATCAATCATATATCTACGACCGGGATAGAAGATTAATGATTGCCCATAGAATACCATCAAAGTATTTTACTACTGCTTGGCATTCTACAAACGTTCATAGAATAACTTTCATTCTCAGTTAATGTACAATTGCAGCCATACATTTAGTCGTACATTAACAATAATAATATTGCAAACCTGTGATACCACAAGCTTTTAAATATGGCCCTAAAAGTCAAAAAAACTTTGAACATTTTAAAATTCCAGGCAAAAGGAAAAAAATGTAGTTGAATAATCCAAAAATTCCTCTTTAGTTGGGTTCCACTGAACTGCTGGCAGAATGAACCTCGCTAGTTTGATTTTTCTCTAGTCCCAAACACTTTTTAGCAAAATTTAGCAGAAATCTCATCCATTTTATAGTTTTAAAACACTAAACTAATACAGAGCTGCATGTCTGCAGTTTTCTGGTAGAATTTCATTTTAGCATGTGTGGCCAAAATGAAACTAAGCTATAAAATAAATACGTCTAATAATGCCTTCCTTTTCTTGAAATGTTGGTAAAAAATGAATTGAGCAAATTTCTAGAAATCTGATTTCTCCATAATAAACTGTATTGTTATATATTATATTTTACAGTATATAGCTTTTTTTCTTCGATAAAATGTTACTATGTTTAAATTGCTCAAGTGTCAAAGGCTGTCTTTATTAACATCCTTCTTCTTCCTTCTTGCCCATTCTTACTCTTAGCATCAATTGGTTTCTTACTATTATTTGCTCTGGTGATTCGTCTCTTAAATCCAACCTTTGACTTATACTGTCACACTTTATTTGGCACTGACTTAATCTCGCTTGTGCATTCTCACACACATTTTTATTAGGTCATTCAGCTCTCTTAAAGACATATATTTTTCCTAGTATCAGCAGAATGTATTTCATGAAACATCATATTAAAAAATGAATATCAACATGGAGACCATTTAAAGTGACTTAGAAATAAAACATGTTTGTAATAACTGAAACTTGCATTACCCCCATCAGGTATAATGTTTAAAAAGGGGTTTTCTCATTCCACTAACCTTAATCTGTCCATATAACTAATAGTGTCCTGCCTCTTGACTCAGTTTCTTAGCAGTTATCTGAGGCTACTTTCACACAGGCGGCAGTTCCATGTTCCATAAGAGTTTTCTGAGCGTTCCCTTGACTGTGGCTGCTAGCAAAACATTACATGTTCTGGCAAAGTAGGCTGGTTTCAACCTCCATGCAATGCTGTCAATCAAGGCGGTGACCGCTGACTTCACAGTCAGTGATTAATTTCTGTTTCCCTGATGCCTCCTCTGTACAAGGGGGAAATGCAGATTCACTTGTCAGAATGGAATAGAACTTATCATTAAATATCTGGTTACAAATGCACATAATAAACCGGTAAAAATAGCAGTCAGGTTTGCAGGAATATAACTGACAATCCCTTCTTTTTTTGTTTTATGGGTGAACATGCCCTTTAAAATGTTTTTAAACAAGTCACTTAATTTTAATATATGACCACTCCATGTACCAGTCACTTTAGTACATAATTGCTCTGTGAAAGATAAGCATACTAGCCACTTTATATGAGTAGCCTTGCACCTTTAAGAGAATCAACAGTAAGGTAAACTTTATTGTGATTAAAGGGGAACATTAAAAAAAAAAACATCTTTATACTTGAGGGCTAACAATAACTTACTGGACTTAGCTCATAGCACGGTATATACTAACATAAATGCCTAATAAACCTACTAACAAAACCTAATAAAAATATTTATGAAGTTGCACAGTTAGAGGACCACCATTTTTACCTGTACATTTGCTCACTTCCTTTGGATTTGCCAAGGAGGCCACATTAAAAAAAGATTAATAAAGTAACATCACAGTTGTAAGTAGAGATGGCCGAACTTTCAAAAGTTCGGTCCGTTTTCGAACTTTCGTACTATATGGAAAGTTCGAAAACGGACCCATTAAAGTCAATGGGAGTCAAATAGTTTGAAAAGTTCTAATGAAATACAATTAAAATATCAATGGTAACTTAATGTGGCTGTGGGACCTGGGAAATGGTCTGGGGAACATGTTCAAATATCCAGGACATTCGAAAAATCAATTTTACTCTCACTCGTGCTATTTTCAGTTCGTTCGCGCCTAGGTACCCATGTACATTTTACTCGAGGATTCGATGCTCGCGTATAGGCTTTAATGGACACTTTACTCGTAGATTTGATGTTCGCGCCTAGATACCATGGACATTTTACTCGCGGATTCGATGCTCGCGTATAGATATTAATGGACATTTTACTCGCGGATTCGATGATCGCGTTCACGCCTAGATACCATGGACATTTTACTTGCGGATTCGATGCTCACGTATAGGTTTTAATGGACCCTTTATTCGCGGATTCGATGCTTGTGTATAGGAATAATAGGCATTTTATTCCTATACATTCGAAAGGTCGAACATTTGATATTTATCGAAAGTCCGAAAATATAGAAAATCCGGGTCCGGGATAGTTCAAGAAGTCCGAATTCGTTCGAATAGTTCGGCTCGAACTCGGGTTCGGGTCCATCTCTAGTTGTAAGATACCGATTGTGTTTCTTACAAATAAAATATTATCAATGCACATTTCTAGGCCCTATACAACATCATATTATCTGCAAACTTGCATACATTATAAACAAAGGGGTTTTAGTATACATTACTGTGATCACATGAATGAAAAGTCTTCAAACCACATCAAGATAACCCCAATCTGGAAGGTCCTAACTTCTAACCTTTTTTACTTTAATTATGATTGGCAAACTTTTGCATTTCTCATACTTTTGCACAGGCTTTCTCACTTCCCCCCAGCCCACTGACTTTTTAAAATGAGGGAAGATGACATCCATCCAGTGCTTTATATTAATGGCATAGATCATCCCATCAAATGGGCGTGTTGGGGGTGCTATTACCACATGGAAGCTTGACCATGCTTCCCAATAAATACATACAATAAAAGGACTGTTGGAGCACTCCTTGGGCAAAATTACAACTTGTAATTGTAACTACAGTCAGGTGCCCACATCTTACCCCTACCTATTTTACTTTGTACTCGTATGCTTGAGTCTGATCTATGTTTCTAATATGTGGACTCTCCTTTCTGATACAAGACTATGTTTTGTAGACACGGTGACTATGACAATTTACCTATGTGATATCTGTTGTATTCAATTAGATCAACTGGACTTGAAGTTTAGTCCAGTTGATCTAATTGAATACAACAGATATACCATGACCTGGATGAATGAGAACCTTCACAAGCTTACCTATGTGATATTATTCATTGGCTTACAGTTATCTATGCTATATTTGTTTTATGAATTATCATATGTACTTATGGGGCTTTGGGTTATTATTGTTATAAGCATTTTGGAAGAGGTGCACCTCTACCCACTATGGGTCTGATATATAGTTCAGTACTCTGCACTGGCTCTGTGCCATACCTATTCCATGATGTATATATCACTTTCTGTTGGCTTGACAAAAAACCCAAGACCCGGCTTGAACTGAACTGCACTGAAAGGAAATGCCCCTGCCTTTACACACATTACAGTACAGAAATACCCAGGGGGTTTCCACTGCTCACTGTGTCCCAATGAGAGGTACTTCGGAGATTACTACTGTATTTTTACAGCACTGACCACAGGAAGACATCGCTGCTCAAATGATTTAATGCACATAGTTGGATATTTCTAGATATATTTGTATTTGATATTGTTATTGTGTACTATTTTACATTGTATTACATTTTGATTAGTGAATTGTAGTAAAGGAACATTCCTGTTTACTTTTATCTCCTGTTATCCATTTATTTTATTTTATATACATATATATATTCATATATATATATATATATATATATATTATATATATGTATATTGATGAGGTTTTCTTGTTGTTGCAGTGTGTAAAGCCTTTTGAAGGATTTAGGTTGGGACACGACTCCATGATTTATTGTTACATTACTGTGCATAATAATTACTGTAGTTTTCCTTCCCTTTGTATATTAATATATCTTAAATGTGCTTTCTGCAGTCAAATATTCATCTACCTAACTCATATTGTGTGTAAATCATTTGTTATTCAGGAAAACAGGTCAAGTGTGCGCACACTTTAGCACAGAGCTTGTCTCAGTTAAATTACCCTACATGTGAATATGTTCATCAAATGTTAACAAGAAAAGAGCTTTTACATATGGAGATGATACATTCAATATAATTAACCTGTACAGTTAATTATATTTATATAGTTATATGTATTTATTACCTATTATGCATATAATACAGTATATTTACAGTTATCCTCTAGTCAAAGTTACAGAAAGAAAAAAGTTAGTTTAAGATAATAATTTAAGTTTAGGTGATTGTCTATGTAATGAAGGCCAGAACGTTTCAAAATGCTAATTAAAAACAATATAATCATTGTCCCTGACTCTTTTCCTCAGCTGCAGCTAACGGGACTGGCATCAAATGAAGATTTGGAAATCAGTTGTGGTTCTCAATTTACTAAGAAATAAAGTTTGTTATTAGGTATTTTGGCATTTCAGTAAAGATTTAACGAATATTTCTTCTTCTATCCGTTGGTCTTTGGATTCTTTGAATTTTCTTTGCCTGGATAGGTATGGTAGCAGATTAAGGATCTGCTTTTAACTTCAAGGCCAGATCATTTCTTTGTATAATTAGGGGTGAACTAACTTTTTGTTGGGATTTACAGATTATTAGTAGGGATTTATTTAAGGCTCTACATATAAACTTCTGGAGACTAGTGTTTTACTGGTACTAGTGCAGAGAATCCCAGTTATCACAGGAGCATTACGACAGTGACATTATTAGTGTTACAAAATAGTAAAAAAATTAACAATTCAGGGACAGACTCACTTTATTAATGCTTTTTTCCTGTCTTTTTCCTAAAGTGATTTTTGAGATGCATACAGTTAGAGATGTCCGAACTTCGAAAAATCCGGTCCGCGCGGGGATCCGAGGATTTTCGAAAAAATCCGTAAATTCGAAAATCCGCGAGCGGACCCGTTAAAACGTATTAAAATGAAAGTTTGGAAAAATCCGCATTAAAAGTGGTCTAAATAGCCTTGGTAACATACACTTAATCACTCAGGGACCTGGGTAATGACCTTAAGAACACGTATCAATGCCTACAATACTTAAAAATTACAGTCCGCTAGCGTGAATTTAAAAAAACGGTATTTTTCGAAAATACGAGGATTTCCGTAAAAACGAGGATTTTTGTAAAACCGAGGATTTTCGTAAAAACGAGAAACCGGAACTTCCTGCCTGCACAATGGTGAGTTCTGTAAGGCAGATGTATGCCACACAGTACCTCCTGGCCAGGGGGTACGATGATTTCCCCCCTGGCACCTATCATGTGCGGCACCAAAAGGGTAAGGCTTTGTAGGAACCACACCATTGAGTTACAGCAGGCCCACTGCAGTTTGCCACCATTGTTGAAGAGCCAGGCAGGCTTGGCCCCACTGGACATACCCCTCACCCCATTGGCTTCTCTCCCTCAGAGTATGCTTCGTGCAAGGGAAAGCGGGTGAACGGGTAAGGCTTTGTAGGAACCGCACCATTGAGTTACAGCAGGCCCACACTTTGTAATATGGAATACTGCTCTAGTGTCAGGCAGGATTGACCCAGAGCTGAAAACATTAGCCACAGAGTAGCTGTTGCGGCTGTATGAGATGGTCAGAGTAGGTGACACCACAAAGGTGCCTCGTGGAGAGAGAAGGAAGAACAAAGTACTGCTCTCAGGCCAAGTAGGATTGACCCAATCTTAGAAAAATTAGCCACAAAGTAGCTGTTGTTGCAAAGCATTTGTTATTTCACAACTTGAATGCAGTAGAGCAAGGTAGGACCATATATGGCCCTGCCAATAAGAAAAATTTGCCATTTGCCAGCTAAGCTGCCATCAGCTAAGCCTCTAGGTGGAAAATGAGGCGGAAGGAGCAGTATGGGTGGCCAGGGGCAGGAGGCCTTCAGTCACGGGCATCAGCATCAGCAATAGGGGTGCTGTACTGAGATGTGATCCACGCCTCATTCATCTTGATGAATGTAAGGCGGTCCACATTCTCAGTGGAGAGACGGGTCCTCCTCTCTGTTACGACAAGGTTAGTCCTTAAAAGGACTGTTGGGTCTCAAGATGTGTGAATACAGGGGTGGTTAACAACAAGTGCTAAACCACCATACTGAAATCCACACACAGAAAGCTCAAAAAAAGCTCAAAAAGCACAAAAAACTCTCTCCAACTCCTACACTGTCAGGTCTCCACTAAACACACTCCAACACACTGACAAAATGGCGCCAGTGAAGCAGCCTTTTATACCCAGGGGGCTGGCAATAATCATGTTAGCTGCCATTGGATAATTTGGGACATGTGGCTTGCTCCATCTTCAAAATAATCCCCAAAATGCAGAAATTCCGCAAATTTACAAGAATTTCTTGTTTTTTCGAAAATTTTCGTAATTACGATGACCTCCGTTTTCTCCGTATTTCGAAAATAAGGAGATTCTCGGAATTATGAAAATTTTCGGTAAAAAAAAAATCCGCGGTTCGGAAGTCGGAAAATCCGGAATAATCCGTCGTTCGCGGACGGGATAAATTTGCGGCTGATCCGGGTTCGGGTCCGCGAACCGGCCATCTCTACATACAGTATATATTTTACTTGTTAATAGGATACCCAAGGCATTGGTAATCTGATACACCCCCATTTCTCGCAGCCAAATAAGCAAACTGTGCTGTAGTGCTGAGTTTTGTCTGCAACAGTTCAAACAAACCAACTATTTATGCTGCAGCTTTTTTAACCTATGTAGAAAAGGCTATGTTAAGATGTGCGCAACAATTGGCACGAATATTAACGCCTTTTCTATAGAGACGAAAGGGGCTGATGCAGAAAAAAAAAACTTACCCTACCTTATGCTGTAAGTCCTGTGAAGGAGTTTAAAGCACTACAGGAATGCAGTCAGGTAAGTAGAGATGGACGAACTATATAAAGTTCGGTCCGTTTTCAAACTTCAGTAAAAGTTCAAAAATTCAAAAGTTCGAATTAGGACCCATTAAAGTCAAGGGGAAAGTGATAGTTCGAAAAATCTGGATGTTTTACAGCTAAACTAACAATGGTAACTTACTGTAAATGGCTGTGGCACCTGGGAAATGGTCTGGGGAACATGTCACCTACCACCAAAACCTGTTGGGTTTTGCGCAAGCTACATTCAAGGGTCACAGCCAATTCGAGGGTTACCCAACGATACTTTCGAGGGCTAGCAGAAATAGAACCATAAATTCGAGGATTAGCGAAAATATACAATACTTTTGAGGGTTCGAGTTTGGTTTTGTCCATCTCTAACCATTAGGTAAAATGGCAGGTAAATTGGCATAATTTGGCTGTGTTGAATTTGCACCAAATGTTCACATTGATATTTACAAAACAACTAAATCTGGGTTATTTGGGCATAATTTTCATCAAAATAAATTGCCACATCTTAAATGGAGTAAATGCATTTTTGAGACTTTAGACGCCTGGAAATAATTTTTTTGAATGGAATAAATTGTTTCATTTCTAGGTTATGTTGATAACTGGCCACGGGGTGTTCCCCGTCACTGCAAATTCGTCATTATTTTGCTTCTTGACAATTCCGGCACAAAAGCAAAACAATTCTGCTTCTTTCTAAATATGGCCACATATATGGCACACACACATTTATAGTGATACTAATACAGCCAGTAATAAGCCTACTTAATTAGATAACTGGTTGAATGCTCTGCTTAAAGCCAAAGATTACATAATTGTTCAGAAAAGAAAATGGTAAATTGCAACTTGCAACCAAAACAACACATTTCTGCAGCTAATCATAGGGAAAAAGGCTATCTGTAATGAATATGAAATATGAATATGAATATGATGAATATGAAAAAAATAACAGGAGCCAATGACATGATTGATGTGGTGCTTAAATATTAAGCAAATGTATAGCTATGTTATGTATTCACATAGTGATTAAATACTTGGAGAACTGATCAGCAGACATACAGTATGTAATGAATTTTATTTGGCAACTAAAAGATTTAAAACACCGAAAAAAAATGTATCCTTGCATGTGTATTTTCCATCAGCTTAAGAAATAACTGATCCTTGCTTTTTATGATTTAGGACCATGCAGCTCTGCCTGCTCGTGCACAGCACCAAACCACACCTATAAGGCTGTCCAGATGGAGGATCTGTAAAGATACAGACTATAGGCACCACTGCTACTTCATCCACTACCTCCTCTTCCTCATTTCATCCCTCCCCCCACTGCACTTTCTCCCAAAACATCCTTGTCTATAAACTTTGATGGAGAATTTCACACTGGGCTGGAAAAATGCCTGTTATGAAAGGATTATTAGCACCCCAGAACACCTTTCTAGATACAATAGCAACTAGATTTGATGGAACACGTAAGTCAGCACTTTTTATCTCTTGTATAAATTTAAATCTGTATGCTAATCAAACAGCAATGCTCATTTCTACTAGGAGCTTGCATTTTTTTCTGTTTGGGAAAATATCTATCAGTTGTATTATATTTGTTAACTTTTTATAACATTTATATAAAGTGATGTCTATAATGCAAAGTCTGTTTTGTTCCTGATTAGTACAGAAATGGAAACCTTTGTTTTGGCAGAATATTACTTACACTGTTTTTAGTTATCATGGTTCGATATTTCAGTACCACGGACAGCTCTCAGGTTTTATCCATTGTCGTTTCTTAGCTGGTTGTTTGGATTTGCCTGTGAACAATGAAATCCAACTGTCTAAATGTGGAGAGCATGAGAATAATTCTTTTATTTTAGGGTCAATGATATTGATATTTTATTTTTTGTGTGTGGGGGCAGTTAATTAACTCTCACATTACATTCGGTTATGTAATACTACCAAACATAAGTAAATATATTACTTAGAGGTTTCTTTTGAATGGTTCTGTACTCATTGAAGTTTTATTTCCTGACAGTACAGCAGTGGTCTAAACCTGAAAAGCATATTTCTTCTCATTATTATACCAAGCAAAGTCTTTGAACGTGTAAGTGTACGGGCATGCTGCTGGTTACTTTGATATTTATGTTACGCAGAGAGAATCTGAATTCCTAACTATACTCCTGTTATGAAAGCATTCCCTACCACAGTTTTAAAATACAGAATACGATATTACAGAATACGATATGATTGTAATAACTGGGTCTAAACTAAATTACTGATTTTTGTTTTGTTCTTTTCAAATGCACATAGTAAAGCAATTAACCTATTCATCCTTTGGCCTAGATTATTAAATAAAAATGTTTACTCCAGATTGATAAATTAATTAGTTGGTCCTTCTGCTCTCTTTGGCTATATTTGTTTGTTTGTTTGTTTTTTACAATTTGTCTCTTTGCCTCTGTTTACCCTTAGAATTCTGTAATAATACTTCACACCCGAATGAACAATGAAATAGGTATAGATCAAAGTTGGTGTATGGGGTTTAGAAATGATCCTATTTCCTGTGCATTAAAGCAGTGTTTAGGACTGTGGTCATTTAATAAAATAGCTTTCCTTTATGCTGAGTTTCTGTACTGCATACTAGGCTCCAGAACATGAAACTTCACTTCTCCAGGAATGAGCTTAGTGACTCAGTAAAGCAAATTGAAGGAACCATAATTAATATAGATAATCTCAACACAAACATTTAGAAGTTTTTAAAATAATTTTATGTTTAAGCTGAAGAATAATTTAGTGTATATCTGAGTCAAATTCATCATGAAGACTATTATAGGTTAAATAATCAAGGCTGTTCATATTGTCAATAACAAACATTCTAGTTAGGCTACTGAATCATTGATTTTTTTTTAAATTTACACGTGTTTATTATGCTTTCAATATAATGATCAAATGAAAATTTACATACATATTTCCTGCTAAGTTATCAGTTGAGTGTAGTATCAAACAGCAGCTCTGATATCAGTTGGCAAAGCCGGTGCATAGTAGTGTGCACTAATATGTAGTTGGCAATAAACTGTCATTTATTAATTTATTTTCTTTGCATGTTACATCCTCCCTTTTTACTTTACTGTCCCTTGCTTTTTAATTTGCACATATCACATTGGGTGGAATGATGGATTCTATCATCAGTGATGGACTAATCCACAGCAGAATCTTTAATCCAAAGAGAATTAATTATAATTCCAACCAACAGAGCAAGAAAAAAAAAATGCATTTCGGATTTTATCCAAACAGACCCAATAAAAGAAACAAAAAGCTTTAAACTGCTTTTAACACTTTATGTGAAATATTATTAAATATTGAGCCGTTTTTCCAACTTTCATTAATAATTTGAGTAAAGTACATCTTGTGTAATGCAAATTTTTAAATTGTAGCCTATTTCTATCCATTATGTCCATAATAACGTTCAACAATTCATCACATCATTCAGCTAGCAAGTTGGAATACATGTGTTTTTATTAGCTCTGTCTGATTATTCTAATTTTTGGAACCACCAGTTATTAAAATAAGATGGCATTTGTTCCCAGTCCCATTTATCCAAGTGGAAACACAAGTGTACAGGGTAAAAAGTTATCCCTGCATCAACCAAAGTTGAACCTTCAACTTGCTAACTGCTGTAATTATGTGGAAACACACAGGCACTTACACTGATTGTTTCTTAAAAATCGATGGTTACTAATCAGTAAATGTCTGTGTTTCACACAATAGGTGCATATCTTGCAGACACCTTTCTGTATTATTCTGTAATTTCTGTCTGAACTTTGTAAGATCAATATAACTTTATTATTAAGCTACTTATTATTTCTATTTTTCCTACCATACAATGAAATCATAATACATTGAGTTGAAGTCGCGCTAACCAGTTTGCTATCGGTTAGTGCAACTTTAACTCCATATTAGCGCCGGATGCTCGGGTTCCATGCATCCGGTGCTCGCGATTTAATATCGCGTTTGTGCTAATTTTAGCCCGTGATTTTAGCGCCGGCTAATAGCTGCAGGTAAATCACGTGGGCTAACGTGATATTGAATCGTGGAAGGGAGATTTGCCCGGGGTGTAAAGTAAATCTCCCCCTATGTATGCAAATGCTTTAATAAAAATGTCAGTGCTTGAAACTTCTTTAGCCCCCTTTTATTTTAGTTTATACACATAATTAACCAGAATATAGTAACTGTCTAGAATAGCTTTGTCTGACATCCACTCATCATAGCTGTTATAATTCATTATGCCAGAAAATGACCAGTCATTTAATTAATTTCATGCTCAGTATCTTGATCCTACTCCTCCATAGAACCTCAGTGTTTACAAATGGAATGCATGCACTGTACAGCTTAGCTGTAATGTAGTTATTGCTCTCATTAGATATTAATTCACATTTTTATCTTATGTGAGGTTGGTGGTATAGTAATATTCATGTTTTCCGAATACTATTATTCAATTTAATTGTATGGGGAAGACATAACAATTGTCTCAATAATAATGGCAAATGTACAATAAGATGAAGCAGACAAGATAAAGAGCATTGCATTCTTCAAACACTTTCTGTGAAACTGAAGCTAATGGCCTTATCACTCTGCTGTAAAGTGTGCTTTGTATGTCACAACAAAAATACTTACTCAACCTAAAGCGTATAATGCATTAATTTGTTGGAAAATGCCATAAGATTACTCAAGTGGCTTAGCTATAAAAAGATGTATACCGGATGAGGCAGTACTTTTTTTTTTTATTAGAATAAAATAGAAGTAAGACATGATAATAAGAAGGTTAAGCTATAGTTGAATAGGTTTTGCTCACATACATGGATTCAGGAATGAAATCTAGGCAGGAGAAAATGCACATGAAGCCATGTATCAGTCAAATTTCTCTACGCCACTGAGCAGCTACAGTATTCATTTTTCATGCTGTCGTTTAGCGTTTGCATTAGCTACAGAATAACCTCCTTTTGACTCTATATCAGGTATTCACAGAAAGACAGTTAAAATTGTCTGGTCGTATGGATTCATAAAAAGTTGTAATAATAAAACATCAGGATTTCAAGATGATGTGATGCAAAAATAATCATTTAGTTTCTATAGGTAATTTGGATAAAATAGAAAAAAGGATAATCTAAAAAAATAAAAGTTATCTTGTAGTGCCTGCCACTGTTTTACTGGGGTGTGGAGGCTATCAGGAAATAAACCAGGGGCCCTCCAGAAGCATTAAGGGGGATTTAACATTTCATCTCTAAATATTTACATATCTGTTTCACTAATACTGACTTATGTTTACTAACTTGTCATTTCTTATTGGCCTCTTGTCTCTGTATCTACATGTTAATTTCCTGTTATTATGGGTGTATAGACCATGGGACCACCAATGGGCTACCCCTTGGTATACAGGTCCGACCCTGGTGTCTGAACACGTTCGAGGGATTCACTGCATTATAATATTATAGACCTCTTCTTGGCAACAATAAGGTAAATAATGTGGTTGATTTTATTTGTTGTGAAAAACAGAGTTAAACATATTGTGGTACTTACAGTAGGCGGTATTTATAAAGATTAATAAATCTTTATTCTGATCGTAAAAACTACCGCTAGAAGCAGTGATTTTTATGATGGGTTAAGTGTTTTGACTTCAATTGAAGCAATACCGGTTGGTATCAAAATAGCAAAGCACTTTACTGGACTTTTCTGGATTTTTTGGGACTTTCTGATAACAAATCTTTACAAACACTACCCTTAATGCAATACTATATCTAGAGCTTCATACGCCAATTCTTTTACCTGTTTATTTTGCCTTGTTTCTGGTTGGGTGGTCGCAGTATTCATGCAGTTCTCCAGCTTTGTTGCTTGAATATAACTATACAGTAGGTTCTATGGACCTAGGGCAGATATCTTTAATTCTGACATTTACAAATTGATATTGACATCTAGTCGAGGACTTTTTTTGTAATTACACATAATTTAATATATTTATATTCGATTTTTGCATTGCATAACTTTTTACCATTGTAGTAGTGGAAGGGTAATATTAAAGGGGAATTAAGTATAGTAATAAATTAAGTTCAGGGTATTCCCTTTGAATACAAATGATTGTATTTTAAAAGGGCATTTCAAACAAAAAACTGGCCAACTGGCCATTACCTGCCACAAACCCCAACTAATATATTCAGCACATTATGAGACCATTACTAACCAGATATTTCAGAATATCTATTGCCTTCATTCTGCCTCCCTGCAGTCAACCAAAACTGTGATTGCTGACATCACAATAAAAGAATGACTGCTGAATCCCTTGCTGCCTCCTCTGCACATGCTCAAGCTTTTATAAATTTATGTTAGCCAAGGGTGGAGACAGATAATGTATGATTAAATATCTGGTTACAAATGTATGTAATAAACTGGTAAAAATATCAGTTGGGGTTGCGGTAAGATAACTGATAAGTGACCAGTTTTTTTTTAAGGGTGGACATGCCTTTTAACTTTACAAAGCTAATAGAAACCTTAGGGGACAAAATATGTAATAGTTGTTGTCCTTTGTGGACCCATTTATGTCTAAAGCATCTTTTGTAATGCTTCTTTGTTTAGCTCAGATGTGTGTGTATTTGTGCAATCATGGTGGGTAGCTGTACAGTCGGCCTGGTGAAAAAGCAACTTTGAGATTTGCTAAGAATATGGGGGGGGATAAAAAAATAATCAATATAATTAAAGGAGGACTTAAATCTAATAATAAATTAAGTGGAGGTGATTCCCCAAAATAGTAAGGATCTAAAAGTCTTTTTTACCTTACACCTTAAAAACAATCCAGTTATTTATGCTGCCTCTCTTGTTTCTCTGTGGTTGATGATGCCAGCCTATTTCAGTTACATACAGGTAGGGGTAAATTGCTCCCCGAAACTTTGCATAATGTGGTTGGCAGTATAATAAACTACCAGGGTTATTCAATAAAAGGTCTTATCGTTTAAAATGGTGCTAATTTTGCCCCAACCAATCAGATGTTAGCTTTCAAATGTTAAATAAGATCTGATTGGTTGGGGCAAAATTAGCACCATTTTAAACGATAAGACCTTTTATTGAATTTCCCTTTACATTTCCACTTACAGTGCACTCCTGTTAATTCTACGAAGTTATTGCATATTAAGTCCACAGGCAGAGGACTAGGTGTTCAGTCACACACAGTGTGTATAGATAAGAACTTTTTATTCAACCAATTTCATTTAGAGTACAAGTTTGGCCTTCCCAAAAGTGTCACTAGTAGCAGATGAGCTTGGAAGGAGATTGCGGAAACAAATCACAACTGCACAAATATTTCTGTAATGTTCAAGTTTTATAAATAAATAAGGGGTGATGCAGTACCTCTCTGCTATATCTTACCTGACCTTGTTCCCACTAAGCCACAATCCCAGCATTAAAGGCATTTAATTGTGGGCCAAAATTACTAGTGCAAAACTAAAAATTATCAACATTGTGTGATAAAGGTCATCTATACTGAAACATTTTTTATTTTAAATTGAATATT
Source organism: Hymenochirus boettgeri (assembly GCA_019447015.1). Classification (NCBI taxonomy): domain Eukaryota; kingdom Metazoa; phylum Chordata; class Amphibia; order Anura; family Pipidae; genus Hymenochirus; species Hymenochirus boettgeri. The sequence goes on from CM033474.1 coordinate 79,912,862, forward strand.
ACTAGAAAATAAAATTCTTCCCAACCACTATTGTACCATTTTTTTTTGTTGATCTGTCTCCTAATTCTTTAGATATCCAATCTAAAGCATCTTACATTTCAGCTGTCAATCAAGTAAACTCTGCTGCTGTTAACAGTTTTGCTGAAATGGTGAGAGTTTTGGCAGTTGGTATGCTGAATAGAGATGGACCCAAAACCGAACTCGAACCCAAGTTCGAGCTAAACTATATGAGTTCGGACAAACTCGAACTATTCCAACTAGTTTGTGTTTGAAGTAGTTTGTTTTTCTGGACGTGCGGCTATATTTACAGGACGTTTGCTAAGCCTTGAATGTATCTTTCGCTAACCCTCGAAAGTATCATTCGTTTTCGGTAACCCTCGAATGTACGGATCGTTTTGCGATAACCCTAGAATGTACCGTTCGGTAACCCTTGAATGTAGCCTTCGATTTTACGTAACCCTCGAAAGTATCTTTCGTTTTCGGTAACCCGAATGTATGGATCATTTTCGCTAACTCTAGAATGTATTGTTTGCTAACCCTCGAAAGTATTGTCCATTTCGGTAATCCTCTAAAGTATGGTTCGATTTCGGTAACCCTCGAATTTATCGTTCTATTTCTGCTAACCCTCAAAAGTATTGCCTGCTCATGTTTAAGAAGTGTTTTAACAAGTTTTGGTGATAGTGACATGTTCCCCAGACCATTTCCCAGGTGCCACAGCCATTTACAGTAAGTTACCATTGTTAGTTTAGCTGTAAATCATCCGGACTATCACTCTCCCATTGACTTTAATGGGTCCAAATTCGAATTTTCAAACTTTCAAACTTTTACTGAAGTTCAAAAACGGACCAAACTTTATATAGTTCAGCCATCTCTTATGCTGAATGCTGTGTGCAGTTTAGACAGTTTGTTTGCTTGATTTCACAGAAGGTCAGATGGAAGGGGGAGTGCTTTAAAGTGGATGGGGGATACTGTAAGTGCTTAATTATAAATTAAGATGAGGCAAAGCCATTATTTTCAGTTCCGTTGTCCTTTAAGAATCTGTAGGACCTACTAAAGAAGGGGAAAGTCCATGCTAAACCAATGTTACATTAATAGTGTCATTTTTTAAAAAATGTGATGTTATTAGGGTATCATAGGGGTACGATAACAATATCCTATATAATTTACCTTATATTTTATGCTATAACGAATGTAAATTCCAGATACTGTCTGACTGATGATAACTAGAGCAACCATGTTTTTAATAACCTCGGCCCAGAACATTTTATACTCACATATTCCTTTTTATAGTCTACACAAGCTCCTTTTGTATGATCAAATGATTTTGTTCTGTATATTCAACACACAAATGCATGCTACGCCTGAAGCAGAATGTAAAAGGATTAGGATAACAATAGACATATAAGTGAGTTTCAAAATTTGAATTGAACAATGAGTACAATAATGATCTATGGAAAGAATCATAAAAGTTATTGTGAATATGCGACAGCTGACATTAAAATAGTCAATTCTGCCAATAAACCTGAACATATAAGGTAATCATTTTTGAAAAATATTTTAAAGCCCCCCCCCATCCAAAATAGTATATGGTATATGGGCCTGTGTCTACTGTGAAGAACAGATGATAGCAACAGTCTCCTAAAACAGATGGTGCTCATCTCTTTTGAATGTTCAAGTTAGTAGGTAAAATGTGTAATAAGCCTGTGGCAGGAGTAAGTGGAAAGGTATACTTTGAGAGTCCCACTAATTGGAAAATCTGGTACCACTACATACTGTAAAGAGCTGTTTATGATGAGGGCTAATCAGCTGTTATTGGAGCTATGTGTGCTGATGAATGACCATACAGTAACCTGGGAGTTCCATGCAAGCTTTAACCTACAACATTTAAATACTTTTATGTTTATTTTATTTTGTTACTGTTTTTGTTATACCTCAATAAATACCTTTTAACTAACAAAGTGTGAACCAGTCCATACTTACCAAGGTGGAATAATAGGAATACACAGAAACAAATATGGAAATGTGAACCAGCCACTGCCAACAAAATTTGGATTAATAGGAACACTCAGACAAAGTTAAAGGTTTTCAACATTTGATTAATGCGTTTTTAAAGGAGAATTATATTCCTCACCTCTCTCTTTACTCTGGCTGCTGGGTGATTTATGAAATTAACCTGGAGGTACTAGGGGTCAGCTCCCACAATCCACCTTAGCAGGGTAAACCCAGTTAAGTGTATGCAGTACTCTTCACACGCTCTGTAGAGCTTAACAGATCAAAACAAGGATTTTGCAGCATTTCTTTCTAAAAGCTGACAGCTAATAACACAGGGATCCCCCTCTCCCTGGCACAAAACAGTGATTTTTGTTGTTTATTTTTCAAACATATTCAATTTTCTGTCCTAACAATGATAAAATCCTTTATTTTTCATATAAAAAAAGAAAAGTAATATTTGCAGTGTATTTCTAAGCTAGCATGGATAGAAGAAACAGAATATTAACATTTCAGTAAAATTTAAAACCTGTGATCATTTGGACTGTGTGTTTCTACAACCACTGCAGATGCAAATAACAGGTACATTTATAAGCCTGATCTTTTTACTAGGAACAGAATAATAAAAAAGATGTTAGTAAAATTAGCTGACTATTTTGCATTGTCCCAGGAAGGCTGTATGTAATTCACGTTGGCTGGTAAATAAACTGCAAGGTACTGTAACAAGCAGCTTTCAAGGTCTTATCAGGGGCTTCCATGTCGGTGTAGAGACGTCTATATAGAAAATACTGTGGGATACAGGCAATACTGGGGTCAGGGGGCGTGGCTCTTTGATGACTCCATGGACTGTGGGTTGTACTGGCAACAATATGATTTACTCTCCTTAGATATTTATTGGATATTTATTTCCCAGGCATTCTAATCTAATAAACTTGTGTTTCCCTGTGTTTTGAAAAGACCATTAGGAATTCCTTATTAGTATTATAAAGTCAGAGGTGTACCTCTATACATGCTATATGTATTGTTTTATTGGAATAGATTAAGTTTTGGCTAGAAGGCCAATTCAAAACTAAATGTTAACCTCCGAGATAAGGCACAAACATCTTGTTTGAATTGATTGGAACAAAACCTTTTCTTTAAATGAATGGCATTTATGAATTGTGTTTCATATTTACCAGTCTTGCCAAAAAAAAACATTATCCGTTTTGTTTTAATTTGTAAATAATAGTGTTAGGTTTAGTATTCATGGTATTGATGCGCCATGCTATTGAGAAAACATTTATCGATATGTCTCTCTCTGTTTTTAAACATCTAAAGACTGTCAGCTGAAATAAACAGTAAGTCCTTACTAAAAGTGTCACAGTATCTATTTTCTTTTTACAAAGCATACTTTATATTTGGACTAATGGTATGAAAAGTTATTACTTTACCAATCTGTTCTGTTAGGTAAAATCCAAGGATAAATAGGACTTTGTGATTTCAGAATAAGTTCTGGCTCCACCCTCCTTCATTAACATATGTTCTCCAATGTCAGAGATGGGAGAATTATCAGGGACAATGACTGAGGGAGGAGCCAAAAAGAAGTCAATTTCTGTATAAGTATAATTCCCTTTTAATTCAAATAATTGCATCTTTGAAGAAATCAAATTGATTTAAATTAGAAACAATTATTATTTAGTTTATAATATATTTTACAAAATGAAAGTTTTTATGCTGTAAAGGTTACTACTATATTTACCAATATTGATATGTATTAGATATTATTACTTTATACTAAAAGCTCTCTGGACAATCATACAGGTCATTATAAAGCTAGAACAACATCTTAGTTAAATCGATAAAAAGACTTAAAATGGTAAGTAATGTAACAAAATAGCATATAGAGCAAGGCTTTTGGCCTCAATTTGCATACATGTGGGAGTTATTAGAACTGATATTCAGAATTCTGCAACTAATTATATATCGGATTTTAAAATTGCATAAAATGTTCTACAGTTGAATAGTTTTAACTAGATTCATTTGGCAGTTCTGAATTGTTGCTATCTGAACCAAAAATACTGAACCTATTTATCCAGACTAGTCCATTAGTTTAACACTGTGTTGGAAAGAGAGAAAACGAATATATACAATGAATAAAGTATCCATGTTTCTCTTCATGCCCTATCATGTATATATGATTTATTTTTCTTAATTTCCAAGAGCTTGGAATCGTGCAACATACTATACATACATGATTAGTTATTCTATACATTAGTCATCTCTATAGTGCTTCACATTAAGTGCTATGCTACTGTAGTATCATTTCTAATAAAATATTTGATAGGTGTCTTTTTAGTGCAACATATATAAGCCAAATGACAAAATTAACATTACAAACTCTGACACCCCCCTTCAGTCGTCGATCTATTCAATGGGAAAAAGTTCTTCTTGCAGCTTGTCTTCCCATTGGTTAGGCCCTGGTCTAGAAGGGTGGGGGGTGGGGAACAGAGCAGTTGTACTTTCATATTCCGAAGTTTCCATAAAGATTTTTCATTCAGGTGGACCCACTTACTTTAAATTGCATGTAAACATATTTAAATAACATTTACATCATTTATTTTGCTATTGCTGTTTAATTTCTCCTCGCACTCCTGTATTAGTAACTGGTGTGGTGCTGTTTCCCCAGACTGTTAACCACACAAGAGTGTTTTGGATATTTCTATGTAAGTAGCAGGGAGACGCACACATAGGTTTAAGTGCTTTTTATTGTGACATTCTGTGAGAACAACGTTTCAGGGTTCCCCCTCAGGTTAAACCTATGTGTATGCATTGCCCTGCTACTTACCGTTAATTTTGCACTTATTTTAATGCTCTTTATTATTGTTAAAACATAATACTAAAAAAATGCACTTCAATGATGAATCTAATCTGGCTATTGCATTCGTCATTAATTATCATATTAATCAGCTATTTGCCAAAGGGTTTGTCAACAATGCAAAGTTCACCTATCTGCCTGGAAGGTCATTTTTGGTGAAATGTTTACAGGGATCTTGTACAGTGATTTTGTTGTTAAAAAGATTCAGCCAAATGACTAAGGAAATGTGAGCATTTTTATTATCTTCAGTGCTAATTTCAAAGTAGATAGTTTTAAAGACAAAATCAATTGTATTTGGGCTTTCTAATCATTACATCTCACTTTGCTGAACCAACTGAGTCATAAATATTGCTGGTTACAGGTTAGGGAAGAGGATTGACCCAACTCATTTATAGGTATTTGTATGGCAAAGCAAGTGTTGTCTGATTTCAGCCTTGTGTGGATTATTGTAAAGCTGCATTGTAAAGTTATTGTAAACATTACATTTTATTATGATTATTTATAACTCTTAAAATACAGAAATGTCCCTTGGTATGGCATGTCATGTTGTGAAATCTGATCCCATTTCAAATGTCATTCTTAATTTACAGCTACCCACCTTCACATGAATCAGCAAAGACTGCTTTTGCAAGAGTTCTTAGAAAAAAATAAATATATACAGGGAGATAGACAAGGCACCTATATAGCTTAAGGAGAGGTGGGCCAAAAGGAGCAAAAAGCCCTCCACATACAGGGAGATGTAATAAAAGTTCTTATCATTAAAAATGGTGATAATGTTGCCCCAACCAATTAGATGTTAGCTTTCAAATGGTAAATAACATCTGATTAGTTGGGGCAAACTTAGCACCATTTTTAACGATAAGAACTTTTATTACATCTCCCATAGAGTAAAAAGAGTGAGAGCAGATATGAGTTATGCCTTTGAAAACACACAAGGGAAATGACACTAGATTAATTTCTGAGGAGAAAAGGACAGTGGGTGCTGGATGAACAGATTATGTTTTCTCCTTATTAGAGATGTCCGAACTTCTCAAAATCCGGTCCGCTCGAGGATCTGCGAATTTTAAAAAAAATTTTAAAATTCCAAAATCCGCGAGCGGACCCGTTAAAATGAAAAATATTCTCAAAATTACGAGATTTCTCGTAATTTCGAAATTTTTTGAAAATTTTCGAAAATCCGAGAAATCCGCGGTTCGGAAGGCGAAAAATCCGAAAAAAATCCGCCGTTCGCGAACGGGATAAATCCGTGGCGGATCCGGGTTCGGATCCGCGAACCGGCCATCCCTACTCCTTATATAGCAAGTTCTATAGATCTTTTGCATAGATGGGAATCATATAAACTGTGTTACAATGTGAAAATGCTAGCTGCTGTGATCATTTTAGCCCCTGGTTATACAAAAATAATAATATCATTCATGCTATACTTCTATAAATAGATTTTAATAATAACAATGATTTTATGCTTTCTAGACTGTGTGCAACAGATTCAAAGCAAGATACATGTAAATATATAAGATATCTTTAACATTAAAATAGCCTTATTTACCCGGAGCCGCAATCGCTCAAGGTAATTGTCTGTATTGTAATTCAACACACGCTTTCTGGGATTTACCCACAGCATGGCATAATGCGCATATTGAATTACTTGATCCTGCTGCACTGGTGTCTTTTCCGATACCGGCACAGCCGGCGCAAGGAAGGAGTTAAAGAAGTGCTAACCGACATTGAATCGGTTAGTGTGACTACAAAAAAAGAGCCACACCGTGGTTTTTACAATATAAAATAACTGTGAGAAGTTTTCACTAGATTAAAAGCATAATTCATGTAAAAACATGAATTATGTATTTCTTTTAATAGAGCTATTATTAGAACATCAAACCATTAAAAAGGGGAAATTAAACTTGCATGATGACACCTGAAATTGTCACATCTCTCCTCAGAGAATTAAACAAGGAGATGTGCCGATGCTTATTCACTTTCCTGGAAAAGGATGGTGCCTGGGGCCATATTTAAAAACCCCACGGTATCGCAATCTGGCAATACCACAGGTTTTGGTTACTGTACGACGGCGACCCAAAATGTACGGCCATGATTGTACATTTACGGTGCACGTTTGTAAATATAGGGACATTCGTTGGTAGAGTACTATGCGGTAGTAAACTACTGCAATGGTATTTTATGAGCGATTGTAAATCTACGATCGCTATTAATGATTTACGCTAAAAAGCGATAACATGCCTTTATGAATATGGCCATTGGTTCCAATAATCTTCCTTTCACAACAAAAAAGACAATACCCAGTTTAACTTAAAATAGTTAATCGGTCAGGTAAAAATATTGTCAAAAAACGTCACTGGGAACAGTAAGCTTTGGTCTTCTTTTACAGTGTAAAATATCAGCTATACTAGTTTTCTTCCCAACCGACAGACTGCTGATTGGTTTATTGATCATCTATGGAAGATGTTGGCGCTATATAAATCCACAATAATAATAGTAATAATAATTGATCAGTAGTCTGCTGGGCAGGAATATCGGGTCAACAAAAGTGTGTACCAGGCCCTACACTTTTCCAAATTTAAAAGCATCTTCCAGGCACAGAGGGACATATTCACTAGCCCATGGTATCAAAAACTTTCTGTCACTGTTAATGTACGGGCGCGGTTGTACATTTATGACCGCTCAGCCGTAAACTACAAATATAGTATTGTGTAGATAGTCGTACACTTTTTTTACATTACCCTGTTTGTCATTTGCTAGTTGCAGAGTAAAAGTCAGTAAATGCATTTGCTGTCCTTTAAAACAGAAGCACGCCAATCCCTCTAACCTGAGTGTCAGATATTTTAAATCCTGTATTTTTAGGCAGTTAATACTACAACAAGTATATAATCAAAAATCCCTATAAAATGGCTGTTTAGTTTTTCTTTTCAGGAAATATCCCCAATTTATTGATTTTTCTATGAAAAACAAAATTGGTGTGAATTTCAACTTCATTAAAATGTCCACGACTGCTGTTATTATTATATCTCATTGAAAAGAAAATCCCTCCTTCCTTTAGTTCTTACAAACAGCTGTTATCAAGCAGCCAGTAAGCTCTTTTAAAGCTTAAGGGGACAAACGCAACACCAAACATATTGCTGCAACCTCAATATGAATACAAAAGAAATAAAGGTTGACCTAGGTTATTCCTTTAACATACTGAATTCATTTAATCACTAAATTGTGTTCTACATTAAGACATTTATATACAGATCTTTATAAATGTGTCTGACACTTTGTACATTATAAATACCTTATAGAAAGATACAGCTTTGTATAATTTCGATGTGATACTGTGATTTAAAAAAAATAATGCTCATTTATATCAGGGGTCCTCAATTTGAAAACTACAAGACATTTGAAAACTACCAGCATTGATTGATTTCCTTCTAGGAATGCTAGTAGTTGTAGTTTTCTAACATCAAGAGGGCCATAGTTTGAGGATCCCTGCTTTATATACTGTATATAAGGTTTAATACACTACCTACATTGTAATATAAGCATATTACGCCACCGAGGAGTTCCCTGACAATATATAAACACGAGGCCGTTAGGTTGAGTGTTTTTATAGAGGTCAGGGAACTCCGAGGTGAAGTAATACCCATATATTATTCTGTAGGTAGCGTATTATTCCATATAATACATAAGGTCAAAAAAAGAAAAATCCACCACAGACACTCTGTCTCCCCCCCTCCTCTCTCCCCCTTCCTGTCTCCCCCTCCCTGTATCAGTAATTTATATAGGAATCCCTGTTTAGTGTATAAATAGTTAATTACCGTTCCTATTGAAAAGAGAAAGAAGGAACGAACATCATCTGTCAACAATAAACAGAGATTCCTATATAAATTACTAATATAGGGAGGGGGAGACAGGGGTAGAGGCAGTGGAATACAGGAAGTCACTCAGTGACATCACTGAGTGACTGTAATATAGATTCTCGCCACTGCACCTCCCCATTGAAAATGCCTAGCCTTAGGTATTATATTAATATCATTATGTTTAGATTATTCTTTCAGTGAATTTTTTTTCCCTATTGTATTCTATAATCAAATATACCATTACACAATAAAATCTTCCAAAACAGAGAGTCCTGCATTTACTTCCCCACCCCAAGGTTATTAAACTCAGGTATGTTCAGTGTGACTCACCAAGGGAAAAAGGGAGGAATTCTAAAGAAAATGTACAGTGATACTTCTCTTCTCCATTACAAGTTTTACGCCTCACCTGTAGAAATGGGATCTGGGTCTGACTCTGAAAGAGAACCCCTCAGTTCCAAAATCATCCATCCAAAACAAGTTTCCAATCGCATTTTCGAGGGTTATCGAACGCTCAAAGTTATTTTTGAGAATTACCGAAAATAACTCCGAACATTCGATAATCATCGAAAATGCAATCCAAAGTCCTGAAATTACATTCAGTTTTCTTATTTTCGGATCTTATATTATTCTTAAATCCAAAAACAGAATGAACGGAATGAACCAGTTTCGGCCATATCTGCTCACCTGTACAAAATGGAAGGGAGGAGTAGCATTGGTAGTGAAAATAAAACAGGTAAATCTTAATAAAGATATACACAGGAGAATAGGGACAGGAAAATGGCTGTAAGTGACCATCATTGTGGGTACCCATGTTCACTGCTGGAGATCAAAGGTTAATTGGAGAAAATGAGATTGTTTCCTATTGTATGATTCCTTTTAACTATATAACACTTCAGTTCCTGAGTTGAGTAGGTTTCAGAGAGGTCATATGCATTGTTACAATAAGGATGAAATAATATGTCTCATTCATATGTTGATATTTCCTTGGACAGCTCTTTTATACTTGAATTAAAGTGTGCTTCTGCTGTTTTACTGTCATATTTTATTTTCAGTCTAATGTAAGGTTTGGATGTACCACTTTATTATCATATCAGATTTCCTACAGGGAAATAAAGGGAAAATATAATGGATAAAAAGGACCTTGCCTCATCTTAATTAGAGATATGATCTGGATCCGACTCGGACCCGGATTCGGCACGGAACCCCTTGGTTCCAAAATCCGAATGGTACATCATCTGGATCGTGTGGATTTCGGGACTTCAGAGCCTTTTCTCTATCATTATCAAATGCTTGAGGATTATGAAAAATAGCCTTGAACGTTCGATAATCCTCAAAAATACAGTCAGAACCTCAGAAACTACCTACAATCATATTTTCAAAGGTTATCGAACGTTCAAGGCTATAATCATCAAAAATAACCTTGAACATTCGATAATAATTGAAAAATCATTAAGTTTTCGGATTTTCGGATCTTCGGGATTTTCACAAGATCCGGGAATCCGAAAACGGAATGAAACTGGTGAGTTTTTGCCCTCTCCAATCTTAATCTCTAACTTACTACATGTAACTATCTCTTACTCCAAAGTGTTTGTTGCTGCATGCCTTCAATCCACTTGTTAAGCTCAGGCTCAGTTTCCCCTCTCCCACTCTTAACAGACACTTACTTCCATCTGATCAGACTTTCTATGAGCAAGCAAGCAGGCTCAGTAATAGCTATGAGGCAGCATCAGAACAGGGATTTTTCCTTTATGCACTAAATGGTACAGTGATAATTGGGAAGAATAATCGTTTTCAGTAATTGGAAATTTTAAAAAAACAATATTTTTCAGTATACCGTATATACTGAAATATATGCCGAACCGAGTATTAGCCGAGGTACATGTTTTTACCTGGAAAACTAATAGAACTGATTGACTTGAGCATAAGGCGAGGGTAGAAATTATGACCACTACTGCAAACCTGTAATTAGTGATTGGTGCTTGTGAAGGTTCTCATTCATCCAGGTCAAGGTATGTCTGTTGTATTCAATTAGATTAACTGGACTTGAAGTTTAGTTCTTGAAGACGTTTCGCTAGTCATCCAACTGGCTTTCTCAATTCAGAATGACTTGTATAAGAATCTGTGGCAATTATGTACCCTGGAAAATCCCAATTAGCATATCACAGCCAAGTGTTAAGGGCGTGATTGCATAGTGGCTAAGAGGTGTTATAGGAACGCCCAGGGTAAGGTGTTAAAACAGCATTGCACATGGCAGACATTTATGTGAAAATAAAGAAACCAAGCCTAAATAGATGTGGAGGGATTCGACACCAACTGTCTGCCATTTACAATGCTGTTTTGACACCTTACACTGGGCGTTCCTATAACACCTCTTAGCCACTATGCAATCACGCCCTTAACACCTGGCTGTGATATGCTAATTGGGATTTTCCAGGGTACATAATTGCCACAGATTCTTGTTCTTGTCATTCTGAATTTAGAAAGCCAGCCAGATGACTAGCTAAATGTCTTTAAGAACTAAACATCAAATCCAGTTGATCTAATTGAACACAACAGATATAGTTATTGGTGCCAATATCCGGTAACCCCCAATTCCTTGGCACTCCAGATGTTTGGAAACTACATCTCCCTGCATGCTTTGGTAGCTGGGAGTTGTAGTTTCTAAACATCTAGAGTGGCAAGGTTCAACAAAACAAATGAATAGGAAAAAAAATCTACTTGTCCACCTTCAAACCCCCCAAAGAAGCACTTGGTCTTACCTTCTCCACTGTAAGATGGGTGAGGGCTGAGAAGAGGCTGCTTAACTTCCTGGGCAAAGTGCCCACGCATTTGTGCACACTTGCAACATCTCCTCCTTACTACTCTGGTTTGCAGCCACAGGGAAGATAAAAAATGACTGACCCGAGTATAAGCCAAGATTCACTTTTTCGAGTCATTTAAAAAAATAAAAATCTTGGCTTGTTCTGGAGTATATATCCCCACTTAAGCGCCTTTGCTTTAGTGTACATAATTGTAACTAAATCCAATCTGTCTTCATATTCAAGTTCCCTCAATCCCCTTATTAATTTAGTTGCCTTTCTCTGAATCCTTTCCATTTCCTAGATGTCCTTTTTGTACACAGGATTACAAAACTGCACCACATATTCCATATGAGGCTTTACCAATTCTGTAGAGAAGGAGAATAATCTTTTTCTCCCTTGAATCCAAAACCCTTTCTACAGAAGACAATATCTTACTGGCTCTAGCTGCTGCAGCCTGGCACTGCTTGGTACCTTTAAGTTTGGAATCATACTTTCACAATCACAAGTTTTCCTCTGATTCTCATTATTAAAATGAAGGCTTAAATATATGTCTGCAACATTTATTCTGTGTTAACTCTGCCAAGTTGTATTAGTTTTCATAGTTTTGCTTCTGCTTTCTTAAGAGTGTTAGTATAACAATAGTGTTTGTCTGATCAAGGGTAAATGCTAAAGTTGTCCAGTCCTGCCGGTCTTCATTTTAAGTTTATAAAATATTGGAACATTTTTATATCAAAATTTACTGAAGAGATTTCAATGGGGAAAAATGTATTAACAAATTGTCCTGTTGAACCTAATACATTTATCAGAAAAGCAGTTTTGCTGTAATCAATGCCCTGCAGATATTTAGCTAAGAAGAATAATGCTGGCTATAAAATCTTACATTATAAGATTATATTGATTGTTATCTAATCTATAGATTATTTATCTATAGATTAGATGTTCGCCAAATAAATCCATTTGTTGTGGAATTGTCCTTTTCCTTGAGACTTTTTAAAAGCTTTGTTTAGACTTCACTGTAAAATATCAGCATTTACTGTAAAGAATCTATTATAAATATTATTTTCAAGAAAACATCTTAGTCACAGATTCATGATTAGAGATGGTCGAACTATTGAAAGTTCGGTCCGTTTTCGAACTTTCGAACTATTGTAAAAGTTCGAAGGTTCGAAAGTTCGAAAACGGACCCATTAAAGTCTATGGGAGGCAAATAGTTCGAAAAGTTCGAGTCAAATACAACTAAAATATTAATGGTAACTTAATGTAAATGGCTGTGGGACCTGGGAAATGGTCTGGGGAGCATGTTCCAATATCCAGGACTTTCGTAAAATCGATTTTACTCTCACGCGCGCTACTTTCGAGCTTTCGTGTTCGAACGTTCGAGGTAACATGGACATTTTACTCGCAGATTCGATGCTCGCGTATAGGCTGTAATGGAGACTTTACTCGCAGATTCGATGTTCGCGCCTAGATAACATGTACATTTTACTCGCGGATTCGAACGTTCGAACATTCGATAAATCATCGAAAGTCCGGGAAATATCGAAAGTCCGCGTCCGAGATAGTTCGAGAAGTCCGGGTCCGTTCGAACTCGAACAGTTCGGCTCGAACTCAGGTTCGAGTTCGAGTTCTATGCCATCCCTATTCATGATCCTGTTTCAGCTAATATCCTGGTCCTTCATAATATAAACAATATCATTTTGTGACATACACCTCTTAATAGTTCCTTTGTGTAATTGCAGGAATACACTTTCTTGTAAAGAAAATGAGGAAGCAGATAACAGAAATTATAACTATAGTTATCTACCAAGTGCTAACAAATGCAAAAATAAATATGTCATCATTAAAACAGCATCTGGAAATCTGTTAAGGGAGCAGAAATTTACTTTTGCTTTTTCCAGACTTGAGGCATCCCAGGAAAAACTTTCTAAGCAGAAGGAAAGCCTGACAATCAGCATTCTGCAGAGCAGATTATTTATTTGAACAAAGACAGCTAATGCACTGAATAATCATGCATATTAATTAGACTTCACCCGAATTACAATATGTCAGTTGCTTAAAATGCTAAATTGTCACTAAAATACTATTAACTATGAGTTCAATTGGGAATTGAGTTATTTATCATCTAAAACATTCTTTCATCCCCTTTTATTTTATTATAGCATGTAAATGACTTGGTTTCCAAACTTATTCAAATGTTTCTAAACTGCTTAATTAACGTAAAGCTGTCTGATGAAGTACAGTAATACTAAAGTTACATAAATATTATGTTAATAAAACTAGTATTTTCGACATAGTAAGCTACCAATAGGGGATTTGTTAAAATTTTGCCTTGGAGGTTTATCATGCTATGCAGTTTTTATTAAAGGTTTAAAGGGGAACAAAAGTCCACAGACAATATTGTCCTAAAAGACAGAGCACATTCACAAAGACATAACAAGCTGTGTCTCACCTCTACTTTTCCTCTGCCTATTGGTTGATTTATGAAATTCACTTGTAGGTACTAGGAGTCAGTTCCAATGATTCACCTCTTTATTTTGATATATAAGTGGTTGCAATACACTTGACATCATTTCTAGTGAAGAGCAGATCAAAACAAGGAAAGCTGTAGCCCTAAACCCTAGAAACTGACAGGCAGTTATATTACAGCACAAAGACCTGCCTCTGTTACACACAGGTCATGTTACAACAGATTCTACAGTTCAGACATAGAAGAAAGATTTAACAGTGTACATTTGCTTTTGAACACATTCCTTTGCCTTTCATACATTTCTTCTCAGTTTATTTCCTATAAAGCATTGAGGAGATAATAATAATAGTAAGTAAGTATAGTGATTTGAACATATAACCTCAAGCGTTCAGTGTTTCTAAAAGTAGAACTTTAATCTGCTGAGCTATTAAAGACAATACAAAAAAGGTACATTTAGAAACTTTATTGTTTGCTAACAGCAGAATGGAAGCAAAAAAATAAACCACCAGAAAAATCAGCTGACTATTATGTATCGTTCCTGGTAGGCTGTCTGAAATTCAGATTGTAAAATAAACCACAGTTTAACAAGTAGCTTTTGAAATCTTATATGGGACTTTCATATTGGAGCGTAGACCTGTATAGGAAATATGTGCATAGAGACAGTGAACAGCTGTCTCTATGCTTATTGAAATTATTACTTTTGAAGAGTTTGAAAAAACAACGTAGAATGGGCTTTGACATTAAAAGCAAAAAATGCTAGGGAATTATAAAAAAAACCAGATTATGATTATGAAACATCCTTGAAGTAATTTTGGTTAACAGACAATAAAGAGTCTCAGCCAATCACTGAGTGGCTGCTGGTCTGGCCCCTTCTGCTGCTTCCGAGATCTAAAAAAACACAAAACCTGGAGATAGAACAAAGGCTGCAAAGTAAATTTAGGCTCATATTTGCAAGAGATAAACTTAGTGGGGTCTAGGTTTAGGGGAAATTTTAGTTGCATACTATTTTTGGGGGGGCGAGGGTGGACATACCCTTTAATTAGATCACAGATTAAGGGCAACATTTGAATGCAATATGAATGGGCTTGGACAGGCGACGTCAGGATATTTATAAGTCTCTTGGGTTTTGTGTGTCTGCACACATTGTCCCTTAGTGTGATAGATAAAATAATAATAAAAATATATTATTAAAAAGTTTCCACTAAAAACTAAAAAATTATGATACATCAATAGTAAAAACCTTCCATTAAAAGATTACAACTCAATAATAAAAGCACTTACACCACAGTCTGGGATTTGGCCATCCAGAAAAACACAACCAATTTTTGGTATAAATTAGTGCAGGTGTCTTAATTCAGTGCAAAGAAAATGAGATAATTTCAGAGCATATACAATCATATAAAGTGCATCTGTGATGGAGAAATTATGTTTCCTTCAGCTTCTTTGAAAGTGTTATAATCATTATAATCATCAGGAGGTACAATTGCTGGGAGGTAATTCTGGCCATACAATTGTTAGATAATAGATAAAGTTAGTGTTACATTGCCAAATGTATCTAATATCTAAATACAACCTGTTCATCTTCTTCTTGTGGTCTTTTTGAATTTTATAAAAATACAATAATTCACAAATAGCTGAGTAAGTAATGGGGGCAAACAGCAATTAGTAATTGTATTCTAAAGGTACTACAAAGCCAACATAAAATTAAGTATTAATTAAACTGTACAGTATTCTTTCTGTTATCTTCTTTAATAAAAGAAAGCAGACAAAAAAAATAACTAAATGTTTGTTGTATAAACATCAATGATATATGTATTTCTACTGTGTTGTATAAAAATATTGTACATTATGTTTCATCCTTGTTTCTTTGAAGCATCTAACTGTATGTTACATCTGCTGCCCCTTATATAAAAGAAAGGTCTATATTTTTCGGATACAAGAAAATTACTGTTTAATGTAAGTGTCAACATTTTTCAATATTTTCAAAGCTTATTTCTTTTCTAACCAAACGTTGTAGCTTCTCACGGCCAGTGGTAAAAAAAAAAGAAAGAAAGAAAAGCAAAAATTAAATGAACTTTATTTTGTGTCCAACTATAACAGGAAAGCAATTATTTTGTGAAAAGCAGACAAGAGCAGATTGGTCATAAGCCAAAATTTGTTATTAACAAGAAGCAAGTTATTACTTCTATGATGAAATAAAACCATTTACTCTTACTCTCTACTCAGAGTCATAACATATTGCAGCTTTATGAAATGATATTGGGCATAGTTGTGCCATGTTTCATAAATAGTATTATTAAGAAGGCCCCTACTAAAGAATGAAAATGGACATGTTTTTACATACAACTCACCCAACAGTGTCCTACTCAGTTATATTATGCATAAATAAGCAGAAACATAGGCAGTGGAAATGTTTTAATCAAATTAAGAAGTGTAATAAGTTGAAATGTTGCACGGTACAAAGCATTGTAGGGTGGCAGCTGCACTTTCTTTTAAATTAATTTGATTTACTAGATCATAGACAGGTGATGGGGGCTTTATGTTTTGGAAATTTGATTTGGAACACAAAAGCAGAGTCATAGCTGTAATACTGCATATGTAATGCACATGTTTCATACACACATGTGATCGTCACCTGTCGCAGGTGCCGGCCTGCGACAGGTGATATTGGGCAAAACGGCCATAAGGTCTGTCTGTTTTGGCTGACAAAGTGCCCATACATGGCAAATTACATTGGCTGTGCACACATCATTTGTCACAGGTCGGCAACCGTGATCGCACGTGTGGATGAACCTTAAGGGATTCTAACTTTAAAGGGCATGTCCACCCCCAAAACTAAAATTTAACCCCTTACTGGCCACATCAAGTAGTTTAAAGGGCAACTAAATCTCCAGAACAACACTAAACCAGAAGGCAGAATACCTTGATATAAAACCAGTAATCTGTGTCTTAACTCTTATTTTGATACAGGAGCTGGGAAATTTACCTACACAGCTTTACTTCACAGTATTCTAGTATCACACAGTTTGGTCAACGACCATTATGATCTGCACATGCTCAGTCCTTGACTATGGCAGAAACTTGTTACAGTTGGCCACACCCATTAAAAATCTCTAGCCAATCCTTTTACAGGACAGATAAAGCAAGGTAGCATGTGACTGAGTTCAGGAGGTGTGGTCTGACACTGCACATACACACAGATACGTCATCTAGTTCTTAACAGGCTTTGATTTACTTTAATACAATTTACTGAAGTGGGCTGGGGGAGCATGCCCTACCACATATCAAAAGTTAAATTTTGGGGTGGACATGCCCTTTAAAGGGCATGTCCACCTCTTTTTACAAATTTTTCTGTAGTGTAGGGCTCCCTTTCCCACCCCCAACCGCCATAGTTATTTGCAGAAAAACGTAGCCAATCTATCACTGCCTCTTTCTCCCGGCGATCTGACAATGGCCCTCTGTTTGCATAAAACTGCAAGCAGGGAGCCAGACTGGCAGCCGCATCCATGGTTGGCTGAGAGGCAGCCAATCACGGACACAGCAGTTTTTCTGCAAATAACTATGGAGGTTGGGGGTGGGTGACGTAGCCCTACACTACAGAAAAGGGGTTTGGAGCTAGGGGGAGGGAGAGGGAGGGGGGGAGGAATGCAGTGCACATGGCACAATACATTGCTGTTTTAGTATTGTTATTGTTTAGTGTTTAGGATGAATAAACTGTTTTCATGCAAAGTATATCTAACAGTAGAGACTGGAACCAAACTCAAACCCGAGTTTGAACTGAACTTAAACAGTTCGAACGGACCCGAAATTATCGAGCTATTCTGGATTTCGAACTTTCAATGGTTATCAAACGTTCGAAGAATACTACCCTCAAATGTACCATTCTATTTTGGTAACCCTCAAATGTGATCTATTTTGTCAACCCTCAAATGTAGCGATTTCAATAACCCTTGTATGTAGCATCCAATTTCGGTAACCCTCCAATGTAGTATTCAATTTTGGTAACCCTAGAAAAGCCCAGCAATTGCCCAATCATGAGGAAAGTTAGTATTTAAACAAGTTTTGGTGATATGTACCTGTTCCCCAGACCATTTCCCAGATCCCCGAGCCATTTACAGTAAGTTACCATTAGTATTTTAACCCGAACTTTTCAAACTATTTGTCACCATTGACTTTAATGGGTCCGTTTACAAACTATCGAAGGTTAACAAGCACCATTTAAACGACAGCAGTAGCAAAAATACAATTGTGGTCAAAAATGTACAGCCACGGATGTACATTTTAATCCGTGGTATCAGAAGTAAATGTATAAAATGCCCTACAAGTAGACTGTACACAAGAAGTACTGGAGACACTTTAACAGTCCAAACTACAGCCTTAATGATTTACATTTTTGTATTCTCAAGGACAACTTGATAACAGACAGGGAGCAGAAAGTGTCATAATACAAACTAAGTAAAAACTCTAACAGCTTTGAAAAAACATACATATATTTAGTCTTCATTATATTGAATGATAGTTTGTTACCTAAAATTAAAATGCCAGATGTTTTGTTCAAGTTTAAATGATTGTCATCCTAACTGACCATTTGTATTTAAAAATAGGTTCAAAAAACTATTTGTTTTTTCAGAAATCACCAACCGGAAAATTGTCCCAGGTTATGGGTATCAAAAATATTGACCCTTGTGTACTGTACCATCTATAATTCACACCATTTTACACCTAAATTATACCCAGCCACTTGTAACTTAATTAATCAATACCTTCTCTCTACCTTCTCTAAATATCTTGCACTGCACTTTCCTTGGGATCATCTGTCTTACTGTTACTAGAACATTCTGCAGATATAACACAAACTACTTTGTACTTCTTTGTAATTAAAATGTAAAGAAATGTTAGTTATCATATTAGACAGTCAATAGTTTACATCATTTTTGTTTTGTTTCAAAAGTATTTCCCTATAACAGGATCCATCAAGTCATGGCGTTAACCATAGATTTTTCTTTGGTGATTGGGGAAAACAGAGCAAAGTGCTGATAAAAGGCCAATCCCATTGGTCATTGGATCAGGCAATTTTCTGCCACGCATGCGGCTGACCAATAAATTGCAAATGGTCCCTATCCTTTAGCATAGGGTGCCAATAGCAGCCAAACAATCTTCCTATACAAAGTACAATGAAAGTGTAGGGAAGTCATCGGGAATGTTTGAAGCAATTTAATATCCGGTGACAGACATCTTCCAAAGTCATTCTCTATAAAAGTAAATTTTAGTCTGCAAATTGGTTTCTGCACACAGATATGAAAAATAAAAGCTATACTAAACAGTTGATGTCAGGCCCAGGTCCAGATGGTACAAAATAGGCTTAGGTGCTTACAGGGGCTCCCTGTCTTTTAATGATGGCTCAATCAACAACATGGAGGGTAATCTAATGCTGTAACTAACCAACAAAGGCCAAAAGGTCAAAACAGACATTACAGTAGATTACTGACATCATTTGGTCAGTTAGAATTTGTGGTTGCAGATACTGTTATACCCATCAGGTGTTTCATTTCCTGGCATGGGTATTTTTACTGTAATAATTGTTGCAATGAACATATAAGATTAATTTTAAATGCAATTAGACAAATACAGTACATCTACAGAATATCATCCATTGTTGCGTGTTTCCTATTTATCCTTTAAAACTCAGGTTTATCCTCATGATTATTGATATAAATCCCAGGGAAAGACTGTTTTCCTCTATTGTAATTTTCTAAAAATATTTCCTAGAATTACTGCTGAAAATTCTATATTGTGATTAAAACCCATGTCTATTTTTAGATTTGATGGTGTTTATCCTCTGAACAATAGGTTCTCTTGTGTTACATAATGCTTATTCCTCTGATGATTTGCATGGTGACAAGATGTCAAAAGATTTATGCCCAATTACATTTAGACATTTAATCAAGCTTACCATATAAAAATCTTCCCAATTAGTTTGTGAAAAAGGGAACCTTCTGATTTATTAACGACACAGAAAACTCAATCATCTTCTTAAAATGGTCCTTGGACAACAGGGAAATTGTTTCGGAAGCTGTTCCTTATAGAAACACATGCTGATATATGTAATTTATCAGCATATTCACAACATGACCCACTTCTTTAGAATTTAATTGCAGAGACGGGATAAACTAGCATGGGTAGGCAACAGCATTACGTGGATCATGAGAAATAATCCATCTCATATGACAACCTTTTCCAAGTCTAAATTGAGAAATTGCTGTAGATATGCTATTCAACATCCTAAGCATTCACTTTATTACTAATATAGTTTGTGACTAATGTGTTGGTCATTTTCATATTCACTTGTATTAATTACCCATCCAAATCACAAATATGAATTGCTTAAAATGTTTACCAAACTAACAATCATTTCCGGCTTTTTCTATGGGACTTTAAAGCAGCTTATGGGCAAATGCCTTTTAAAAGCTTCATGGAAACATCAAATGTTTATTAATCCAACAACATCTGAAACTGTAGAATTTATTCATTTAAAGCAGATATATTTATTTTGTCTCAATAGGAGTATGTGCGAACTATACATGAAAAGCATCTACTGTTTCTAAGAGCTAACAGTCTACATGATCTAAACAGTTAATCTGACAGTTTCTAAATACAAATCCCTTCTGGGAGCAATTAAGGGTTTTGTTGAAAAATGTTAGATGTACAAAATATATCTGGGTAAACCTTACAGTCAGTGGCTTTTACTAGTTATGCTGTACATCTAATTATAGCACATTTCCATACACAACAGATTACCTTTCAAGGAAACATTATTTTTTATTTTTACTCATAGTACCACCTTTTCAATTCATTTTTCATCCATAAGCAGCTTGTCTTCTCTGGTTCTAGAAATTCTGTTCATTTTGTCTCCATTATAAGGAACCTAATGTAATATCCACATGGATAAGTTTAAACATGCCATTCTATGAAATGCAGTTAGTTTTATACAGATTATTTTATTAAAGAAAGTAAATTAATAGTATAATATAAGACTAAAACTATGTTAAATTAGAGAAAATGTACCGAACATATTAAAAAGTCCTTTGGGTTTGGTTGAGGGTAAATATAGTTCTATAGCATTTACTAATCAGTTTATAGGAATGCACTATGAAAATACAATTAGAAAATCTATAATGCCTACCTATTATATGTGATTTTGTAAATCAATGCTTTAAGCTGGAGTGCTCTAAATACAGAACAGGCGTAAAACAACTCAAGAAATTTTCAAAATCCTACTTTACTGGGCAGTTTCTAAAGCAATTCCTAGACCTCAGAGAATTATACATTCTCAGCCAAGACTAAATTTTACATTTTAAAATGTTTAAATAATGTACATATATTAAATAAAGACATTGTTCATCGAGTTATCAAACTAACAAATCATACATTTGCATTCACCCGTAAGGACTATTCCCAAACTACAAATTTCCAAAATACAGTTCCACATTCAAGTTTAGTGTCAAAAACACCTCTCCACACAGAGACATATCCATACACATAGAGGATATACACCTATGGATAAAAGTAACTAGCTATAATGCTGGATAATTTCCAAGAATGATAAAAACTAGCATGGCTATCCAAGGTTTCCAAGCAGTTCAGATAGACAATAAGAAAAAAAATGTGAGAACAGGATAAAAACATTTCAAGTACTTAAATGAAAATTCTCAGCAAGAAAATTCAAATGCATTAAAGTTCCACGCTGGTATTACTTGTCTGGTATAATTTGAATAACCCATGCTTGCAAGGAAAACTGATTTGATAATGGATTTTGTCAAATATGGAAAATACACATACATTGCTGTAGGGCTACAATCAAATTCAGTAAAACTACACAGGTTTTGTTTTCAAGAATAAGTAGTAATTAGCATGTTTGACAATGAGTTGATTTTGTCACACTGATGTATGTGCTTTTTACAAGGATGTACAAAATAAGGATTGTGTTTCAGGGAGGCTTTTGATGCTGTATTGTTTTTGTAAAGTAAAAAGTTCTGTAGTAGGGCCCCTTCAACATCCCTTTCCCATCTATTTCTTACAAGAACGGCTTTTGTGTGAATGCACACATTAATTGACTGATCCATAGATCATCTAGTGACAGAGAAAGGAAATTATCTTGCTTGCTTCCTATCGGATAGTTCTAATTTAATGGCTTAAAAGTTAACATTTCATCAATGTCCCTGTGTCTGCTGATTGCACAAAACTATTTAGAACAAAAAAAATGCTGTTGTCTGGATATTTGTGTTTGTGTTACTGCATAAATTGTTACCTATGGATAGCCAGGCAAGCTTCGTACATTAACCTTAACATTAAAGAACCTTACAGGAAACAAATTCATCAATAAAACCTTGAGAGTAATACTGTGAAAAAAATCACCCACTGTGCTTTTATTGTGAAGCTAAAGGGAGATTTCACAGAGTATAGCACATTGTTAACAATGTATTGCACCTTTTATTTAGATATGACTTTTTTCTTGGGTACAGTATCTTTTTAGAGATGAGATTTTTATTAACCTTATCCACAGACTTAAATTTCATTACTTAGGAAACAGTGTTACTTTAATGGAAAACACTGTTAGGGCTTTAAATGATGCTTTGTATCTACATGATGCAGATAATGCAACAATCCAGTACCTTAAATTGTTACCTTGCACTTCCCAAAATATGTCACTATACTTACCCTTCAAAGTTTGTATTTCCCATTGAGCTGGGAAGGTGATGTCACCCAGTCCTGCTGGAAAATATACCTAAACCTCTTTGATCATTGGTATGCTAACAGGAGGACCTGGGCCACTCATGTCAAAGCTCCCCTCACAGTCTGATAACTAGGAATAATTAGCATTTATGAAAGAGCTAGATGAGGTTAGTTCCATAGCACAATGGGAGACTTCAAAGAGTAAGTATCTTTAAAAACTCTACTCAAAACCCCAAAATGACAAGATATATATAACTGTATGTGACCCTAAATAAATTCCCCAAAATTTGAAACTTAATTAACCCTAACACTTTCTTGTTGGGATTTATTTAAGGATCTACATATATGCACAGACTGGAAAAGTATACACTTCTGGAGACTAGTGTTTTACTGGTAGTAGTGCAGATAATCCCAGTTATCACAGGAGCATTACGACAGTGACGTTATTAGTGTTACAAAATAGTACAAAAATTAACAATTCAGGGACAACCTCACTTTATTAATGCTTTTTTCCCCGTATTTTTCCTAAAGGGATTATTGAGATGCATACAGTATATATTTTACTTGTTAATAAGATACCAAGGCCATTGGTAATCGGATACACCCCCATTTCTCACAGCCAAATAAGCAAACAGTGCTGTAGTGCTGAGTTTTGTCTGCAACAGTTCAAACAAACCTACTATTTATGCTGCAGCTTTTTTAGCCTATGTAGAAAAGGCTATGTTAAGATGTGCGCAACAATTGGCACAAATATTAACGCCTTTTCTATAGAGGCGTAAGGGGCTGATGCAGAAACAAAAAACATATGTCTTACCCTACCTTATGCTGTAAGTCCTGTGAAGGTGTTTAAAGTATTACGGGAATGTGGTCAGGTAAGTTGAGATGGCCGAACTATATAAAGTTCGGTCCGTTTTCAAACTTCAGTAAAAGTTCAAAAGTTCGAATTCGGACCCATTAAAGTCAATGGGAGAGTGATAGTTCGAAAAGTCCGGGTGATTTACAGCTAAACTAACAACATTAACTTAATGTAAATGGCTGTGGCACCTGGGAAATGGTCTGGGGAACATGTCACTATCACCAAAACTTTTTAAAACACTTCTAAAACACGAGCGGGCAATTGTCGGGTTTTGCTCAAGCTACATTTGATGGTTACAGGCAATTTGATGGTTACCAAGCAATACTTTTGAAAGTTAGCAAAAATAGAAGCATAAATTTGAGGGTTACCAATATCGAACGATACTTTCGAGGAATACCGAAAACGGACAATGCTTTCAATGGTTAGCAAATGATACATTCTAGGGTTAGCGAAAACGATCCATACATTTAAGAGTTACCGAAAACAAACGATACTTTCGAGGGTTACTGAAAATCAAAGGCTATATGCGAGGGTTAAAGAACGGTACATTCTAGGGTTAACGAAAACGATCCGTACATTCTAGGGTTACCGAAAACTAAAGATACATTCGAGGGTTAGCGAACGATACATTCTAAGGTTATCGAACGGCCCGTAAATTCGATATTTAGCGAATTTACGATAATTATGAAAAATACAGTAGCAAGTCTTGAAAAACTAACTAGTTTGAACGCAAACTAGTTTGAATAGCTCGAGTTTGTCCAAACTCATAAAGTTTGGCTCGAACTCGAGTTCGAGTTCGGTTTTAGGTCCATCTTTACAGGTAAGATGTAAGCTTTTTGTTTCTGCATCAGCCTGTTAATATTTAAAAACACTTTCAAAACCTGATTTAATTGTGGGTGCTGCTTGTTATGTTATGTTTATGTTATGGTGCTGTCTTTAATAAATGTGGGAAAAGAAAAAAAACACCATAAGAGGAAAAAAAAAAAAAATTAAATATAAGTGTTTCCAATTTGTCATTCTAGTCATTTAGACCCTCTCGAGGTGCATGGTGGCTCAGTAGCTAGTACTGTTACAACACACTTATGGTAAAATCTTGGATTTTTTTCTGATAAATAAAAATGTTTTGGTCAAAATGACCAATCTGAAAACTAACAGATATTACTCATTATTATTGCCAGGATTGGCCAGTCAATAAGCATACATGGGCATATAATATCTGCCAGCAGCCAAAAAAAAACAGTCAATAAATATGTAGGGCAGTATAGGTAAAGTGAAGAGGCCTTTTTAGACATAATGTTGAACAGAGGACAATAGGTCACTTCTTTATTGTAAACTATTGTAAAATGTAAATTATTCTTAACTATGAGGGCATCAAGGTTGTGGCCTAAGGAAACTGCAAACTGCCTTGGAAAACTGGGTGGCTTAAAATAATTAAGCAAAAACAAAGAAAAACATTAAGCTAAGTAACTGAAGTATAAATAAATTAATAGTATAAGAGTTAAATCAAGAACATGAAAGCCTACAGACACTGGCATTGAAAGGTTCAGAGCAAGCATTGAGGGCACATTGATATAAGTATTTTGAAAAGGATCCCAAAAGAGCCTTTAAAAGAGGAGTGAATATCTTCTTGGACAGACACAATATCCATGGGTTATTTCATACTGTAAGTAAAATACAGGTATAGGTGTGTGTTGGTTTACATATTTAAATGGACATTTATTGATGCTTGTGGAGCTAATGTGTTAAAAAACACAGTGCACATAAATTTTAGCAATATACAGTATCTGTATATACAACAGGAATTAAATTATCAAGTAGATTTGTTTAATGATACTAGGATTTATATGGAAGGAGAAGGTCTTAATTTTTTGTACTTAAATTAACCTGTAACATTACTTTAAAAAAGTATTGTAAAAATGAGATGTATCTAAATGTTCACCTTTTCCATAGGTATAGAGTATTTGGCACATAATTACAGTACATTCTAGTTATAATTAAGTATGATGGGGAAAAGTTTTATGGCAACATTACTTTTTTTTTTAAACTGGGCCACATGTGTACATGGATAGAGAATTGGTGGAAATATTGAGTAAAGAGTGAAGTAGGAAATTGAAAATTTTAAAAATACTATGATGAAAAATCAGACATCACATCCTCAGATTTGTAAGGGAAAAAAAAAGGAAAAAAATAACAGTGTGCCCGGGAATTATCAACAGATTATCTACAGAAGTCTACACTTTTAAAGTACACCAGCCAAACTAAAACTGAGGCTTTTCAGCACCTTTATCCCCCCAAATCCTATTTGTGTTTTAATCTTACCTTTCCCCAACATGCCTAAGCAAGTTATAAGAACCAACAGCCTCCTCTGCCCCTGTTGCCAGCTGGTTACAAGTGCACTCGTAACTGCTTATTCGGTAATTGACGTCACCATTCCTGCCAGGTCTGACAGTCATTACCAGAAAGAAGAGGAGGATGATGCTTTTTTATTGGCTGGATTTACCCTTCAGTCTTCCCAAAAATTTTGATATTGGCCATCAATAAATCAAACTTTATGCGAAAGTACCAAACTTTTTTTGAAAATTGGGTGGCTTAAAATTTCTAATTTCTTTAGTGACAACAAAGCTAAGAAAAACATTTAGCAAAGTAACTGCAACAGAAAGGTATCCATAGGATAAGACTAGAGTAAAAACAAGAACAATAAATCCCACAGACATAGGCAAGTAAGGTGGAAAGGGTCAGAGCACGCATTGAGTTTAAGAGTCAAGAACATGGATATTAGTATTGTAAATTTTTTCAAAGTCTGCTTTATTAAATGAAATTGAAATAAAAGAGAAATGTTTGATGACAAGGGTCAATATAAAAGAATAATTGATGATTGGGGGAAAATCATAAATTACGTTTCATTAGTGAAAGAGGAAGGCACTTCTTTTTCAAAGTGTGTGGTCATTTTGAGAACAGATTTGCACATGAAATGTGAAATTATTTTTAATAATTTATCTCTGGCAAAACAGTAGAACAGACATTTAGACCAAGTGGTTATGGCCTTAAAATATTTCATGCTATAAAAAAATGAAAACGGCTTCTTTTATATTAAAGTGGATATTATTATCAGAATAAAGATTAGCAGGGATATTATGGGTTTTGCAGACTTGATCCAGTTACATGACTTACGTTTGAGGTCAGAAAGTAATTTATATTTTCTCCTGATCAACTAAATTGGCAGTATAGATGCTGTTTTATTTTAATTAACTGGGTAGGGGTAGGGGCAGGTAGGGTGTCTTGCTAAGAGAGGGGTTTCATAGGTTCTTTTTTTTGTGTTTTTCCATCTTAATTTTATTTGGTATTTTTTGCAATGTAATTTATTATACAAAATATGGAACCTTACCGTTTGTTACATTTAGAGGTTCCTTCATGAATCACCCTTTAAACTGTATTATTTATTGCTGTGGATTTACAGGGTTATTCAAAAAAAAGTTCTTAACATTAAAAATGGTGCTAATTTTGCCCCAACCAATCAGATGTTAGCTTTCAAATGTTAAATAAAATCTGATTGGTTGGGGCAAAATTAGCACCATTTAACAATAAGAACTTTTCTCCCTGTAAGGGAGAAAATACAATGTTTTTGATAAAACATTGTATTTGTATTCTTTTGCCTATCCCCGAGAGTGTGTCACTTCCCTTTCTACGCAATAACAAAAAACCCTTCTAACTGATTTTTTTTCCATCACCAGTTTAAATAATATTACATCTATGAAACAAGCCCTGTTTGTTTTGTGTAGCCATGGACACCACAAAGACAAAAGCGACGCTTTTCAGTTTCTATTTGACAATTTTATTCTTTTGAATTCTCTGTGTGGGTATATACTTAACTGTGCATATTGTCTTCAGAGTAATTTGGTAATTAGGTCCTTTATTGAGACACTTAGAAAACAACTGGCACAAACTAAGGCTTATACTAACTAAATACATATTTTCCCTGCAAGAGTTTGTTTCAGTAAAATGATTTGCAAAGCTGTGACACAGGGTCTAAGAATGAGAATTGCAGTTTTATAACCAGACGTATGTGTTTCCAAGCAGCTTCTGTTCTAAATAACTACACTTCATTACAAAATACAATATTGTATGATTGCCAGTACATTTTCCATTAAGGCATTATGTAGGTAAGGAAATCTGTCAATCTAACAGGTAAAATGCAGCACTAACTTATTATTCCAATAAGAAACTGTAAGACATGGAAAAGTACATGTAGTTGTATGTAGAGGCAGGCCACATTTCACTCAGGGATATCATGAAAAATACACAATACAATAGTGCTAGGGGCAAGGTCTGGATTCCCAAGGTTAACACAGAGAGTGGTTAGCTCAGTGCATTACCAATATTTTAGCCAAATCCATTCTTTAAGGCCACCCCCCATTTTAAAGTATACCTTCATTATATTTTCCTTGACTCTAGACTTTCTGTCACGGGATTAATGCTCCCCTCTGTATTAAAAGGATATTAGAAGTCATCAAGGAGTTCCATAATAAAAAAGTATGAAATATAGGTATGTATATATTATATCAAAATGTCAACATGTTTCTATCCTTTGTTGCAGGCACAAACCTCATTATAGTAAAAACAATATTGCCTTAAAAATACTTGTTCCTTTCTGTGCTTGTATGCATAGTTAGTGTACATTAGTTAGCTCAGTGGTTAGCGTTGTGGGCAACAGCTTGTACCAGCACAATAATCCTGAAGAAGAAAAGTTACCCATTTGTGCTACACTGTGGCCACTGACACTGGCAATGAGATTAGCTTCACCTACTGATTATATCAAGTTGCCAGAGCTGCATGTAACTATGAGCCAGCAGAAAGGGAGGATTCTAGTAACCTGTAATTCCCCTAAAATTGCATGTTAGTGTTTAGTGGCAAGTTTTTCTGCTGCATTCTATAGTTCAAGATAGAGATGCTGTCTGTACAGATTGGGTCAAGTAGAATAACCTTTACAAAAATAGTAGTATATACAAAAATGGTAGTATATATATATATATATATATATATATATATATACATATATACATCCTCTTTCCAAACACAAGCACTCGTCGGGTCTTGAAGTCAGAACAGTTTATTCAAACCACGTCTACGCGTTTCAACCCTCCAGGGTCGTCATCAGGACTAAACAAACAACCAAACTCCTCACACCTAAATAGGGCAAACCCCCACCCCTGGTCAATCCCCAACAAAACACCTGGGTACAATACCGTGCATACGCCATCCGCGGGTTACGCAAACTGCCCTATAAACAACGACCTCGTGGGAACGCAGGCCACGCCCCCGCCCGCCGCGTCAGAGCACAACGTCACCATATCAACACATCCCATAGTGAATCCTTGAGATGGGACGAACCACCCATCTAACGAGTAATGATCATCACTCGCAGTCGGTCCGGGGTAAATCCACTCAACCTCAGGGCAGATAACCCGACAGATAGCGTATACAACACCTAAAAGATAAGACAGATAAAAGACATCACCAATTTAACATATAAAAAACATATAAAACACCACATAGAAGTAATAATATATGCAAACAGGTCATAATCTATCCAGCTACTACTTATAAATATACACAGAGGATACGCATGAGCTGATAAAACAATAAGAACCCCCTAATCATAACAGGCAGTTCATAGAAATCATTTCATTAAGTCCTCTGGGGGCCAATGTCTGCAACCTCAAATCCATCTTGTCTCCAGTTGTAGCAACCTTTCCCCTTAGGGCAGAGCACACCCCTCCCGGATATGATCAAATATCATGCATTTGAGTGCAGCAATATGTGTCCTTTCTCCTTAAAGTGACGTGCAACCGATAGGTCCCCAAACTTATTCTCCATTTAATATTAGCGCTATTGAGAGCCATACGATCGAGCTGCGATGGTTCGCCATCCTCCTTAAATGTCGTTATCGTTTTCCAATATAAAATAGGCCGCAGGGACAAGTTAGTAAATAAATAACAAAAGTGCTAGTGCAGGTCAGTCTGAAACGTATAGGGATGCGTTTTCCAGTATGTGGATGAAGAAAGTCTTTCCCCGTTAGCATAGAACTAATGGGGAAATGTTTAAATGTGATACTAATACTGATTGGCTCTCTAAGTTGAATGAACAGACTGATAAATATAAAATGATTTGATTCGTTCAAACGTAACAATTGTCCAAAGTGGAAGGGGACTATAAAGACCGGAGGGTATATCCTTGGCTTACCGGTCAGGCTAATCCCCAACAATGGAGACGTCGTAGGAGGCAACCATTTGGTATGATGGTTGACTCTTCAGGGGAGTCGGCTCCTCGGATGGGGAGTCGGGTCAGTGGATAATCAGAATAGACAGAGGGGTACTTCCTTGTACCATTTTCATGGGGTTTCGACCCGTTCACACTCTTAAGAGGAAAAGGAGGGTTACCCGAAGGGGGGGTGGAAACCCAAGAGGAAGGCCCCCTCGCAAGAAACAGTGATTTTTAACCTCAGTAATCACGTCTTGAGCGAGGGGGAACATAGCCTGTTGAGTCATGGTTTATCATTTTGCCCCTCATAATTTGATCTTACTAATTTTGAAATTGATTACACAAATTCCAACGGTCCCTGAAACTTCGGGATTTTTTAAGAATGATAAGGGGATAAGGTAAGAGAAGCCTTTAGACCCCATAGCACGTTTGAACCTATAACACCCCGCCGGCGATTAAGATGTTCACTCAGATGGTTAGAACTGAAGTTAACAATATTGAGAAGACCCATGGCCCCCCCCACAGTAATTTAACTATTGGTGAGCGGGAGGCGATTCGTACGTTACAAAATGATAATGATCTGATTATTCGTCCAGCAGATAAAGGTGGGGGAGTAGTTCTGCTTGATCGCAGTTACTATAGAGCTGAACTACTTTCCAATTGAGTGACCGTGATACCTACCAGCTGTGTTTACAGGACCCACTATGAAGGTAAAAAGGAGGTTGACTGTATACTGAAACGAGGGTTGAGGCTGGGTTATTTCGGAACAGTGCAAACGTTTTCTTGACAGTGGATGCCCCGTGTTGCCCTATTATTTATACCCTCCCTAAGGTGCACAAAATGCTCCAGTCCCCCCAGGTCGCCCCATTGTGACTTCCCATGGCTCGGTACTTAGGCCTTGGCGCAGTATGTGGATTCATTCCTCCAGCCTGCGGTCAAACAAATGGGGTCGTACCTGAGGATAGTGGACATTTAGGGGGCTCCTTAACAATATGGAGACACCCATGGGTAACAAGATACTGGTGACCTGTGATGTCACCAGTCTCTATACTATCATCCCCCAGGATGAGGGGATTGATGCATGTAGATGTGGGCTTATTGGGATCAAACATACCCAACCCCCGGTGGAACTCTTGATGGAGATCCTTAGTGTTATCCTTGGTAGTAACCATTTCAAGTTTGAATCCTCCTTTTATATACAATGTCGTGGTACAGCGATGGGGTCGAATGTGGCCCCATCCCTGGCCAACCTTTATATGAAAAGGTTTGAAGAAAATGTGATCCTTCCTAGACTGGGGTCAGGGACGATTTTGTATAAGAGGTACGTTGATGATTTGTTCTTCATCTGGGAGGGTGATGAGCATACACTTCATTCTATCATTAATGAAATTAATAGCTTGGATACTCCTGTTAAATTGACCTGTGTAAGTAGCCAGAACAGTGTGGACTTCTTGGACTTACGTATTTTCAAAGTGGGTGAGAAACTACGCACCACTTTGTTTAAGAAAAACACGGATCGTAACACTGTCTTACATGCTACAAGTTACCATCCACCAGCATTGCTTAAAGCTATACCATACACCCAATATTTGAGAGTTATACGCAATAACACTGATCCGGTAAATATGGAGATACAGTTGAAAGAGATGACGGATAGATTCCTTCAACGAGGATATGCTGTGAATATACTGAAAGATCAGATGATTAGAGCCTTGACTGGCCCTGAGCTGAAGAGAACAGTAATATCGGGTGATTGTGAGCCGGTAATTTTTGCCATGGATTTTTCGTTTTTGAGTAAGGATATTAAAGGGATTATACAAAAACATTGGGACTTAATAAAAACTGATAGCTCTCTTCCCTTTGGTACACATAGGGTTAGGATTGCCCATAAAAGGGGACGTACCTTGAGAAATCTGCTAGTTCGGACGGATTTATCAAAAAGCCCTAGATTGGGTGTATCACCATTTGGGGAACCAAAAATGGGTTGTTACCGTTGCCCGAACTTTGTGACATGTAACTCTATGCTAACGGGGAAAGACTTTCCTCATCCACATACTGGAAAACGCATCCCTATACGTTTCAGACTGACCTGCACTAGCACTTTTGTTATTTATTTACTAACCTATTTTATATTGGGAAAACGATAACGACATTTAAGGAGAGGATGGCGAACCATCGCAGCTCGATACGTATGGCTCTCAATAGCGCTAATATTAAAATGGAGAATAAGTTTGGGGACCTATCGGTTGCACGTCACTTTAAGGAGAAAGGACACAATATTGCTGCACTCAAATGCATGATATTTGATCATATCTCGGGAGGGGTGTGCTCTGCCCTAAGGGAGAAAAGGTTGCTACAACTGGAGACAAGATGGATTTTGAGGTTGCAGACGTTGGCCCCCAGAGGACTTAATGAAATGATTTCTATGAACTGCCTGTTATGATTAGGGGGTTCTTATTGTGTATTGTTTTATCAGCTCATGCGTATCCTCTGTGTATATTTATAAGTAGTAGCTGGATAGATTATGACCTGTTTGCATATATTATTACTTCATATGGTGTGTTTTATGTTTTTTATATGTTTTTATTGGGTGATGTCTTTTATCTGTCTTATCTTTTAGGTGTTGTATACGCTATCTGTTGGGTTATCTGCCTCTGAGGTTGAGTGGGTTTACCCCGGACCGACTGCGAGTGATGATCGTTACTCGTTAGATGGGTGGTTTGTCCCATCTCGAGGATTCACTATGGGATGTGTTGATATGGTGACGTTGTGCTCTGACGCGGCAGGCGGGGGCGTGGCCTGCGTTCCCACGAGGTCGTTGTTTATAGGGCAGTTTGCGTAACCCGCGGATGGCGTATGCACGGTATTGTACACAGGTGTTTTGTTGGGGATTGACACAGGGGGTGGGGGTTTGCCCTATTTAGGGTGAGGAGTTTGGTTGTTTGTTTAGTCCTGATGACGACCCTGGAGGGTTGAAACGCGTAGACGTGGTTTGAATAAACTGTTCTGACTTCAAGACCCGACGAGTGCTTGTGTTTGGAAAGAGGATGTATACATTTATGACAAGTCACCCGGGCAATGGACTTTTATCAGTGGAGTGCGGTCAGGTCGTATAATATATATATATATATATATATATATATATATATGTATATATATATATATATATGATACAAAAGATTAGAACTCCATTACCATAAAGCAACCGCCCCGGGTGCCGATAAAAAATATCATATGAGCCACAAACCAACAGGCACTCACGAGACTTCATAAAAATAAAAAATAACTTTTATTTAGACTCTTAAAACGCTACATCTACGCATTTCGGCTCAACAAGCCATCATCAGGATGTGACGTAATGAACCAGGCAAGAATTAAATAGCCAAATTAGTAGGCGGTCCAACATCGTAGGTGTAAAATGGTAAAAGCAATTAAAATGCAAATAAGCAGCTACAAAACATAAGCATGATTGAAGCAACAGAGGGACTGAAACATTGTAGCAATATATATGGTTACATTAACCTTAGAGACACTCAATCCCCAGACATAGAAAACAGCCAATATGTGACAAAATAAAGTGTAACACACTTTAGAAACAATAGAAAACAATGCAGAGATAGCTGTATGTTAAACGTTCATTCTGTTGCTTCAATCATGCTTATGTTTTTAGAAGCTTATTTGCATTTTAATTGCTTTTACCATTTTACCATTATTACTAAATATATACATATATTGTATAAGAATCTATTGGCAATTAAGAACCCTGGAAAGTCACAATTAGCATTTGACAGCCAGGTGTTAGGGACCTTCTGATGCAAGGTGTGATTGCATTGTGGCTAAGAGGTGTTATCGAAACTGTGCAGTGTAAGCTGTCAATAATAATAACTTCCTAAAATTAGGTAAATACAGCACCGATAAAGCCCCGATACCGTCAGATCCGATGGTATTGGGGATTTATTGGCACTGTGTGTGGTGCCAAATGTTCAGGTCGGCCGATCGGTCGTTCAGGAAAGACCGTAAATTTCCCTCTGCCACAATAGACTCCCTATAAAGGGAGTCAGCCGCGGTTGAGGGGAAACACACAGTCCTAAATGTCGTCCCAATGCTGTACATAAGAAAAAAACTTTTTTTTTTTAATCCGTGTTCTGTAGGACTGGACCCAGCATAACTGTACTTCCAGACACCCCACGCACAAACACACACCCCCGAAATAAGGCTTCTCCATGATTCCAAGTGTTGGTACATTCACTGTATTAGTAAATGCTTTTATGAATTAATGTTTAAATATAGTCAGTGAGGGTTTTCAGCACCTTTATCCCCCCAAACCCTATTTGCATTTTAATCTTACCTTTCCCCAACATGCCTAAGCAAGTTATAGTCAGCGTATTCTTCATAGCTTTTGAAATTTGCTCTGCCATACTGGATTTCAGCTTCTGGGTCTAACCCTGACTGGTTGGCTCCATCCTTACCTTGTTAGTTTGGCTTGAAATAGCCAAATTCCTGCTCTTTTCCATCTTTTGTCTTCTTCCTCTGTCTCTGGTCTGAAATTTGGTACAGACGTGCGGGACACATAGGATAAGTGAACTTCTACCTAGCTAAGGAATCCGTGAAAGTGTTTCTGAGTTTTCATTAAGATAACAAACATACTTTATTGGACTGAACCTTCTTAAGTATTTAATCAAATCCCATGTGACAATAAATAAACTGCCCCTGGATCTGAGGCTACATTAACTCCACACTTTGTCTCTCTGACACAAATACACAAAAACACACACACAGTCCTTTAAAGTCCTAAAATTACAAAATAAAAGCAAAATAATGAAAATATATGTATTTACTCGAAATTTATTTTTACCCTCAAAAATGCCAAAACGTAAACCTCCCCTCCAACTGATACACCTCAAATCCAACACACCTTTCTGTAACAATGGCAACCAAAACCTGAATCATAGAAATGGTTATGGTCATAAACCTTAACACCCACCCCTTCAGTTTTAGTTTGTTCAACCTTGATGTCTCTTTATATGTTTCAACGACTATTAGGCTTATTAGACAGATTGCTGGATTGTTTGAGATTTATCATTTTTTTATTTATATTTTATTGTATCTATAACACCCTCATCTTCCCGATTCCCAGAAGGGGGAAAAGATCCTTCCAGACTAACTGTGGCAATCGGATAAATCCCTGGATCAAATTGGCACATATTTATGTTTAACATAACAAAAGCTTTCCCTCCTTTTGGCTGAACCCAGGATAAGGACTGAAACCACTTGGTCCTCCCCCCTGGCAGTGTAGCTGCTGTCACTTCCATCCGGTCATGCCCCCTCCCCATGGTGAGAAATTAAGGGAAAGTCTGCCTATGGGTGGGCACGCTGGCAGATCATGCCCTCCCATTGGTTAGCCTGTGTGCATAGTGAAGAGGGCAAGGACAGACTGGTCAAATACAGAGCATCACCTGCAGCCAGGAGGTAAGTATCCAGACTACCTGCTATACTCCCATGGGTGAAGACCTAGTGATTTTGCGCCTCCCCTTGGGTACATACAAAGGGAGGGCTTTTGTTTTCCTTTGAACATCCCATGTCCTAACAATCCAAACCCCGAATTCTACCCTTTGCCAAAGATGATCCAGAGAAAGAAAGAAAAACAGAAAGGGGGAAAAAATCCTTCCTGACTCCATGTGGCAGTCGGATTAATCGGCGGACCATCTTGGGAAGTTAAAACAAGTCTCCATTAAACCTTGACAGCTATGAACCTGGTCCAATATGTTCCATCCTTTTCCATCCATCTCTGATTTCCAGTGTGATGGCACAGATAATGTTCTCAAGAGGAGAAAAACAATACTTCCCCCTCCCTTTGGCTATATCCAGGGTGAGGACCTAACTCACTAGATCCTTACCCCTGGCAGTACAGTAGGTGGTGTGGATATTTACCTACTAGCTGTTGCCTCTTCTATCCTATCTTGCCTCCTCCCCATGGCCGGGCTCCTAGTGGAGGGGCAGGACCAGACTGGTTTGGAATAGAGTGGCACCTGCAGATAGTATGTAATGATTCAAACTACCTGTTGTACCCCCGGGGGTGAGGATCTAGTGAGTTAAGTTCTCATTCTGGGTGGGGCAATGTTCTCAAAAGCAGAAACACATTACTTAAAGGGAAAGGAAAAGCGAACTTCTAGCCCCCCCTTTGGCTGTAACCTGGGTGAGGACCTAACTCACTAGAGCCTCACCCCTGCATTACAGTAGGTAGTATGGACACTTAGCTACTAGCTGGTGACTATTCTATCCTATCCTGCCCCTAGTGGAGGGGGAAGGAGCAGACTGGTCTGGAATAGAGTGGCACCTGCAGCTAGTAAGTAAGTATCTAAACAACCTGCTGTACCCCAAGGAGTGAAGATCTAGTGAGCTAGGTTCTTATCCAGGGTACAGCCAATTAGTGGCAATCAAATCAACCTCTGGATTAATTTATGGCTTAGATGTAATTATCATAACAATTGGATTTGGTTATTGTCTGTCAAGGTTTAATAAAGATCCCAAACCCCAGTCATAATACCTGTCTACCTAACTATACTACCTGTCTTTCTTTATTGTAGAGATGGCTCGTAGGCTGAAAGGGAAAAGACAATGACGAGGATTAAGAAGTAACAATAATATTTATAATAAATGTGTGTGTGTTAGTAGAGGGGGAGCAGAGACGGCAAATAATATGGGGATACAGGGTGAAATATTATTATTATTCTGGATTTATATAGCACCAACATCTTCCGTAGCGCTTGACAATTACATTAATACATTCACATCAAGCCCTGCCCCGAAGAGCTTACAATATTATTTGACACATACAACCTATCAGTATGTCTTTATGATTGTGGGGGAAATCGGAGTGCCCGAAGGAAACCCACCCAAACACGGGTAGAACATACAAACTCCTTACAGATGTGTCCAAGGGTGGATTCAAACTCAGGACCTCAGCGCTGCAAGGCATCAATGCTAACCACTGATCCACCGTGCCACCCATAATATAGCAGACAAACTGGGGGTCGGGTCATGTGATCACATTGTGTAATTAGCAGAGCAAAGGGGAAGTTGTACATCCTCCTTTTACTCATTTTGATAATCTAAACACCTCCTAGGTTCTGCATGATGGACAATATATTTATTATACAAAATGAAAATGGTCTTATTTTGTATTCAATATGACAAACAGCCCAACTAATCTAATAAACCTAAAACAAAAAGAGAGAAAAAACTCAGTTCCCCCAAAAATGGCACAATCACATGGAAATAAACTAGTAAAAAAACATTTATTGATCATTCATTAAAAACTTATAGTGTACCCCAACCAACGACTACAACCAGGACTATTACCCCTACAGTGCAAAAGTATATAAAGTGCAGTGCTGACCACCCTATACTAGTTTATCTCCATGTGATTGGGACATTTTTTGTGGGTCTGTGTCTCTTTTCTTGTTGTAGTTTGCCCCCATGTGCCCCACTGCCCTACAGCTGTGTGTTTTTCCTCCTTATATATTTCTAATAGATATTTATAGTCCGGTTATAGATATTTAACATCGAAATCTACTTGCAAAATTGTTACATTGAAAATCAAACCATGTAAAATCAGTCTGTCCATGTAATTTGTTCAGCTGTACTTCCCTTGTGCAGATGACATGACTACTGTATACTGAAATGAAGTTATCCAATCATAGAATTTTGTGTCATGACTGTCAGTTTGAACCAGGGCCACCTGATGCCAGAAAAAAAAATTGCATTTCACTTCAGCTTGCTCAGCTTACCATTTCCTCTCAGTCACTAAACACACACAGGCACCCAAGTGTCAACTCAAGCCAGTGATCAAGGCAGGCCCCAGTCCCACATGAAATGACACATGTGGCGTGTGACATCATTAAGCTAATCTGACCTGAACGCCACCACCAAGTGACGCTAGGGTGTAGGTGAGAAGTTACAACCATGGTTTTCAGAGCTGCATGTAACATGCCGGGTCCGTGCTGCTGATATTATATCTGGCCATTATATCTGGCAGCACGGCATCAGGGAGGGGGGCAGCATATGCATTTTTTTTAGGTGCCACAATGTCTAGAGACAGCCCTGACGGTTCCACAGTGGATTTTCTGGAATTCTACTTTCCAGATTTTTCCCAACCATTCAGAGGATTTTTCAAATTTTTTAAAATTAGAGGATTTTTTAATTTTTTGTTTTTTTGCAAATTTTTGAAAATGATCAGCAACATATCCCAAATTTACCAATGGCAGCTATTTTTATAGCTACCATTCTAGAAATAGAAAGTTTCTCACACTCAAGCTGGATGATCCAGTGCATCTGATAAGGACAATCGATATAGCTAGAAAATACAGAGCACTTGTGGGTCTTTTTCTTCAGCAAACTTTATTTAAGACATTTACGCATAGATGTCCTAAATAAAGCTATATATATATTAATTAGTCAGTGAATTTAATTTTTTACTACTTATTTCAGTAATAATAAAAAGGATACTTGCCTTCCATCTCTTGGTGAAGATTGAAATGAGACCTCTGCCTCTTAAGGTCCGACTACTATATCTGAAAGGGCCAAGACAGTTGTCTGGATGCAAAACGTCACGCCAGCGGCGCTGCTGCCCCTCCAAGTCACCTTGGAGTGTAATACTATGTAAGTAAGTAAGTATGGGGTGTTACATCAAGTTCCTGTGTCATTAATATAGTGGATAATGCACCCCCCAACTGTAAATTATAAGGCTATTAGAAGTCACCCTGGAGTTCCGTGACCTGTATAAAAGGTACTCGGCCTGCGGCATTGTGCTTTTATATGGTCCTCTGTAACTTCTAATAACCTTATAATTTACAGTTGGGGGTGCATTATCCACTATATTAAAGGAGAACCAAATCCAATTTTTATACTCCAGAATCTGAAAACAACCCCCCTAAAAACACCAATAAGCTATATAATATGACTTCAGTAAATTGTATTAAAATAAATGTAAGCCTGTTAAGAACTGAATTAAGTATCTGTGTGTATGTGCAGTGTTAGACCACACCTCCTGACCTCAGTCACATGCTTCCTTGCTTTATCTGTCCTGTAAAAGGATTGGCTAGAGATTATTAATGGGTGTGACCAACTGTAACAAGTTTCTGCCATAGCTAAGGACTGAGCATGGGCAGAACATAATGGTCGTTGACCAGACTGTGTGACATTAGAATGCTGTGATGTTAAGCAAAAACCATATATTATTTAGGTAAATTTCCCAGCACCCATATCAAAATGAGAGGTAAGACACTGATTACTGGCTTTATATCAAGGTGTTCTGCCTTCTGGTTCAGTGTTGTTCTGTGGCTTTAGTTGTCCTTTAATGACACAGGAACCTGATGTAACACCCCATAGTACATCTTACTTACTTACATAGTATTACATCTCCCTCATAAAACCTAAACTTATGTGCATTTAGGTAATGAACACTAACTTTCATACCACTTGTATTTGCATTCATTACATGTCCTTATTCTCCTTCTGCACCTCTATTTTGCCTGCTGTGAAGAGAACAATTTCAGGTTTGAGTTTAGCAGGTGAAGATGGACTATGCTAATGTAACAAATATCTAGCAGCACAGCATTTGGCCCCCAAATCCCTTTCCAATTATGTCATTGATTGTTCCTTCTGAATGCTATTCTATTAAACACTGCCTGACCTATTGGAAGAGAACAGAAGTCTACTCTTCAACCAAATGAAAGAATATCAGTAACCATGCATTAAGGGAGACACTAGAACATGTAACTAAACAACAGCTCTGATAATAAATAAAGCAGCATATATCATCAGTAACATAGCTATAATGTAACTTTTTTTGTTTTTTTTTTCAATTAAGCCAAATGCTGATTTGGCTGCAGAGCCCAGCTGCTGGTTTACAATGAAGTGTAAACAAGGGATAGCCTGAATTGTTTACTGTGTCATACTGATCTTTTAATACCTGGTCTTTCATGTTCAAGTGTTCAGAATAATTAATAAGTGTCAGACACTTCGAGCACATAATTATCCACATCATAAATAGTAATGCATCCATTTTCATTAGAAGGACATTGGTGCATATTTTATCATTTCATATAATAGTCTTTTTAACTGTTGTAACCAATTATATTTATTTACAGAAAAAAAAACTTCAAGTGCTATTTAAGTCAACATTTTTTTTTTTACAATGCTCCAAACTCAATGAACAGATGATGTTGCTAATCCTTAAACTCCTAGGTCCCATTTAATTACTGCTGGCAGTACATTTGTTCTGTTGAATGCACACACAGTGATTATCTCTTTCATGATGGTCTGAATTGTCCAAACACGGGATTTCTTTTATATTTCAAGAATGCACAATCTGCTTAGATTATACACAGTCGGGCATGCAGCAAAGACCTTCCTGTAAAAATATTTTCTTAAGCTACTGTTGCTGGGAATCAGTCCCTACAAAGCAGCTATATTTTCATAGTTTGATTTAGTTGCAAATGTTTTAGTGTCACTTGTTCCTTTGTAACTTTCATTCATCAGGAGATTCCGACAGCTGCTTTTCTTGCTAAGATTAGTTCGCTTTAAAGATTTTCTTTACTTTGACAAATTGAAGAACATTTCTCAAAATTCTGCAGAAAATACAATTGCTTAAAGAGGTTAGACCATAGCATCTACTGTCTATAATGCTGTTTCATAACTCATTCTAAGAACCACAAAAGTGTTAGGAGTATTGTATTTGCATGGAGTTTGCGTCCTGTATATGTAATTAACTAATATTGCTTCCAGAAAATACGTGATGAAACATTTTAATACTCAACTAGATGAAGAAGAACAAAATCACTATGGATTTCATAAGCCTATCAGGTGAATATCAAATGCTTAAAATATCCCAGTATTCTTTTCTTGGTGGAAAAGATAACATGGAGCTCTCAAGAATTATTTTGATATTCCAGGATAAAAATCATTGCTGGTAACAAAAATGCCTTCATTTTACATTATCGACATCCTCCTGTAAATGCACAGTACTTCAAGTTAAAAGCTTCTGATTTCTGAATGGTAAGCATGTACCACACACAGGAACAGTTTATATCCCAGTAAGACAGTTGCTAAAGACTAAAAAAAAAAAACTATTGTAAGACTTTATACATTTTGGATTAAAACATGGCCTTATTTTTGATTTAACTAGGTCAATCAATGAAAGTATAAATGCAAAATTTTCTTTGGAATAAAATTAATAAAAGATGCAAAAGAAAAACAACCGATACCTAATTCAAACATTTGCATACATGGGTTACCTGAAAAGTAATATTTGTGGAAAAAAGAGACAATTATGTATATGCTACATTGACGGCTAGAAGGTAGCTTGCAAAGGCCTAATTTTATAGTACCATTACACAATGCCCTCGGACTAAAAGAGTTTAATGTGTATAGTAAATGGAACGTTTGTTCTGGTGAATATCTATAACAAGAAAATATGTTTAATTAAATTGAACTTTAATTCAATTTGTTAATGGTTAATTTGTTTTTTGTCTACTTGAGACCATGTGATTTTATGCCTTGCGCTTGTGTAAAAATTGTGGGATTATCCATTGTACTACTTATAATTTTTTTTAATTTTATCAAAAGTTTTTTGCCCATGCGCTAAGAATATATTTACCTTATACTGGGGTGATCTGAACCTTTGCTAAAATAGTTTCTCTAACAAGTTTCAAAGGTTATGTTTTGAAAGATAAGTGTAAAACCCATGATACCTAATGTAATATTTGGTTAGCTTTTAAATGGCATTAGCAGGGTCTGCGCTGTATTATATTAATGACACAGGCACCTGATGTATGTAGCTCGAAACTTAATGTCTCTTCTATAGAGACATAAAGTTTCCATAATACTGAAAATATCGCAAAGTGATTAGTGCATTGCAGGATCTCGGGCAGGTAAGTTATGCTGGTGTGCATTATTACTTCTCCCCCCAAATGCTTTATAAAAAAATTTTTTTTAAATTAAACAGGGAGAGGGGGCGTGGCTTGCATGGAGAGCCGAGCGGTAGCAAACTAAGAGAGCTCCGCTTACTCTCTGCTTACCAACCGTGACCACCGCTACGGACAGGGACCTAAACACGATCTACAGCTAGACCGAACCCTCCGGAACAAAATGACTAGGGGGGGAGCCGCGAAGAAACAAAATAAACCGAACAAACTCACATGTTACTCCCGGCCGGATCACAGCAGTCCAGGCAGAACAAAGATGGCGCCGACATAGAAAACACGCGCTGGAGATGGAGGATGATCCGGAGTCCCAGACAGTTCTGACACCTAAAAAACAAAAGAAGAACTCAAAGGTTAGTCTGAATCTAAATAAAATACAAAGCCCTCAAAGCACACCAACAAAAGAAGACCCACACACACAGTTTGGGCACAACAAACAAAAATAACTCAATAGACAGGGCTGAACTGGAGAATAACACACAGAGGGACTCCCCTCTGAACTCCCAACATGAAGGGGAACCCAATACACAAACGAATGTTTCAATACATTCCAGGAATCGATCAGCCCATAACCCTCACTATTCTGAAAGAACTGTTGTATCACAACACCAAGCCCTAATAAATGACTTTTCCTCACTGATAAAAGATGTTAAAGCTGACATAGTATCTATTGGGGAAAGAACAAACTACATAGAGAATAAATTCGGCGAATATCGTACAATCCTTATAATGACCGTGGATTCACATACTAATCTCTTAGACACTGTGTCTAACCTGCAAAACAAATCACAGACCTTGAAAATAGATCCCGTAGAAATAACCTGAAAATAAGGGGGATCCCTGAATCTGTACGAAACGACCAGCTAATGAGCTACACACAAGAATTGTTTAAATCCTTGCTGCCCGAAGAGCTGAGATCGACCCTGGTAGTCGACCGCATACACAGGCTGCCTAATCCAAAACAGCCCCTACAGTGCACCCGGGATACCATACTCAGAATGCACTTCTTCCAGATAAAAGACAAACTGTCAAGGAAATGAGGTACTCTAAATCCTTACCACAAAAATATCAGAATCTACAATTTCTGGCTGACCTGGCTCAACAACATACTGCAGAGGAAAAATTCTCTGAAATACAAATATTCTAAGGTCAAGAAAATAAGATCGCCTGGGTTTCCCTCTTCGTCTTAATATCTTCTACGGAGACTCACTACACACTGTACATCATTGGATGAAGCAAAAACCTTATTAAAAAAATGGGGAATATGGAGATCTGTCTCCAACAACCTGACACTTCCCCTCACCACGACCTCACCAAAAAAACTAACCAAGGATGGATACATGGAAGCAACATCTCCGAAAACCAGAAAGATTAACATAGATAAAAACTAGAAAATAACAAAAGAAATAAAACTATCCTACTGAAGACACTCCCACTGAATTGGCTAGCCCTGGGAAAACCCAAAAACTAAAAGACGAGGAGAGGGGAAGAAGGAGGGGGAGGAGAACAGGAGACACAAAGTCCATCATTAAACTCCCCTTCATACCATCTCATGTACCAAATGAATAACCTTAAACAACTGGAGTTGCTGTGTCGCTTTAATGTGAAAAAATAGTGAATGTATTACTTAATATGCCTTAAAATGCTGGGAGGGAAGGGGTAGAGGGAAAGGAAAGGGAAAAAAGATTGTGTGCTTTTTTTATATGTTTTTTTTTTTTTTTTTTTTTTTTTTTTTTTTCTCTCCCCTCATTATGCAAACTACAAAGCAAACTAGTGAAAATATCGTTTGATGTACAAGAAAAGTAGTGAATGAATGTATACTAAGTGCCTTAAAATGCGGGGAGGAGGGGGTAGAGGGAAAGGAAGGGAAAAAGGATGTGTGTTTTATGTTTTTATGTTTTCTTTTTTTTTTTTTTTTTTTTTTCTCTCTCTCCCCTCATTATGCAAACTACAAAGCAAACTAGTGAAAGTATTGGTTGATGTACAAAGAAAAATAGAGAATGTATTACTTAATGTGCCTTAAAAATGCTGGGAGGGAGGGGGTAGAGGGAAGGGAAGGGGAAAAAGGATTGTGTGCTTTTTTTTATATGTTTTTTTTTTTTTTTTCTTTCTCTCCCCTCATTATGCAAATACAAAGCAAACTAGTGAAAGTATCGCTTGATGTACAAAGAAAGTAGTGAATGTGTTACTTAATGTGCCTTAAAAATGCTGGGGGGGGTGGGGGGAGGGAAGGAAGGAAAGGAGGCTGTTGTTTTTGTGTTCTTTTCCCTCCTTTCCCTTCTGGCGAATATTCTGGCTGGGTGGGGGGAGAACT
Organism: Hymenochirus boettgeri; assembly: GCA_019447015.1. Lineage (NCBI taxonomy): Eukaryota > Metazoa > Chordata > Amphibia > Anura > Pipidae > Hymenochirus > Hymenochirus boettgeri. The sequence continues at coordinate 79,956,972 of CM033474.1, forward strand.
GATACCAGAAAATGGTAAGCAAAGTAAATGCTCCAAACTGCCACACGAAAAAAGTGGTTTAAACTTAATGTTTTTTATGTTTAATGTTTTTATGTTAAATGTTGTTATGTCGATGCTGAAAGCTGGTTTAACCTGTGTTTACACTTTATCGATCTATCACACTTGTTATAAAATAGATAATGCAAAAAAATGTTTATGTAATACTCTTCTTACAATCAATCTTATACACCACCTAAACAAAAAAAGGCACAAACATCAAATCACAATTATATACAAATAAAGGTTTTTGCAGTTATGCTAATAGAAGATCTACCCAAACCTCACAAAATAATTTAAATGACAATTAAAATAATGACTTACAACTTAGAGGACTAAACTCTCCCCAAAGAGATACAACACCATGGAAAGAAATTGTAAATACCAAAGCTGAATTATATGTCTAAAGGAAACTCACTTACATCACAACACACACACCTGTTTCACCCCATAAAAAATACTCAAGAAATACACTCCACCCAAGAGAAAAAGAAGAAGGGGTACCTGTATCATAATCAAGACTCCATAGCCTTCCAAGAAAATCAAGTACACCAGACAAATCAGGAAGATTTGTAAATACTAGATTGCAACATTAATAACAAACGATTCACAATAGTAAACCTATATGCACCCAACACAGGACAAACCAAATTCATCAAAAAAATAATCAACAAAGTTAAGAAACAACCACACCCAACTTAATAATATGTGGTGACTTAATCTAACTCTTGACAACCAAATAGATACAACATCAAACAAAAAAGAAACCCAGACAATACACTAGAAACATCCTTAAACAGAGATTTATACGACTCATGGAGATCACTTCACCCTAGACCAAGACTTCACCATTACTCCAAAACACACAATACCTTTTCAAGATTGATATGTACATACTAGATAAATGGCTCTTACAAAAAACAGAAAATGCATCCATAGGTATAAGAACAATATCAGATCATGCTCACACATACAATTATTAAGAGAAATAATAATCTCCACAACACATATTTATCGGAAACTAAACCCTTACCTTCTTAGTATTCCAGAATAACACAAGACAGATAAACTCAGAACTCAAAAATATTTGAAATAACGATACAGGAGATATATCGCCATTCTCGGTATGGAATGCCCAACAAAGCATATATGAGAGGCCACGCTCATTAAATAGCATCCACATCAAGAAGAAAACATTAGCACACAGAACAAGAAATCTGGCGATCAAATAAGATCTTAGAAGAAACCCATAAAATCACCCCAACAACCGAAATACTTCACAATTACAAAAACTAAACCTACAATTACACCAATATAACATGCAAGAATTCGACACAAATTCACTCGTAAGACTGAAACTAAACTATTACTCACAAGGCCCGAAGAAGCAAACTCCTAGCAAATAAATTCAAAAATCACATAACCAAAACAAAAATCTCCTTTATACAGCTGAAAAAAAAAGGGTAAACTATACAACACCCCAAGACATGCAAACCTATTTGCAAATTACGATTCTAAACTTTACAACCTCAATAAGACCCCAACACCAATAAACCCACTAACGAAAATATAAATCATTCCTAAACACACTAAACCTCAAAGCACTAACTAAATCACACTACAAAACCTCAAAGTAACCCTATCCAAAAATCAGAATCCAACAAAGCCATATTTCCCTTCCAAATAACAAGCACCAGGCCAAGACGGCTTTATCAATGAATACTACAAACATATCCAGACACATTATCCCCACCCAACCTACTCAAAGTATATAATAACGCATCGGAAAGGAGAATTCCCGCGAAATGACACCCAAGCCATTATCCATCCCAATACCAAAGCAAGATAAAGACCTACCAATCCTCAAACTTTTAGACCCTATCTCATTATTAAACACAGATCTAAAAATTTACGCAAAAATTCTAGCCACAAGATTACAACCATACTAACCAAATTAATAGCACAGACCAGGTAGGATTTATCCAGGGAAGACACCTGGAACAATACAAAAGAAAATAATAAATATATAAACTGGGCAAATAACCAAAATATCTCACTATCATACTTACCCTAGATGCGAAAGGCCTTCGATCGGATTAACTGGACATACTTAGACATTTATTTTTAGATAAATATAATATAACAGGGTGGCTGAAAAGGGCGATTATGATACTATATGGCAACCCAACAGCGAAAGTACATATCGCAAGTATGCTATCTAAATCATTTAACGCTATGAACGGAACAAGACAAGGCTGCCCTCTTCCCCATTATATTTCAACCTAGCAATTGAACCACTAGCAAACATACGCACAAACAAACATATCAAAGGAATTAAAATAGGAGAGGACGAACAACAAAATCGCGTCTATTGCTGATGACACATCATCACAATCTCTAAAACCGCTTACTCCTTCCACACATAACATAGACCATACTACGGCAATTCAGCCATATTTCCTACTACAAAATTAATGAAACCAAATCTTCAATCCTGCCCATAAAAAATATCAAATACACTACAAATATTCCTGAGGGCCAAAATGCTTACAGGTGGGAACTAGAAAGTACAATTATTTGGGAATTAAATTAACCAACCCACTCCTCGAAAACTATATCAACACAATTTTGAACTATAATGCAGAAACTCAAAAGACCCTATCAACATGGTCAACCAAATACCTCTCATGGCTAATAAGATCACCATCCTAAAAATGATCCTATTACCAAATTACTTTATAAATTTAGAACCATACCAATCCAAATCCCAACCAACCTTCTTTCAAGCACTAAACCAAAATGATAAATAAGTTTTTGTGGGACTAAAAAGAAAACACGCATAAATAACATATCCATGACTACAAACACAAAAAGCGGAGGGAATCGCCCTCCCAATGCTAAGAGATTATTACTTAGCAGCAATAATGGATCAGGCCAGATTTTATTGGGCACAAAAAAACGAACAGAAAAAAAGGTTAATATAGAAGAAAATACCATTAATAATAAAAAACCTACCAGCCTTACTGGAGCGTTTAGCATTCAATCCAAAAATTACCACCCTTCCCACTGTTCTTCAATAGAAACTTAACCCTGAAGATATGGAAAGAAGTAATCAACTCACACGATCTCAAGAACACCCCTGACACAACTTACAACAATAGACAGCCTAATATTACAACATACCGAATTGAATATCAAAGACTGGAACAAAACTAGCCAATATATATCTCAGACCTAATCCAAATGATAAATTCATAACATGTGAAGAATTTTCAAAAAAAATTCACTACAGAAATCAGATTGGCTAAATAACACCAAATAATAAGCTTCATCCAAACCAAAATACAATGCAAACGCGAGAACCCAACAATAACCCTACTAGATCATCTACCAATCCAGGAAAATAGGAAACAAAATCAATATCTATAATCTACCAATTACTACATCAAAAAATGAATTCACAATATTACCATTATGAACAAATGGAACAAGAAACTACACAAAACATCATCCAGACCAGTGGAAAGAATCATTATACACCCCATTTAAAATGACCAGATCCATTTCATTATGGGAAACTGACAGAAAAATATTTTAAGATTCTACACCTACCCCATACAATATCCAAATGGTCTCGAAACATACTCCCACATGTTGGAGGAATTGCCTCTATAGGATCCTTTGAACATATGTGGTGGTCTTGTCCAAAAATAGGAAATGCTGGCATAGGGTATTTAAATTCTTGTCCAACCTTTTGGGAATACAAATCCTACCAACAACCCACCTTAGCCTTATTAACATAGGTCTAAACAAATTCCCTGAAAAATGGCTACAATACTACCATGCATTATGGCTATGAAAACGCCTGATAATAAATATTGGAGAACAGAGAAAGATCTGAAATGGGAGAAATTCTTACCCCTACTAAATCATATATGAATATGAAAAAGCCTATGCAATTACACAACAAAAATTCCAACATTTCTACAGGAAGTGGGAAAACGTGTACATAGATAATAGATCAATGCAATAACTAACAAAGATCTATAACACAATCTTAGGAAATTCCTTCAAGATATATAATACAAATAAATCTGGATCTTCAATAAAACTAACTGAATCATATGATTTTATGTCAAACAATGAGGAAACTGTAACTCTGTGTATTAAGATTTTTCCTTCAGAACAAAAAGGTAATGTTGATGTTTACCTGGTTGAAAATGAAAAACCCAATAAAAACTAATGGTATAAAAAAAAAAAAATTAAACAGGGAGATTTAATACAGGGTGCAATATAGTGCAAAACCCACTCTACCCGATGTAATACCTACATAGTGTGGGTTTTCTGATGGTTTTGCATTTTTTGGTACTTTATGAAAGCAGTCCTGGCACCTGATACTAACCATTTGCTGTAAATTTTGCGCTACACTGTAAGGTGAAATGAACACAGTTTATATAGGGATATTACATTAAATGCAAAGCGACACTCCCATGATGCAGCACCAGTGCATATTAATTACTGCATTGCAGGAGCATGTTCATGGCTGCTTTGCAATATTACATCTCCCTGTAAATACCCCATCATACACAAACTCAGAGCTGGTAGATTATTGAAAGTATAAACCATTGCCGGTATTTACTGCTCTGTAAATACTAAATATAGTGATAGGGAAGCAAGAAAAGAAAGTGCCTGCATTCTATAAAGTGCGCTGACTGTGGTTTTAATAAATATTAATAATTGTGTTTACCAACCAAATAAAGTGGTTTTATAAATATGCCCAAGTGTATTTTAAATAAGGAGACTAGCTCAAACTAATGCAATCCCAGAACCATGTAGGAGATGGCGGATTCCAACCTGTGAGATGACTGTGATTCTGTACTCATTTCCTATAATATACCCATTCCAGCAACACACACCTATTGCATAGAATTCTTCTGCCTGTAGATGGTGGTCCTTCTTATTTAATTGGTGGAATTGCGAGCAATAAACTTACTGAAGCAATACATTTCTGCAAGCCACTGATTTTGTACCTAATCATTATGTATAATATTGATAGGTTGGCTTTTTGCAGAAAGCTCAAAAAGCATTTTGAATTGTAAATGGCTCAGTGGTTAGTACAGCTTTGTACAACCTTGCAGCGCTGGCCTGAGTTCGATTCGATCCTTGGACACATTTGCAATGCATTTGTATGTTCTTCCCGTGCTTGCGTGGGTTTCCTCTGGCACTCCTAACGCCGGTTTTCCCTCACAATAAATGATTTATGTATTCATGTCATTTTAAAGCTCTCCGGAATATGTTGGTGCTACTGTATATAAATCCCAAATTACAATAATTAATATATCATATATTATTATAAGGCTAACAACTTTCTTTGCTATTTTAAGATAAGCTATACCTTTAGGGGCTGGTCTGATGCTATAAAAGGTGCACATTTGCCCTTGCTATTAATTTACAGCAACGAATCAGATGTTCTTTAAGAATATGTACAGTGTAAGTTCTGTCCATTGCAAAGCTGTATGTATAAATCACACAGAACTATGTTACTCTTATTTTACTAAGCCATTGGCAAAGCTTACCTTTTCCCACTATGCTTGCTGGCTTTTCCTGTTCACCTCTGTTATCTTGTTTAATCCACTACTCCTGTAAGACTTTCTGGAGGTGAATCCCATTTAGGACTGCCCTGCTAGTTGTATATTAGAGTTCCGCTTCTATGTATATAATGCAATGATTTTTAAGGGCTAACACTGTAGCAAATGAACATTGTGGCATTGAGCATGCAGTCCGTGACATATGTGTGACTCAATATTGTGACAATAATAGTGGTTAATCTTTTGAAATGTTCCTGTGAACTTCCTTGCACACCTTCAATAAAGTGGTTTCTTTTAAATGTGTCATTTTTTTTTTTTGCATAATTTTAGGTTGCAGCATGTGAATTGTTGCTTTCTGAAGGGCATTGTGAGTGCAATTTATTTTGTACTGTACATAGTGGTGTGATTTAAGGGCATGTCCACCCTCTTTTCAACTTTTAACATACTGCAGAGCATGTCCCCCCCACCCCCAACCGCTATATCTTATACCAAAATGTTTCCCCGGGTTTCTTTACTTACAGCACCTCTTCCTTCGCTGTTCTGGTCCAGCTCCCCTGCCCACCGGAACTGCAAGCAGGGGGCCATACCTGCAGCCGTGGCTGTGATTGGCTGAGAGGCAGCCAATCACAGCCACGGCTGCCATCAGTGAGAAATGGCGTTTGGAACATGTGCTTGTAAGTAAAGAAGGGAAGCGTTTTTGGTAATAAGAATAAAGTCGGGTTAGGGGTGGGAGGACATGCCTGCTGTATGTGAAAAGCATTTATGCTGGATTGACAACAAGCAATAGAGGCATCGGGAGGGAGGGAGAGAGAGGGGGGGGAGGGCTCTACTGCGCAAGTCTCTATCCCTCCCGTGAGGCAATCACAGAGTCAGAGACTTTAAACGGAAGACAGCTCCTACCCTAACAGTTTCCTGGACTTATACAAAGACTACAGAAGAACCCAAGGAGCAGGATGTAAGGTAAGGTTATTTTTAATTGTCGTAGGCCATATTGTAGGAAATTTTTTTAGTTGGGGGGTGGACATGCCCTTTAAAGGTACAGCTTTGCAATGGACTGAACTTTGATTTACACTGTACATATCCTTTAACTGCAATTACCCAATAATAAACAACCATATGATTGTTTTCTGCAAATAAATAGCACAGAACTTTTTCACCTCTTACTACATCAGTCCCTATATGTTTTATGCGCAAGTATCCTCATCAGTATGATTTCAGCTGTGAAATGTGCAATTCTGCTGAACAGGATTAAGAAACAAACAACTGCTATAGTTAAACTATACTACTGAAAGTTCCCAGGCTGCATAAATGTCTCTAATTAAGCACTTTTATTTAATTACTTTTTGTGAATGCCAAATAGGCATTTGCTTCTTAATACTTCTGTAATGAAAAAATGAAGCGCAGGTCTTCTTCGGGGATTTAGTTTCCAGCATCTGTAAAGAAAAGCTGAATGGAAATTAAATATACATTTTAGGAAGGATAAACCTCTCATTTGTCTAGAGAGCCATAGCCTCTTAATCAGATTTTAAGGTACCAACCACATTTACAATGGCACAAGTTTATTTACTTGTAAAGTCCCAAATAACAGGTAATGGAACATAGAGTAGCTATAACTAAACCTAACCTAACAAAACTTAAATTTTAATGAATGTGAACAGTTTTAAAGGGAATGTAAAGGCTGGGATATTTCAAAGTGTGTATGCCCACGTTAAAGGGTAGTCCACCCTAAATGAAATTTTTGATATACGATCCCCCCTGGGCTCCAGCCCCAGCCGCATTATTTTTTTTTTAGAAAGCCCAAACTCTACTTACCTCCCTCTTCCTGCGCCTCGCGCCCGCCTCTGCTGCGAGGAAAATGCAGCAAGAGGGGCGGGACCGGCAGCGCGTCTGTGATTGGCTGAGCGGCAGCCAATCACGGACGAGCTGCGGCAGTCATCCGTAGGAAAGCGGAGAGGTAAGTAAAAAGATTGGGGGCTTTCTAAAATAAAAAATATGCGTTGGGCTGGGAGACATGGGGAATAGTGTATAAAGGGGTTTTATGCTAGGGGGAGGGATAGCAGAACGGGAGGTGAGAGGGGGGAGGGGGGAGAGGGAGGGGGGGAGGGGTGGAGAAGGGATTCAGTACGCATGGCAAAGATCTCCGGGAGGCCAGGTAGCAGGCAGTGTCCTATATGGACCTGCTAGCCTCCTGGTGGGCAGTTTTTGGGACTTGGGGGGGGGACTACAGGAGAACCAGATGGAGCTGGGATGTGAGGTAAGGATTAAACTACACTACATGGTGGGGCCAGTAGTTGGGGGGATTATAGTTTTGGGGGTGGACATGCCCTTTAACTGAATCAAATGTTTTTTAAACTTTTTTGAGAAACACCTCATACAGTATAACTGTAGTTCCTTAACTATAATTCTTAAATCCACCCACAACATTAAAGGAATAAAACTAATCCTATATTTGTTTTACCCTTAATGTGAATGCTTTCCCCCAGAACACCCATGTATGCATTGCAAGATACTTCCCTAGTAAGCTGAATTTAAGAAGTAGACTCTGTAAATAAGAAGGCTTTCCTGTTTTTTTTCCAGTACAACTCACAGCCCATGTAGTTTTCAAAGAAACTTGTGAGCATGTGCATCTATTGACCATGCCCCCTGACCAAACTATTAATTGTCTCTATGTATGCAAACAGATTTTTCCATCTAAAAGTCACATTTATCCATGTACCAGGGTTAACGTGACTTTAAGACATAACTAACTGCAGACACAAAAACTGTGTCACAAGCTATGTACCGAGCTGATAACAGTTCTTTAAGGCAGATAGCAGGCGTTTAAGTCTCGAATAGGAAAACCCCACTCGCTATGCACTGAGCCATTATCGCCTTAGTTTATTGCCTAGGGGAGGCAATAAAGGGTGATAATGGCTCTCGGTACTAGACCTGTATATATCTATACAGATTTCCTCCACACCAATATGGGAGCCCCTGATAGGACTTTGAAAGCTGCTGTTATGCTGCAGTTTATTTCCAACCAGCATGAATTACATACAGCCTACTAAAATATAGTCAGCTGATTATAAAGAACTGCAGTGGAGTCAGGTGCTCATTCTTTAGAATATTTTTCTGAAATGGACAGGTTTGAGCCTTTACTTTAAAAATTGAAAATATGGTTTGTTGTTATCTTTTACTGTATTTTAGGTTTTAATATGTTTATTTAGTTCTGTAGTTTAGTCCTACAACATAAGTTGATCATTTTTTGAATTCCTGCTATAAGGTAATTTTTTTTTGCTTTTCAGGATAATGCAGATAATTTTGTTTGGTGTGAATATCACATGTATTGATGTTGGAATACTGAGCATTTCAATGTATTACCTTCCAAAATGATGTACCGTATTTCATTGGTATGCATTTTGGCACTGTATAGAGCAGCAATGTAATCTATCACATTGTTCTCCAATCCAACATTGATGAAATGCTCTGCCAAATATTCTAAATGGATCGCCAACATTCTACAATATTATACATATGTCTTTAGTGGTGACTATGCTTTACTGAATGTCTGTTTTACATAATAGGATTTTAATATTCTCAATACAGTATTTAACATTCAGGGTTATGTAGTGATGAAATATTGATTGAAATAGATTTTTATTTTAGTTTTTAGCAAAAATAGCATGCCTGCATTTATGAACATTGATACTTAAAATCAAAATTAGTTAAAAAAAAAAAACATTTTATTTGTTCGAAATTAAATAAAAGTCTAAAATGAGCCTAAATTGTTGTGATGTTCTAAACTGTTTTGTTGACTTTTGAATGGAATTTTCAAAATATTTTAAAATCGCAAGGTACAAAACTTCAAACTGGGTAATGACTAGAGATGTCCGAACTTCGCAAAATCCGGTCCGCTCGAGGATCCGCAAATTTTCAAAAAATTGAAAATCCGCGAGCGGACCCATTAAAATGAAAAATACCCTCGAAATTACGAGATTTTTCGTATTTTCGAAAATTTCTAAATTACGGAGTTTCGTGTATTTTCTAAAATTTTTCGAAATACAGAAAACAGTATTTTCGAAAATATGTATTTCGAAAATACGAGTAATCCTCGTAATTTAGAAAATTTCAAAATACGCATTTATGGAAATAAGAGAAATCCTTGTATTTTCGAAAATTTTCGAAATACGTGTTTTCTCGTATTTTCGAAAATTTCCGAAAATATGTGGAAAAACTCGTAATTTCGAAAATTTTCGAATACGAAAATCCGCGAATCGGAAGTTCAGAAGACGGAAAATCCACAATCTGGAAAAATCCGCCGTTCGCGAACGGGATAAATCCGCGGTTGGATCCTGTTCGGATCCCGAACCCGGCCATCCAGTAATGACCCATATGGATCTCAACACAATTCTATATAAGTATTGGATTAACATTTACATTGATTCAGGGCAACATTCCTAAATTCTGCAGGACAGTCCCCGAATTGCACTTTAGACCTGTTCCTTACAATGTTCTGAGTAACTACTTAGCAGTATCTCATTGAAGATGCTTCAGTTTGTAGGACAATGGTTGTTATGGCTTACAAAGCTAAATATATAACTTATTATATTACCCAGATCAATACTGATAGATCTACATACAGGCAGACACTTCTGAAAACGTCACACTTGGTTTGCAAAATTAACAACATTTTTTTTACTAAGAATCAATTGGTAATAGGTCTGAGCAGTAGACACTAATGTGATAACATTATTTTCACTTCTCTTTTACTAATTATGAGCCTAGGGTTATATACTTTCTATTCAAACTAAATTTATATAAGGTCACTGATTTTTTTAATTGCTTTTCCTCGAGAGTGTGTAAGTCTCAGAGTAGGTGGATAATATTTTAGGTATGTGAATAGGCATAATCTCAATTGACACTTCCAATTACCTAGATGTTAACAAAATACTTATTTCAAATCAGAGTGTATCCGTAAAAACAGCAATTAAATTATTACAGTGTAGCAATGATCATTATGACTTCAAAGCTCTGAGTACTGTGGATAATACAGCTTGACATAAAAATCTAATTCCCTGAAATATTCCAAGCCATGTAATCCTTTGTACTTGTGATCAACTGACATGATCAACAATTGCAGTTATACTGTATGTAGTTTGGAAAAGCACATGTTAATTACAAAGTAAAGCCCATTTTTAAATTTGTCTTGAAGAGCCAAATAACTGTTCTTTCTATTTCTTCTTCCGTTTTCTTCTCTGCTTTTTTGAGTTAGAACATGAAATTCGGTACAGACGTGCAGGGCATATAGGAGAAGTGTGCTATTGATGCTAAGGATCCCAGAAGCAGGTTATGGCATTATCTGCGAATGTACGTAACATTTTTTTCCCATAGATTATAATGGTAACAATCCTCAAATGGTGAATATTTCAAAACAGTTTATTTCATGGTCATAAATACAAATGGGTATAGAACCCCCAACCCCCCACACAGACACAGCTTCACCCCTACTGACCTAACTTTCCATTCCAATAGAAGCCATACTTACAGGGTAATATAGTCAAAAAACTAATTTTGATCAATCATCAATAAAAGTTAGTTTATATTCATACATGCAAAAACACCTACCCCAAACCTCACACAGTACACACACCTACTGACTCTCCCTTCCATTCATGGCAGCCATCTTTAAGGGGTAACTATAGTCAAAAAATTTTTGACTAATTTTCAACAAGGTTGTTTTTTAACACCGAACCCACACGTACACTCCCTTACTGTTCTACTTATCCATTACTGTGGCAGCCATACTAGTGGTAACTCGTAAACAAACAAATTTTGATCAATAATCAAAGTTTGTTTTTTTTATTCTAACCTGATCCAGGTACACATGCCTACTGACCTAACTTCCATTTTTATGGCAGCAATATTAAAGAGTAACTTATAGTCAAAAAACTATTTTGACTAATCATCAACAAAGTTTGTCTTTTTAACCCTCAACTCACAACAGGTTACACAGACCTACTGATCTACATTATCATCCGCAGCCATATTAAAGTTACTAAAGAAAAAATCAAAAAGTTTTTTTTTTTTACTTCCAACCTAATCCAGGTACACACACCTAATGACATACTTATTCATTTTCATGGCAGCCATTTTAAAGGGTACTATGGTCCAAAAACTGTTGACTGATTTTCAATAAAGTTGTTTTTTATAACACCGAACCCCGCACAGGTACACTCACCTACTGTTCTATTATCCATTCATGGGCCAGCCATATAAAGGGTAACTAAAGTCAAAAACTAATTTTGATCAATAATTAAAAAAGGTTGTTTTTTTTAACTTCCAACCTGATCCAGGTACACACCTTTATTGACTTACCCTTCCATTTTCATGGCAGCCATATTTAAAGCGTAACTATAGTCAAAACAAATTTGACTAATCATCAAACAAAGTATTTTTTTAACACCTAACCCGACACAGTTACACATACCTACTGTTACATTTTCTGTGACATCCAAACTTAAAGGGGAACTAAAGTTAAAAACATTTTGATCCAAATCAAAAAATTTGGTATTTTTCGATTCCAACCTAATCCAGGTACACACGCCTACTGACCTACCCTTTCATTTTTATGGCAGCAATATTTAAAGAGTAACTATAGTTTGTAACAAAGTTTGTCTTTTTAACCCACAACCTGACACAGGTACACACACCTACTGATCTACTTATCCATTACTGTGGCAGCCATACTTAAAGGGTAACTTAAGTCAAAAAAAATAATTTTGATCAATAATCAAAAAGTTTGTTTTTTTAACCCACATGTGACACAGGTACACACACTTAAGGCCATATTTATAAAGCCACGGTATTGCTTTTTAGCGAAAGGGTAACTGTAGTCAAAATTTTTTTTGACTAATCATCAACATTTGATTTTTTTTAAACCCCAACCCAACACAGGTACATAGACCCACTGATCTACTTATTCATTCCTGTGGCAGACATATTTAAAGGGTTACTAAAGTAAAAAGACTAATTTTGATCAGTAATCAAAAAGTTTGTTTTTTTAACTTTCAACCTAATCCAGGTACACACACCTACTGACCTACCCTTCCATTTTCATGGCCAGCCTATTTAAAGGGTAAAATTGCTACACGTTTTGCTATAATTAGCTTCGTCAGGCTTGCCTGACGAAGCTAATGATAGCGAACGCGTAGCAACGGATGCAGTGGAAGTGACGTTGTAGCCCAGGGTCTGGCGAGAGCTGGAAAACAATTTGAATTGTGTGCCGGGTAAATAAAAACTGGACTGGATATAACTCGGAGCGTCCTAACGGAACCCAGACGGCCACGATACATATCGCTTGGGAGGACGCCGGACATTGGCCCATTTGTCAGTTGTGCGTGTGGATCCCAAGTTGCCTGTTGAGCCATGGACTGCTATATAGTTAAGTCCAGGGGACCATTCCTGACGAGGTCGTGTATCATCCAGTCACTACAGAGATTACGGTGCAGTATAACATAACACTTATACTTACCTCCAGGCTCTCCATTCTAATTGTATGGGATTTGGTGTGCGCACACCTTCGGGACATTGTGATCCTCATATTTATATTTATATTTATATTTATCTACATCTACTGCAAAGAGTGACTATTTATTGGACACAGACATTGCCTAATTCAGCTTTTAGAAGTGGTTTTTATGCCTGGTTATTATGTATTTTATCTCTTTTTTAGTACCTAATTGTGAGATATTATGTGTTATTTATTTATATATTTCGTGTTATGAGTTGTTACATTGTATATTATATTCTGTGGCTGGCAGCATTAACATGACTCATACAAGAGGTACTTATTTATGTGTATTTGAGATATGTAAACATGGTTATTATTTAATTATCCAGCTGTTATATTTAGGTTTCTTTTTTCCGGTGTGTATCACAAGCAGAGTTCTACTTTTCTTTGTGCCTCTTACGGGCAAACAAAGGCAACAGAACAAGTTCTCTATTCTGTCATCCCAGAACAGCCCAAAGGAGAACAACTACCTTGGATACCAAAGGAGGGAAGTGTCACTTCATCCAACAAGGAGGAATGGGTGAGAAATTGTCTAACAGGACCGACCCAGCCAGAAAGGAAGTCCTTGGTAAGGGCTTGAATTTTGCCAGATCACCCTAAAGCCTCCCTGTGGTGGATATTATAGCAGCCACAGAAGCCCACAGTATAAGGTATCACAGAGTGAGGCAGAAACAACTTCGCCTTAAGGTATCTGCAGCCTTAGCCAGTGCTAAAACTCCTTCATCTAACCTGACTACACAGGAAAGAAGAGCCTTAACATCCCTCAGAAAGATTCCAGTATCACCTTTCTACGGCAGATAAAGGAAAGATGCACAGTGGTATACTCAACACCTCAGACTACCATGATAAGGTGGCCATGCTCCTGGCCGACGATAACAACATATGAGGCTTTAACAGGGACCCACCAGCCGTTACAAGAAAAGATGTCATAGACTTACTACAACAGCTTCAAAAGGATAAAGCCATTGACCGAGCAATGTATCATCGCCTCTACCCTGGTGAGGCACATCCATGCATATATGGACTCCCAAAGATACATAAGGAAGGGGCCCCACTAAGACCTATAGTCAGCAGCATCAACTCTGTAACATACAAGGTGGCAAAAATATCTAGCTAACATCTTAGGACCTTTGGTGGAAGTTCTAAGCATCACATCCAGAACTCTCAGGATTTCACCAACAAGATGAAGAATAGTACTCGGTGTAGAAGTGAGAAGAAACTATGGTGTCCTATGATGTGACATTCTCTTCACTTGTATACCCACCAAGGAGGCTGTTGACATGGTGAGAAAACGGCTGGGGCAAGACAGCACTCTTACCAGCAGAACTGATCTCAACCCAGAACAGGTGTTCCTTGTTGGACTGTGCCTGAATACCACCTATTTCCAATACAGGGATAAGTTCTATAAGCAAAAACATGGATGTGCTATGGGATCTCCCAGTTTCACCTATTGTGGCCAACCTTTACATGGAGGAGGTAAGAAACACAGGCACTAATACCTTTAAGGGCATAGCACCCAGCCACTGGTTCAGATATGTAGATGACACCTGGGGTAAAATCCACCAGAAGGAAGTACAAGCTTTCACAGAACACATTAATGCGGGGACCAAAACATTAAATTCACAAGGGAAGAGGTACAAAACAACAAACTGGCTTTCTTGGAGCTTGGTAGAAGTTAAGGAAAATGGTTAAACTGGAAGTAGAGTTTACAGAAAACCAACACACCAGATCAGTATTTGATGTTTGACTCCACCACCCTTTAGATCACAAGCGGGTGTCATCAGAACCCTGCAACACAGAGCCGAAACAAATCCCCACTAGCACAGAGGCGAAGGCTAAAGAATGAAACATCTCAGAGGAGCCCTTAAAAACTTGTGGATATCCAGACTGGGCCTTGTCAAAAGAAGTAGAAGGAAAGAAAAAGAACACGAATACCAACAGTGAAGGGGGAAAAGCAAGACAGGAGGAAGAACATGGTCATCCCTATGTAGCAGGGGTCTCCAGAAATTAGAAGAAGAATAATTTCAAAAAACATCGTATCCTGTCTGCTTTAAACCGAACAACACACTGAGGCAGCAATTGGTACATCCGAAAGACCCATACCTAAACACAAGAAAGCGACATCATATATGCAGTCAGTGCAGTGAAGAATGCTCTGATTTGTATGTGGGGGAGACCAAACAGCAACTGCATCAACGTATGGCCCAGCACAGAAGAGACAATTCCTTGGGTCAGGACTCAGCCGTGTATCTGCATCTAAGGATAAAGGACATACCTTTGAAGATTGTAATGTTAACATACTGGCGAGGAAGGAACGTGACTGGTTCAAGAGAGGTGTTAAGGAGGCCATTTATGTGAAAATAAAGAAACCAAGCCTAATAGAGGTGGGGGGGTTCGACACCAACTGTCTGCCATGTACAATGCTGTTTAACACCCTACTCTGGGCGTTCCTATAACACCCCACTATCTAATCACACCCTTAACACTGGCTGTGATATGCTAATTGGGATTTTCCAGGGTACATAATTGCCACAGATTCTTGTACAAGTCATTCTGAATTGAGAAGCCAGTCGGATGACTAGCGAAACGTCTTCAAGAACTACATTTCAAGTCCAGTTGATCTAATTGAATACAAAGATATATAGTATATAGACATTTGTACATAAAACACAATTTAAGATAGTACAGTTACTATTATAATATAAAAACCTGCTATAAGTAGAATAAATGTAATATATGTAGAGAATGCAGTAAGAATGCACAATATTACAATATTGAAATGGTAAAAGTAAATATAAATAATAAAGGGCAAGTACAGCTGTAACATATAAGAATCAAAACTTTCATAGATCTATTATATAAGTAAAAATATAGCAAAACCTAAATTCTCTTTGTTATGTAGGGATCTCAATGTGTCAATAAAACCACTCTATGGTAAATGAATAAATTGAGCAGGAGATATAGATAAAATGTATGATATAATATGGTAAAGATCAAATGGTAAAATATGTCAATTGGGATAAGTTACAAATCAGTAAACATGTACGGTAATATCGAAAGTTGAGTTAGGCCCCTAGGAATACGGGTCTCTAAAAGGAAGATCCACCTTGCCTCTTGTTTCAAAAGTGCAGCCACACGGCCACCCACCCCCCCCCCCATGTTGAGGGAAGACTCGTTGGATACACATAGTCTGACCAACATCAGACTGTGAATAAGAAACAATCTTATTGGGGTCAGGCAGGGAATGTTACTTTGTTTAATGGGAGGTTCTTACTTTGCTGGTTCCAACTTCCTAACATTCCAACTTCCTTCCTACTAGTAAAAAAGAGGTCAGAGAACTTTAACCCCTTCCATTTAACTCCCTCCAGCATTAATTGTCTGTTTTTAACCTTCCCAGGCACTATGAGAGTTATAGTGACAGTGACATCCTGTTTATAATTTCAATGACATTAGAGCGCTGATGATCTATATATCTATATGGTCCCAGCCAAAATCACAGTAACACACTAGGCAGACATTAGATAGATAGACATTTGTTGGTATAATCTAATATCTATCTGGTGCTTTTCCAGGAGCGCGGATCTAACTTCCGGTGTTCGCCGACATCCCATTAATTTGGTGAAATATTGGGAATATGATTCCAAAGGAGCTTGCAGTTCAAACAACTTTTTCATTTAGGTAACATTGCCCTTTATCTGCCATAGTGTGATTTAGTGTGAGGGTCCATAGACAATGCACTGCTTCCTAACTTTATTATTGGCGCACATGCGCATAAAATGGGAGGCCGGTTGAGGAAGCATGCCATCTGCTATTTAGAAGCCGCATCCCTGAATAACCCTGTAACCAGAATAACTAAATTTTATTTCCCTGTGAATTATAGATCCAGCTGGAAACAATAAAATTTTCCATTTTTGAGTTTAGTTCCCTTTAAGCCCCAAATAATTGTTTTTCAAGGCCCCACTTTCCCCTTAGCATAATTTTTAGTATCTGGTAAGGCTGAGACCACAGCAATGCACAGGAATGCACATAAAATCACGAGCATTATCGCACACAATTTTGTGCGCGATTCTTGTGCGTTTTGCGTTTGCGCGTCGGAAACGCGGGAATGTTTTGTATTCCCGTGATTTCCATTTTACCAAAAATCGCGGGCACAATTGCGACTGCAAACGTGTGAAAAACGCGCTAGTGTGGCCTCACCCTAAGGCATAGCAAGTGCCCCATCAAACAGGCTGGTGCCGGTACAATGTCATTGTTTCTATTTCTAGACCCTCAATAGAAACTACTGGTGTTACCCAAACAGAGAGAACACACAGAGTAAGACAGTTAAAAATTATTGACAGGAATATTTCATACAACACAATACCTACAACATAAATCATAAAAAATAACTAATACAAAATAATCTTATAAGATGGATACAGTGACATTGAGATAGATCCATCTTTGCTGCAAACCCTATCATCTATATCAGACATGTGCATACACACATAATATACAGATTGTGGGAGAGCACTCCAATTAAGTAATTTACAACTCATTTAGCGGAAGTACTACTGATCTGGTCAAACATTATCACACATAGAAAAGATAATCAATGCACATTCCTAGGCCCATACAATATCATATTATTGCACACTGGCATACTATAAAACAAAGGGGTTTTAGTATACATTACTGTGATCACATAAATGAAAAACCTTCACACCACATCAAGGTAACCCCAGTCCTCAAGGTCCTAACTTCTAACTTTTTTACTTCAATTACCATTAGCAAACTTTTGCATTTCTTATTCTTACACACTGGATCCATATAACAGGCTTTCTCACTTCCCCCCAGCCCTTGGCTTTTTAAAATGAGGGAAGGCCATCCAGTGCTTTATATTAAAGGCATAGGACCTCCCATAAAAGGGGCGTGTTGGGGGTGCTATTACACATGGAAGCTTGACCAGGCTTCCCAATAAATACATACAATACAAGGATTGTAGAAGCACTCCAATTAGACTAATTACAAATACATAGCAGAAGTGCTACTGATCGGTCAATACCCTACAACATAAATCATACAATAATAAATGTCGGGTAGTTTACCGGTGCCCTAAAGAATATCACTCTGAAGACCAATTGAGAAGTAAAATAAACTTTATGTGCACGCATGGAGAACACAATATACAAAGTAGTTGTATAGAGAATTCTAAAGGTCTCACTGCTAGATCTGAGATGTTAATTAGATGTTATGTAGCAGGTTCCCACGTAAACAGGTGTGGTCTTTTAAACAATTGTCCAATAGTTGATTTAGTTTATATTAAGGCAATAAAGAAGCCCTTCTATTCAGCAGATTTGGTGTAATTAAATAAAGAGTCCATAGTAATATACAGTCCTTAACTGGGATGATTTGTCTTGTAAGTGACAAAATCATAGTATTTACTTAGTAGGTAATTCATAGAATGGCCAATTGTGTTGTAGCAAGGACTACAAATATTTTCACAGTTGCCTTGTGGAAAACCTCCTGAGATGTTCATCTTGTAACAAGAATTCACCTTGGTTTTTCTTTGTCAACAGGGTAGGTTTCTGTGTACCTTAAATAGCAAATCACTAAAAGTCTATATAACTATATTATTAATGTCAAAATTTTGGCTTGCCAATTATGGTTAGATATAGTGACAAAATGAATTAGTTAAAAATATAACCCAACATAACTAATACAAAATAATCTAAAGATAGACAACAGCGACATGAGATAGATCCATCTTTGCTGCAAACCCTATGTCTACTATACAACATGTATATGAAGTATATGATCTACTCACTGTGGGGAGCTACACCGCATGTATCTGTACCATTGCCGGGATCTCCAGACGCCGAATAGTCCGTCCGACCTCCTCAGACGATAAATAGCAAAACAGTAAATAGTGAAACGCGCGAGATGCATCCGAAATGGCACATGTATCACGTTAATTTTCCAGATAAAAACTTCGTCTTTATTACGGTTTGTTAAAAGCAAGGATCGATAACACTGCAGACATATCACAGAACAGGGAAAACAGCCAGAGGGGGAGGGAGCGTGGCCTGACGCGTTTCGCGGTTACTTCCGCTTCATGATGAAGCGGAAGTAACCGCGAAACGCGTCAGGCCACGCTCCCTCCCCCTTGGCGTGTTTCCCTGTTCTGTGATATGTCATGCAGTGTTATCGATCCTTGCTGTTTTGCTATACAGACATGTGCATACACATAATAAGCCCACATCTAGTGCTGGTTGATATAAAGTAGAAAAAAAGACATGTCATATGTAGGGTTTATTCTGCAATATGGGATTGGATCTATATTTGCAAATGGTTCACCACATTCTGTGATAGTAAAATGAAGTTTACCTAATTACTCTAGAGACTGTCAGCCTTACCCAAATTCTATGCGAAAGACTCTTATTTATCAGAAGTGGGCCCTCGCATATATTGGAGGCTGGGTGTTGCTGCCACTCTAGGTAGAATGCAATAAATGGGCTCCAGTGGTTCTTGAACTTAAACAGTATCTTATTTATTAACAGAACAATATTAGTAAGGCATTTAATTAGCACAATAGACTGGTATAGCATGGCACAGATATCACATAAATACTCACAAACTAGAGGAATCAGAAACAGCATAAATAGCAATCAGCTAGTTAGTGCCACAAAAGTCACAATGTATATAGGTTTATCTGTAATTAAAATATTCTAAAAAAGCATTAGAGAGTGTGAAGGAATGAAGTGCAAGCCTACTGAAGTAGGTAATGATCAGTGTCTGAAAATGTGTAACCAGTAAAGCTGTACACCAGTATTATCTTGCCTTTTCTAGGATGACACGTGTGTGGTGGCAGGGGCTGCCACATGTGCAAGAAATGTGCAAGGAGACACTGCATAGGTTCTCCTCTTCTACCCACTTGGTTGGACCTTCTAAGAGGGCCTGGAAGTCCGTCTCATTACTTTACGGAGAGAGACGCTGCCCATTAGGTTCACCTTCTTTAGGAGGGCTTGACAGACTGATTGAACTCTTAAGGAAGAGAGCCACTGCCCGTTAGGTTCTTCTCCCTTAGGAGGGCATGACAGCCCGACTCAACTCTTAAGGGAGAGACGCTGCCTATTAGTAAATTCTCCTCCTATCATTGCCCCCACTTGGCTGGACCTTGAGGGAGGGCCTGGCAGACTAACTAAACTCTTTATGAAGAGAGCCACTGCCCAATAGGTTCTCCTCCCTTAGGAGGGTCTGGCAGCTTGACTCAACTCTTATGGGAGAGAGCCGCTGCCTATTAGTAGGTTCTCCTCCTATCATTTCCCCCACTTGGCTAGACCTTGAGGGAGGGCCTAGCAGACCAACTCAACTGCTCAACTCTTAAGTAAGAGAGACGCTGCCCATTAGGTTCTCTTCCCCTCCCCACCTTTTTTTTGTTTTTGTGGTCCTTTTTTTTTTGTAGTGTTTTTTTCTTTTTTCTTTTGGTCCTTTTTTGTGGGGGCTTTTTTTTGGTCCATTTTTTAGGGAGGGTGCGGTTGGGGAGGGGGTTTTTTTTGGGGGGTGGCTTTTTTTTTTTTAGGCCGAGCCAGTAGAGGAAGAGGATATATACTGTATCATCTATTGAGAACTCGCCACTATCTAATTTCAGATGGAGGAGAGGATGGCCGCATAAGATAACAGGGAATCAGGATGGCCGCATAAGATAACAGGGAATCCAGTGGAGGTAATACCTATCAACATGAGTGTGTCACCCCAGAAAGGCTAATCTACTTCAGTTAGCCCTGAACTCAGTACATTTTTTGGCTCCTGGAAAGATTGGAAAATTGAGTTGATGTGTGTCAATTGTTCTGTGGGTCTTGTGACGGGTCGTCTGCAGTCTGCACCAAGGCCACTAATGGCTGGTGGTGAGTTGCTCTTTTGTAAGGGATTGTGTTATATCTTACCCAGCCAGAAAATGTTAAAGGATGGGTTGTTAGCACCAGTGGGTGTTGTTATATAGTCATTTGTTGTTAATGTTGCTGATAATGATAATGATATTACTGAGACAGCTTGTGCTTAATAAAATGACAAATTTTGGGAAAAATGTAACAAGAAAGGCACCAACAATCGGTGGTAGGCGTATATTGTGTTATGATGTCACTCAAAGTGTTACCTTTAAATATTCATACTTGTGGCATCCAAACTCAAAAAATGTCACATACCAGTCAATAAAGATGATATTCTTACTTGTTATAATCTCTCATTCTCCATTTTATATTTCATATTTATTGCAACTACAAGTCGCCTAGCTAAGAATTACTGAGGCCTCCTGCAAAAGTTAGATGGAGCCCCTATCCGTGCCTTATCCAGTGGTTTAATGGGTGGAGGAGGCTATATCTGCCTAACCCTTACCTTAACCCTAAGCCCGAATCTAACCACTAACCTTAAAGAAATAGTAAAGCCCATTTCAGCTAAGAGTTGAAAGAAAGAGTTATCATTAAAAAACTAATTAAAAAGCCTCTTCATTTTTCAGTTCTGCACTGCACTATGCATGTCCCGTGACCTAAGAGGAATTTTGACAGCTGTTTTGCTACTCCGCTCCCCTCTGCTGTCTTGTCAGTTATTGTGTACAGGGGAGGTATAGTGCCTGTGCTTTGAGGCGGGATGATGACCAGGAGGGGCAGTAAGGGTATGTGCTTGGGCAGCGATGGCAAGGGGTTGCAGTGAGGATATGGCGCCTGTGCTTGGAGGAAGATGGCAAGGGGTTGCAGTGAGAATATGGTGCCTGTGCTTTATAATGAATAATATACCCCTACTACCCACTTAAGTTATATGGATAGTTATGGATAGTGGATGGATTTGCAATATGCTTGTGAAGGTTCTCATTCATCCAGGTCATGGTATATCTGACAGCCAGGTGGACCTTCTGAATGCAAGGCATGATTGCATTGTGGCTAAGAGGTGTTATAGGAATTGCCCAGGGTAGGGTGTCAAAACAGCAATTTACATGGCAGACAGTTGGTGTCAAAAAAAAAAACCTCCACCTCTATTCAGTCTTGGTTTCCTTATTTTCACATACATGGCCTCCTTGAACTAGTCATGTTCCAGCCAAGCTGTTGACAAGCTGTTGACATTACAATCTTCAAAGGTGTGTCCTTTTTCCTTAAGATGCAGGTACACAGCTGAGTCCTGACCCAAGAAATTGGCTCTTCTGTGCTGGGACATATGTTGGTGCAGTTGCTGTTTGGTCTCCCCCACATACAAATCTGAGCACTCTTCACTGCACTGCGTATATGATGTTGCTTTTCTTGTGTTTCAGTATTGGGCCTTTAAGATGCACCAATTGCTGCTTCAGTGTGTTCTTTGGTTTAATGCAGACAGGGATACGGTGTTTTTTGAAAATTCCTCTTTATTTCTTGGAGACCCCTGATATACATGGAATGACCTTGTTCTTTCTTCTGTCTTGCTTTTCCCCTTCACTGTTGATATTCATGTTATTTTCTTTCCTTTTACTTCTTTTCACAAAGGCCCAGTCTGGATATCCACAAGTTTTAAGGGCTTCTCTGAGATGTTTTATTTCTTTATCCTTCGCCTCTGTGCTAGTGGGGATGTTCTCAGCTCTGTGTTACAGGGTTCTGATGACACCCAGCTTGTGATCTAAAGGGTATAGTAGTGGGTGTATTAATATGAGCTTTGAGTCCTTTAGGAGAAATGCGCTTTACAAATGTTATTGTATCGTATTATATTATTCATTATAGTGCTCCTTTGCCATCAACCCCCCAGCACAGGCACCATACCCTCACTGCCCCCCATAGTATCTCCCTCCCAAAAACAGGCACAATATGCTCACTGCCATCCCTTGCCATCACCCCCAAGCACAGGCAATATACCCTCACTACCCCCTTGCTATTTTTCCCCAAGCACAGGCACCATACCTTCACTTGCCCCCCTTGTCATTTCCCCTCAAGCACAGGCACCGTACCCTCACTGCCCCTCCTTGCCATCACAGCCCCAAGCACAGGCACCCTATCTTCACTGCCCCTCTTACTATATACTCCCCAAGCACAGGCACCATACCCTCAATGCCCCTCCTTGCCATTTACACCCCCAAGCACAGATACCATACCCTCACTGCCCCCCCTTGTCATCACCATCCCCCAGGCACAGGCATCATACCCTCACTGCCCCCCTTTCCATCTCCCTGAAATAATAATAATAATGGCATTAACATTTTGATATCAATTCTACCATAGAATTGTTACTACTGTATATGAGGGACTGATGATTGGTTAGAGTTGTGGATGAGAAAACTAGGTGGTCTAGGACCCCATGTATTGTACAGATCCAAGGATCCCACTGAAAAGCTGTGGAGACGTTTGTACACCTTCCTGGTCTAGTGGCAGTGGGCGAGTGGAAGGTAATTCTGATGGGAGATATTCACAGAAATAGAAGGTAACGCTGTAAATCTTAAACTATTTTTAGGAACTGCTAAATATATCTCCCATATCTGTATCCTTATGGGGCCATTTTAGCCAATAGATTCTTTTTATTTTTATGTTTGCAAGATTAGTGTTAGCCTATAGATGAAGGAGCCGAATGCTACATGGATCAAAGCAAACAGAGGAAAAAGGAGAGCTGCCCACAGCAGGGAGAAAATTTACAGGGGGAGAGCAGGTAACAGAGAAATGTTTAACTATCTCTGTGAATGAAAGCATACAAGAAGAGGGGGGGACTTCAGGGGAGAACAGAGAGTGTATGACTAGGAGAATGGTTTGAATGGGAGACTCAGGGCTGCACCAATACTATTTTTAGCCCTGCAGATAAGGAGGGTATATTCATAGGGTACTGCTGATTGCACAGGAGTGTGCCACACCTCCCAGATGACATCACTGGAAGATAGGGATCCTAGTATGGGCAAAATAAGTGCCCATAAGAAACATGGCTGCTCCCAGTACCTGAAAAATGGAGGAGCAAATGGACAAGAAATCCAGAGAGTTTAAGTAAGATAGTATGACCAATAGTATGCCAGAGGGAAAGTTCTTCATGAAGTTCAGCTAACTCTTTTTATGACCATAAAACAGTTTTGTTCACATGACCCTGAAACCTATGCAGGGGAGCCCAGAGCAGAGCAATATATGGGGGTCCCAGAGAAAAGACACGGACTAGCAGCTAACAAGGTGTGCGAGTCTCATAGGGGATTAAAACAATGGGAGCCAAGAGGCAAACATCAGAACAGGTGTGTTCCCTACTGGACCTTTGTCTGAATATCACATACCCAGTCAATTGTTCAGCTACGTAGATCAACACTGTGGACAAAACATCAGATTTATATGGAAAGACTTACAAATCAACATTGGACTGCTTGGTAGTCAGAGAGAATAACAAACTGGTAGAGATTTACAGAAAACCAACTATACCCTTTCGATCACAAGCTGGTGGTAATCAGGACCCTACAACACTGAGCAGAGAACATCCCCACAAGCACAGTGTTGACAGGTAGTTGCAGGACACCTTCTAGAGTCCAGACAGTCGAAGATGAGGACAGTGTGGGACAGAGGGGGATTCCCTGCCTGGTGACTGTCCCCATCCTTCCCTTTGCTGTGCAGCAGGAGCTGCTCTTTCAAGTAACTCAAGGTGCCAGCGACACTGCTGGGGCTCCGACCTGAGCACCCTTTGCTGCTGCTGGGATGGTGGTAGTGCCATGTGGGGGAGCAACAGGAGAAGGGGAAACACTTGGGAGGTTTCAGATCAGCAGGAGCCACAGGTCAGGATAAGGGCGCTCCTGTAACAATACAGTCACGGAGCAGCACAGGTTGGGAAAAAGAAAAAACCCAGTCCAGCACTTGGTTTTGTCCCTTGATTCTTCCCCACATCATCCCGGGCACCGTCTCTTCTATCTCAATTTTAGCAGACAGTCCCTGCACTGTGACATTTGACCCTTGTCCTCTTGCTGCTTCTCTGGGACTTGCCGATTTAGAGGCTCCTCCACAGGTGGGATTGGAGGTAGGAGAAGGTCAGGCTGTCCATCGCACTCCGACCTGAGGACCCTTTGCTGCTACTGGCATGGTGGTAGCACAATGCGGGGAAGCAACAGGAGAAGGGGAAACACACAGATCAGCAGGAGCCGCAGGTCAGGATAAGGGCCGCTCCTGATTGCGATCGGCCGCATGCGGCCCGCGTGTTGGGCATCACTGATATATATATGATAAATGTAGTGAAAAGTGCTCTGATTTGTACTTTGGGACACTAAACAGCTGCACCGACATTTGGCCTAGCACAGAAGAGCCAATTCCTAAAGAAAAAGACACACATTTAAAGACTGTAATGTAAATATATTAGAAAAACATTACTGGTTTAAATTAGATCGAAATAAAACCAATTATGTCAAAACAAAGAGACCTGAATAGATGTGCAACACCTTGTACAAGTACTTGTGAAGGTTCTCATTCATCCAGGTCATGGTATATCTGTTGTATTCAATTAGATCAATTGGACTTGAAGTTTAGTTCTTGAAGATGTTTCGCTAGTCATCCGACTGGCTTTCTCAATTCAGAATGGGGTGCCACAGGGTTCTGTGTTGGGGCTGCTTCTATTTAATCTATTTATTAATTATTTGGAAGTGGGTATTGTCAGCAAGGTTTCTGTGTTTGCTGACGTTACAAAACTTTGTCGACCATTAAAAGCTTCAAAAGGATGTTCAATTGTTGCAGGTGGATCTAAATAGATTGTCACATTGGGCTTCTAAGTGGCAGATGAGATTCAATGTTGAGAAGGTGATGCATTTTAGATATAAAATTCTTTGTGCTGCTTATGCTATAAATGGCTCTGTGTTGGGAGAACACTGCTTTCAATACCAGATAAAATAGAAATGCTACCAATAGGTCTTTCCAAGTGCGTTATTAATGTGGCTTCAAGAGATATGGAATTTGGAATTGGTGGAATCGTTATCATGTTATCTGTGAATTCAGGGACATTTTCCCCATTGACTATAATGGTAACAATCCTCAAATGTGGACAATCAGGGGGTTTAGGGTCATGTGATCAAAACAGTTTTATGGTCATAAACACAAACACTAATACCCCCAACCCCCACACAAGTACACCCACCCACTGATCTATCATCTATTTCTACTGGGTTAATTCTAATATAGACCAGAGACATAATAGTTTTCCCCATCCCAGCCCTAAAAGACCATAGGAGACCGCATAATCGGTTGTGCTTTACCAACATGTCCAATCACCCAGTGATCGTAGTAGGGTCTGCATTGAGGGGCAGCACGAACAGTCCATTAGATCCCCCAATAACACCAGCCTATCCGGAAGCATGCAGCAAGGCCCTAGCTTGGCCCTTTGCTACAGTTAATGGAGTCAGCACCAAGCAGCAGCTGTACTGTGCCTTATGAATTACATTAAATTCAGTACAATTAAAGAAATCTGTTACAAAATGATATGTGCACATTGGTTAGTATAGTACTTGTTGGTTTCCCTATAAATCTTAACTGATTCCTAGGCTGGCCATACACGTAGTGATATCACCCCAACCAGGACCATTTTATTATCATGGTAAAATATATATTGATTTTATCATGCCCAATCAGCTACATGTATGCCCACCATTAGATGCCAACATTACAGATCAGTAAATCCAATCCCCCAATTCCATACTTACTGAACATCAAGTTAGGATCAGTGACTGCCAGTTTCCGGGGCCAGCAAAGCCAATCCCAGCACCAAAGTTGGAGTTGTAAAGTGTTGTGTTAAAGAGAAGAAACAAATGGGGGGGGGGGGAATCCTGAAAATGCAAAAAAATCAGCAAAAAGCAGAAAAGTTGCTAAAAAAAACTCCTGATTTGTCACCATCTCCCAAATGAATAAAAACAAACTGTGGAATATCAATCCCTTTTATAGAGTGAATGACATCAGTTATGACATCATCAAGGCCATTAAACCAACTACAATACAGGATAGACATTTCTAGAATACCTCAAAGAAAATGAAAGGGAATGACATCTTCCAGGATATTAAACCAGGAACAATACAGGATAGAGATTTCTAGAATACCTCAGAGAAAATTAAATGGAATAACATCATCCAGGTTACTAAACCAAGAGTAATAAATACATGATAGAAATTTCTAGAATACCTCAAAGAAAAGAAAAGAAAGTTACCCTTTCCAATGTTCTCCCCAGAATTTTCAACCATCTTTAAATATGGTTGCCACATGAACGAATGAATGGGTAGATCAGTAGGTGTGTGTACCTGTTGGGTGTTAAAAAAACAAACTTTTTTGATGATTGGTCAAAATTAGTTTTTTTTACTTAAGTTACCCTTTAAGTATGGCTGCAACAGTAATGGATGGGTAGGTCAGTAGGTGTGTGTACCTGTGTCAGGTTGGGGGTTAAAAACCAAACTTTTTTGATTATTGGTCAAATATTGTTTTTTGATTATAGTTACCCTTTAAGTATGGCTGCCACGGAAATGGATTGATAGGTCAGTAGTTGTGCGTACCTGGGTCTGGTTGAGGGGGTATGTCTTTTTTTGTGTTTACAACCATAAAACTAAAATTTATTGAGGATATACATTTTTTTACTTTATTTACCCTTTAAGTATGGCTGCCACATGAATGCAAGGGTAGGTCAATATGTGTGTACCTGTGTGAGGTTGGAGGTATGTGTTTTTGCATGTATGACCGTATAACTAACTTTTATTGATGATTGATCAAAAAAAATTTTTTGACTATAGTTACCCTTTCAAAATGTCTTCCATGGGAATGGAAAGGTAGGTCAGTAGGTGGGTGTAGCTGTGTCTGTGTGGGGGTTGAGGATTCAGCATTTGTGTTTATGACCATAAAACAAACTCTTTTAATCTCATGACCCTTAAACCTCGAAATATCCACATTTGAGGATAGTTACCATTATAGTTTATGGGAAAAAATGTCCCGAAATTTGCCAAAAACGGCATAACGCTTCTGCAGATTCCTTATCTAAGTAATAGCATGCCCTACATGTCTGAACCGAATTTCTTGTATCTAGCTCAAGAACTGTGGGAGGAGATACAGGAAGAAGAAGTAAAGAAGAAGAAATAATTTTACTTTTTAAGCCAAATTAATAAAGCTAAAATATGAGTGAGCTTGATTGGTTTTTCACTCCAAACTATCAGATTGTTGCACCTTTACTCCTAAAATCAGCAGCATTGTGCAAAACCATCTAGCTTTTCCAGTGTAGGACACTTGACAAGACAACATATGTGTTTGCACTTGGTACATGATTTCTCTATCCTTCCTTCCACGAACCTTTTGCTAGAACTGTCAAGGTTAACATGCATGGATTAAAGGATTGCAGAACAGATATGTCAGAGACAGGATTAAAATTTATTTTCTTCATTTGAGAGCTACAGTTATATGCAAGTTACAAAATCTAGTATCCATTTAGACTCATTTTTAGATTTAGTGTTTCTTTAAATGGAAATGATAATATACATAGCTATTAATGTTATATGAATAAGTCTGCTTGTACAGTATCTGTTTTTTTATTGGTGCTTTAGTTAATAACAGGAGTTACCTTTTCCTGCAAGTTAAAGTTATATTGTTTCCAGATCAGGTGTTTTAATATAAACATAATGAAGCAATTTACCATTATCAAAAGTCAAAAAAGCACAGATGTGCCAAACATATGGGGTTTAAGCTTTTTTTTAAATGTATTAGAAAGTTAATTTATTTTATTATTTTTTAACTTGTTATATACTTGTGATTTTACCTATTTCACATCAATAGTTTAAAACTTAACAGCTTTTTACACACTGTCAGGCTAAATAGGAAAATGTGCACCTTTTTTTAACTCTAAAGTGCAACTGTGGTCTTCATACAAGTTAGGGTTGATTGAAAGCCTGCAGTCTTTCCTTTATAATGAGCCAACAATCACATCTCTGGCTTCAGCCTGTGAGAAATGATATTGGGGTAAATGTTCAAACTTTCTGCTTCCAGTAAGTTCAGTGACATCCCCTAACCTCTGCCAGCCCCTCCGCCCCAGGGGAATAAGCATGCTCAGTAAAGACTTAATCCTGAGGTTTGACAGTTGAGAAGGGGGAGCCTATTAATTCTGGTAGATGCTGATCACATGACTACAAGCTGGTTGCATGGCTAGAAACAAGAAGTGTTCAAGCAGGAAGTAATATTGCTGAACTTCTCCAGCAATAACGTCTCATAAATTATATCTAGAGATGTGATTTAGGTTTTATTTTGAAGGTATGATGGAAGGCTTTTTATATAATTTCTACTAGTTTTGAAGAATTGGAGACCACAGTTACCCTTTAAGTAGATTCCCCTTCTCAGTGAAGCTTAGTTTTCTCAGCTCAGCCCTGCTCAGCCTGGTCAGGAAGAGGTCAGTCAGCAAAGGTTTGACATTTGACATTAAAGGGTATGTCCACACTAAAAACAATTTTTTGATATATGATTGCCATTGTCCCCCCAGCCCCAACCGCTATACTTATACTTTTAGAAAGTGCCCCAAACTTTACTTACCTCCCCTCTTTCCTCCGCCGCGCGAGAAAATGCAAGCAGAGGGGCAGGACCGGCAGTCGCGTCTGTGATTGGCTGAGCGGCAGCCAATCATGGACGCGGCTGCCGGGAGTTCATTTCGGCGAGGGAAAGAGGGAAGGTAAGTAAAGTTTCGGGAGCTTTCTAAGAATATAAATAGAGCGGTTGGGACTGGGGGGACAGGGGGAATCATATAGCTAAAGGGTTTTATACTAGGGGGAGGGAATCCTGAGAGGGAGGGAGAGGGAGGGGAGGGAGGGGGAGGGAGGGGGAGAAGGGCTTCAGTATGCATGCCAAACTTCTCCCGGAGGCAAGGTAGGAGGCAGAGTCCTATATGGACTCTGCTATCCTCCTGGTGGGCAGTTTTTGGGACTTTGGGGGGGGTTGCAATGCATTTGTATGTTCTTCCCGTGCTTGCGTGGGTTTCCTCCTGGCACTCCGGTTTCCCTCACAAATAAATGATGTGTATGTATTCATGTCATTTTAAAGCTCTACGGAATATGTTGGTGCTACTGTATATAAATCCACAATTACAATAATTAATATATCATATATTATTATAAGGCTAACAACTTTCTTTGCTATATTTAAGATAAGCTATACCTTTAGGGGCTGGTCTGATGCTATAAAAGGTGCACATTTGCCCTTGCTATTAATTTACAGCAACGAATCAGATGTTCTTTAAAGAATATGTACAGTGTAAGTTCTGTCCATTGCAAAGCTGTATGTATAAATCACACAGAACTATGTTACTCTTATTTTACTAAGCCATTGGCAAAGCTTACCTTTCCCACTATGCTTGCTGGCTTTTCCTGTTCACCTGTAGTCTTGTTTAATCCACTACTCCTGTAAGACTTTCTGGAGGTGAATCCCATTTAGGACTGCCCTGCTAGTTGTATATTAGAGTTCCGCTTCTATGTATATAATGCAATGATGTTTAAAGGGCTAACACTGTAGCAAATGAACATTTGTGGCATTGAGCATGCAGTCGTGACAATATGTGTGACTCAATATGTGACAATATATGTGGTTAATCTTTTGAAATGTTCCTGTGAACTTCCTTGCACACTTCAAATAAAGTGTGTTTCTTTTAAATGTGTCATTTTTTATTTTTGCATAAATTTTAGGTTAATGCAGCATGTGAATTGTGCTTTCTGAAGGGCATTGTGAGTCAATTTATTTTGTAGACTCAATATGTGACAATATATGTGGTTAATCTTTTGAAATGTTCCTATGAACTTCCTTGCACACTTCAAATAAAGTGTGTTTCTTTTAAATGTGTCATTTTTTATTTTTGCATAAATTTTAGGTTAATGCAGCATGTGAATTGTGCTTTCTGAAGGGCATTGTGAGTCAATTTATTTTGTACTGTACATAGTGTGTGATTTAAAGGGCATGTCCACCCTCTTTTTCAACTTTTAACATACTGCAGAGCATGTCCCCCCCACCCCCAACCGCTATATTCTTATACCACAAAATGTTTCCCTTCTTTACTTACAGCACCTCATTCCTTCGCTGTTCTGGTCCGGCTCCCCTGCCCGCCGGAACTGCAAGCAGGGGGCCATACCTGCAGCCGTGGCTGTGATTGGCTGAGAGGCAGCCAATCACAGCCACGGCTGCCATCAGTGAGAATGGCGCTGGAACAAGGTGCTGTAAGTAAAGAAGGGAAGCGTTTTTTGGTATAAGAATAAAGCGGTTAGGGGTGGGAGGACATGCCCTGCAGTATGTGAAAAGCATTTTATGCTGGATGACAACAAGCAATAGAGGCATCGGGAGGGAGGGAGAGAGGGGGGGGAAGGGCTCTACTGCTCACTTATCCCTCCCGAGGCAATCACGAGTCATGAGACCTTAGGACAGGAAGACAGCTCCTACCCTACAGTTTCCTGGCCTTTATACATAGACTACAAGAACGCCCACAGGAGCAGGGATGTAAGTAAGGTTATTTTTTAATTGTACAGTAGGCCAGTAGTAGGGAAATTTTTGTTGTGGGGGGTGGACATGCCCTTAAAGGTACAGCTTTGCAACTGACTGAACTTTGATTTACACTGTCATTCCTTTAACTGCAATTACCCATAATAAACAACCATATTGATTGTTTTCTGCAAATAAATAGCACAGAACTTTCACCTCTTACTACATCAGTCCCATATGTTTTGCGCAGAATCCTCATCAGTATGATGTCGCTGTGAAATGTGCAATTCTGCTGAACAGGATTAAGAAACAACAACTGCTATAGTTAAACTATACTACTGAGAGTTCCAGGCTGCATAATGTCTCTATTAAGCACTTTTTTTTAATTACTTTTTGTGAATGCCAAATAGGCATTTGCTTCTGTATACTTCTGTAATGAAAAAATAAGCGCAGGGTCTTCTTCGGATTTAGTTCTCCGCATCTGTAAAGAAAAGCTGAATGGAATTAAATATACTTTTAGGACGGATAAACCTCTCATTGTCTAGAGAGCATAGTCGCTCTTAACTCCAGATGTTAAGTACCAAACCACACATTAACAATGGCACAGTTTATTATCCTTGTTAGTCCCAAAGTACAGTTATGGAACATAGAGTAGCTATAACTACACCTAAACTACAAACTAAATTTAATTTGAATGTGATACGTTTTAAAGGGAATGTAAAGCCTGGGGTACTATTTCAAAGTTGTATGCCCACGTTTTAAAGGGGTATGTCCCCCTAAATAATTTTTGATATACGATCCCCCCCCTGGGCTCCCACTCACCAGCCGCATTATTTTTTTTTTTAGAAAGCCCACAAACTCTACTTCCCCCCTCTTTCCTGTCTTCCTCGCTCCGCGCCGCCCTCTGCTTGCGAGAATCAAGCAGAGGGCGGGACCGCAGCCCGCGTCTGTATTGGCTGATCGGCAGCCAATCACGGACGCGGCTGCCGGTCATCACTTCCACGTAGGAAAGCGGATAGTAAGTACAATATTGGGAGCCTTTCTAAAACTAAAAATTGCGGTTGGCGCTGGACATGGGGGAAATATGTGAAAGGGTTTTTATGCTAGGGGGAGGATAGCAGAACGGGAGGAGGGGGGTAGAGGAGTGAGAGGGAGGGGGAGGAGGGGGGAGAAGGGATTCCATTACGCATGCAGATCTCCGGGAGGCCAGGTAGTAGGCAGTGTCCTATATGGACCTGCTAGCCTCCTGGTGGGCAGTTTTTGGGACTTTGGGGGGGGACTACAGGAGAACCAGATGGAGCTGGGATGTGAGGTAAGGATTAAACTACACTACATGGTGGGGCCAGTAGTTGGGGGGATTATAGTTTTGGGGGTGGACATGCCCTTTAACTGAATCAAATGTTTTTTAAACTTTTTTGAGAAACACCTCATACAGTATAACTGTAGTTCCTTAACTGTAGTTCTTAAATCCACCCACAACATTAAAGGAATAAAACTAATCCTATATTTGTTTTACCCTTAATGTGAATGCTTCCCCCAGAACACCCATGTATGCATTGCAAGAACTTCCCTAGTAAGCGGTGAATTAAGAGTAGACTCTGTAAATAAAAGCTTTCCGTTTTTTTTCCAGTACAACTCACAGCCCATGTAGTTTTCAAAGAAACTTGTGAGCATGTGCATCTTTGACCATGCCCCTGACCAAACTATTAATGTCTCTATGTATGCAAACAGATTTTTCCATCTAAAAGTCACATTTATCCATGTACCCAGGGTTAACGTGACTTTAAGACAAACTAACTGCAGACCAAAAACTGTGGTCACAACAGCTATGTACCGAGCTGATAACAGTTCTTTAAGCAGAACTTACGCCGCAGATAGCAGGCGTTAAGTCTCGAATAGGAAAACCCCACTCGCTATGCACTGAGCCATTATCGCCTTAGTTTATTGCCTAGGGGAGGCGTAAAGGGTGATAATGGCTCTCGTACATAGACCTTATATATTTCTATACAGATTTCTCCACACCAATATGGGAGCCCCGATGACTTTGAAAGCTGCTGTTTGTCTGCAGTATTTTCCACCAGCATGAATTACATACAGCCTACTAAAATTAGTCAGCTGATCTATAAAGAACTGCAGTGGAGTCAGGTGCTCATTCTTAGAATTTTCTGAAATGGACAGGTTTGAGCCTTACTTTAAATTGAAAATATGGTTGTTGTTATCTTTTACTGTATTTTAGGTTTTAATATGTTTATTTAGTTCTGTAGTTTAGTCCTACAACATAAAGTTGATCATTTTTTGAATTCCTGCTAAAGGGTAATTTTTTTTTTTCTTTCAGGATAATGCAGATAATTTTGTTTGTGTGAATATCACATGTATTGATGTTGGAATACTGAGCATTTCAATGTATACCTTCCAAAATGATGTACCTTATCATTGGTATGCATTTTGGCACTGTATAGAGCAGCAATTTATCTATCACATTGTTCCTCACCAACATTGATGAAATGCTCTGCCAAATATTCTAATGGATCAGTATTCTATTGCCAACATTCTACAATATTATACATATGTCTTAGTGGTGACTATGCTTTACTGATGTCTGTTTTACATAATAGGATTTTAATATTCTCAATACAGTATTTAACATTCAGGGTTATGTAGTGATGAAATATTGATTGAAATAGATTTTATTTTAGTTTTAGCAAAAAAGCATGCCTGCATTTGAACATTGATACTTAAAATCAAAATTAGTTAAAAAAAAAAACATTTTTTATTGTTCGAAATTAAATAAAAGTCTAAAATGAGCCTAATTGTTGTGATGTTCTAAAACTGTTTTGTTGACTTTTGAATGGAATTTTCAAAATATTTTAAAATCGCAAGGTACAAAACTTCAAACTGGGTATGACTAGAGATGTCCGAACTTCGCAAAATCCGGTCCGCTCGAGGATCCGCAATTTTCAAAAAATTCGAAAATCCGCGAGCGGACCCATTAAAATGAAAAATACCCTCGAAATTACGAGATTTTTCGTATTTTCGAAAATTTTCTAAATTACGGAGTTTCGTGTATTTTCTAAATTTTCGAAATACAGAAAACAGTATTTTCGAAAATATGTATTTTCGAAAATACGAGTAATCCTCGTAATTTAGAAAATTTCAAAATACGCATTTATGGAAATAAGAGAAATCCTTGTATTTTCGAAAATTTTCGAAATACGTGTTTTCTCGTATTTTCGAAAATTTCCGAAAATATGTGAAAAACTCGGAATTTCGAAAATTTTCGCAACTACAAATCCGCGAATCGGAAGTTCAGAAGGCGGAAATTCCGGAAAATCTGGAAAAATCCGCCGTTCGCGAACGGGATAAATCTGCGGCGGATCCGGGTTCGGATCCGCGAACCGGCCATCCCTAGTAATGACCCAATATGGATCTCAACACAATTCTATATAAGTATTGGATTTAACATTTACATTGATTCAGGGCAACATTCCTAAATTCTGCAGGACAGTCCCACGAATTGCACTTTAGACCTGTTCCTTACAATGTTCTGAGTAACTACTTAACAGATCTCATTGAAGATGCTTCAGTTTGTAGGCAATGGTTGTTATGGCTTACAAAGCTAAATATATTAACTTATTATATTTACCCAGATCAATACTGATAGATCTACATTACAGGCAGACACTTCTGAAAACGTCACACTTGGTTGCAAAATTAACAACAATTTTTTTTACTAAAAAAATCAATTGGTAATAGGTCTGAGCAGTAGACACTAATGTGATAACATTATTTTCACTTTATTTGTTACTAAATATATGAGCCTAGGGTTATATACTTTACTATTCAACTAAATTTATATAAGGTCACTGATTTTTTTAATTGCTTTTCCTCTGAGAGTGTGTAAGTCTCAGAGTAGTGATAATATTTTAGGTATGTGAATAGGCATAATCTCAATTGACACTTCCAATTACCTAGATGTTAAGAAAATACTTATTCAAATTCAGAGTGTATTCCGTAAAACAGCAATTAAATTATTACAGTGTAGCAATGATCATTATGATTCTTCAAAGCTCTGAGTACTGTGGAAATACAGCTTGACATAAAAATTCTAATTCCCTGAAATATTCCAAGCCATGTAATCCTTTGTTACTTGTGATCAATGCATGATCAACAATTGCAGTTATACTGTATGTAGTTTGGAAAAGCACATTCTGTAATTACAAAAGTAAAGCCCATTTTTTAAATTTGTCTTGAAGAGCCAAATAACTGTTCTTTCTATTTCTTCTTCCGTTTTCTTCTTCTGCTTTTTCTGAGTTAGAGACATGAAATTCGGTACAGACGTGCAGGGCATATAGGAGAAGTGTATTACCTACCGCAGAAGCGTTATGGTATTATCTGCGAATTACGGATTTTTTTTCCCCATAGATTATAATGGTAACAATCCTCAAATGTGAATATTTCAAAACAGTTTATTTCATGGTCATAAATACAAATGGTGATACCCCCAACCCCCCACACAGACACAGGTACACCCACCTACTGACCTAACTTTCCATTCCAATAGAAGCCATACTTACAGGGTAAATATAGTCAAAAAACTAATTTTGATCAATCATCAATAAAAGTTAGTTTTATAGTCATACATGCAAAAACACATATACCCCAACCTCACACAGGTACACACACCTACTGACCTACCCTTCCATTTTCATGGCAGCCATATTTAAAGGGTAACTAT
Source organism: Hymenochirus boettgeri (assembly GCA_019447015.1). Classification (NCBI taxonomy): domain Eukaryota; kingdom Metazoa; phylum Chordata; class Amphibia; order Anura; family Pipidae; genus Hymenochirus; species Hymenochirus boettgeri. Next base: position 79,993,285 of record CM033474.1, read on the forward strand.
AGTCAAAAAAAATTTTTGACTAATTTTCAACAAAGTTGTTTTTTATAACACCGAACCCGACACAGGTACACTCCCTTACTGTTCTACTTATCCATTACTGTGGCAGCCATACTTAAAGGGTAACTAACGTCAACAAAACAAATTTTGATCAATAATCAAAAAAGTTTGTTTTTTTAACTTCTAACCTGATCCAGGTACACATGCCTACTGACCTACCTTTCCATTTTTATGGCAGCAATATTTAAAGAGTAACTATAGTCAAAAAACTATTTTGACTAATCATCAACAAAGTTTGTCTTTTTAACCCTCAACTCAACAAAGGTACACAGACCTACTGATCTACTTATCCATTCCTGCAGCCATATTTAAAGGGTTACTAAAGTAAAAAATCAAAAAGTTTTTTTTTTTTAACTTCCAACCTAATCCAGGTACACACACCTAATGACATACTTATTCATTTTCATGGCAGCCATATTTAAAGGGTAACTATGGTCAAAAAAATGTTGACTGATTTTCAATAAAGTTGTTTTTTATAACACCGAACCCGACACAGGTACACTCACCTACTGTTCTACTTATCCATTCATGTGGCAGCCATACTTAAAAGGTAACTAAAGTCAAAAAACTAATTTTGATCAATAATTAAAAAAGGTTGTTTTTTTTAACTTCCAACCTGATCCAGGTACACACCTTTATTGACTTACCCTTCCATTTTCATGGCAGCCATATTTAAAGCGTAACTATAGTCAAAACAAATTTGACTAATCATCAACAAAGTATTTTTTAACACCTAACCCGACACAGTTACACATACCTACTGTTCTACATTTCTGTGACATCCAAACTTAAAGGGGAACTAAAGTTAAAAAAACATTTTTTGATCCATAATCAAAAAAGTTTGGTATTTTTAGATTCCAACCTAATCCAGGTACACACGCCTACTGACCTACCCTTTCATTTTTATGGCAGCAATATTTAAAGAGTAACTATGTCAAAAAAAAATATCTTGACTAATTTTCAACAAAGTTGTCTTTTTAACCACAACTGACACAGGTACACACATCTACTGATTAATTATCCATTACTGTGGCAGCCATACTTAAGGGTAACTTAAGTCAAAAAAACTATTTTGATCAATAATCAAAAAGTTGGTTTTTTTAACCGACACGTGACACAGGTACACACATTAAGGCCCTATTTATAAAGCCACGGTATCGCTTTTTGCGAAAGGGTAATGTAGTCAATTTTTTTGACTAATCATCAACATTTGATTTTTTTAAACCCCAACCCAACACAGGTACATAGACTACTGATCTACTTATTCATTCCTGTGGCAGACATATTTAAAGGGTTACTAAAGTAAAAAGACTAATTTTGATCAGTAATCAAAAAGTTTGTTTTTTTAACTTTCAACCTAATCCAGGTACACACACCTACTGACCTACCCTTCCATTTTCATGGCAGCCATATTTAAAGGTAAAATTGCTACACGTTTCGCTATAATTAGCTTCGTCAGGCTTGCAGATGCAGTGGAAGTGACGTTGTAGCCCAGGGTCTGGTGAGAGCTGGAAACAATTTGAATTTGTGTGCCCGGGTAAATAAAACTGGACTGGATATAACTCGGAGCGTCCTAACGGAACCCAGACGGCCACGATACATATCGCTTGGGAGGACGCCGGTACATTGGCCCATTTGTCAGTTTGTGCGTGTGGATCCCAAGTTGCCTGTTGAGCCATGGACCTGCGATATAGTTAAGTCCGGGGGACCATCCTGACGAGGTCGTGTATCATCCAGTCACTACAGAGATTACGGTGCAGTATAACTATAACTATACTTACCTCCAGCCTCTCCATTCCTAATTGTATGGGATTTGGTGTGCGCACACCTTCGGGACATTAGTGATCCTCATATTTATATTTATATTTATCTACATCTACTGCAAAGAGTGACTATTTATTGGACACAGACATTGGCCTAATTCAGCTTTTAGAAGTGTGTTTTTATGCCTGGTTATTATGTATTTTTATCCTCTTTTTTAGTACCTAATTGTGAGATATTTATAGTGTTATTTATTTATATATTTCGTGTATGAGTTGTTACATTGTATATTATATTTCTGTGGCTGGCAAGCTATACATTGACTCATACAAGAGTTACTTTATTTATGTGTTATTTAGATATTAAACATTGTTATATTATTTAATTATCCAGCTGTTATATTTAGGTTTCTTTTTTCCGGTGTGTATCACAAGCAGAGTTCTACTTTTTTCTTTGTGCTTCTTAGGGCAAACAAAGGCAACAGAACAAGTTCTTACTTCTGTCATCCCAGAACAGCCCAAAGGAGACAACTACCTTGGATACAAAAGGAGGGAAGTGTCACTTCATCCAACAAGAGGAATGGGTGAGAAACTGTTCAACAGGACCCCGACCCAGCCGAAATGGAAGTCCTTGGTAAGGGCTTGAATTTTGCATCACCCCTAAGCCATCCCTGTGGTGGATATTATAGCAGCCACAGAAGCACAGTAATAAGGTATCACAGAGTGAGGCAGAACAACTTCGCTTAAGGTATCTGCAGCCTTAGCCAGTGTAAAACTCCTTCATCTAACCGACTACACAGGAAAGAAGAGCCTTAAATCCCTCAAGAAAGATTCCAGTATCACCATTCTACTACGGCAGATAAAGGAAGATGCACAGTGGTACTCAACACCTCGACTACCATGATAAGGGGGCCATGCTCCGGCCGATAACAACACATATGAGGCTTTAACAAGGGATCCCACCAGCCGTTCAAGAAAAGAGTCATAGACTTACAAACAGCTTCAAAAGGATAAAGCCATTGACCGAGCAATGTATCATCGCCTCTACCCTGGTGAGGCAAATCCATGCATATATGGACTCCCAAAGATACCTAGGAAGGGGCCCCACTAAGACCTATAGTAGCAGCATCAACTCTGTAACATACAAGGTGGCAAAATATCTAGCTAACATCTTAGGACCTTTGGTGGAAGTTCTAAGAATCACATCCAGAACTCTCAGGATTTCACCAACAGATTGAAGATATAGTACTCGGTGTAGAAGAAACTTGGTGTCCCTATGATGGGACATCTCTCTTCATTGTATACCCACAAAGAGGCGTTGACATGGTGAGAAAACGGGTGGGCCAAGACCAGCACTCTACCAGCAGAACGATCTCAACCCAGAACAGGTGTGGTCCTTGTTGGACTTGTGCCTGAATACCACCTATTTCAAATACAGGGATAAGTTCTATAAGCAAAAACATGGATGTGCTATGGGATCTCCAGTTTCACCTATGTGGCCAACCTTTACCTGGAGGAGGTAGAAACACAGGCACTATACAACTTAGGGCATAGCACCCAGCCACTGGTTCAGATATGTAGATGACACTGGGTTAAATCCACCCGAAGGAAGTACAAGCTTCACAGAACACATTATGCGGTGGACCAAAAATTAAATTCAAAGGGAGAGGTACAAAACAACCAAACTGGCTTTCTTGGACTGCTTGGTAGAAGTTAGGAAAATGGTAAACTGGAAGTAGAGGTTTACAGAAAACCAAACACACAGATCAGTATTTGATGTTGACTCCCCACCCTTTAGATCACAAGCTGGGTGTCATCAGAACCCTGCAACACACGAGCCAGAACATCCCCACTAGCACAGAGGCGAAGCTAAAGAAATGAAAAATCTCGAGGAGCCTAAAACTTGGGTATACAGACTGGGCCTTTGTCAAAAAGTAGAAGGAAAGAAAAGAACACGAATACCAACAGTGAAGGGGAAAAGCAGACAGGAGAAGAACATGGTCATCCCATATGTAGCGGGGTCTCCGAGAAATAAGAAGAATTTTCAAAAAACATCGTATCCCCGTCTGCTTTAAACCGAACAACACTGAGGCAGCAATTGGTACATCCGAAAGACCCAATACCTAAACACAAGAAAGCGACATCATATATGCAGTGCAGTGCAGTGAAGAATGCTCTGATTTGTATGTGGGGGAGACCAAACAGCAACTGCATCAACGTATGCCCGCACAGAAGAGACAATCCTTGGGTCAGGACTCAGCCGTGTATCTGCATCTTAAGGATAAAGGACATACCTTTGAAGATTGTAATGTACATGTGGCGAAGGAACGTTGACTGGTTCAAGAGAGGTTGTTAAGGAGGCCATTTATTGTGAAAATAAGAAACAAGCCTAATAGAGGTGGGGGGGTGTCGACACCAACTGTCTGCCATGTACAATGCTGTTTTAAACACCTTACTCTGGGCGTTCCTATACACCTCACTATCATCACACCCTTAACACCTGGCGTGATATGCTAATTGGGATTTCCAGGGTACATAATTGCCACAGATTCTTGTACAAGTCATTCTGAATTGAGAGAAACGCAGGCGGATGACTAGCGAAACGTCTTCAAGAACTAATTTCACAGTCCAGTTGATCTAATTGAATACAACAGATATACTAGTATATAGACATTTGTACATAAAACACAATTTAAGATAGTACAGTTACTATTATAATATAAAAAACCTGCTATAAGTAGAATAAATGTAATACATATGTAGAGAATGCAGTAAGAATGCACAATATTACAATATTGAAATGGTAAAAGTAAATATAAATAATAAAGGGCAAGTACAGCTGTAACATATAAGAATCAAAAACTTTCATAGATCTATTATATAAGTAAATAATAGCAAACCCTAAATTCTCTTTGTTATGTAGGGATCTCAATGTGTCAATAAAACCACTCTATGGTAAATGAATAAATTGAGCAGGAGATATAGATAAAATGTATGATATAAGATATGGTAAAGATCAAATGGTAAAATATGTTAATTGGGATAAGTTACAAATCAGTAAAACATGTACCGGTAATATCGAAAGTTGAGTTAAGGCCCCTAGGAATACGGGTCTCTAAAAGGAAGATCCACCTTGCCTCTTGTTTCAAAAATGCAGCCACACGGCCACCCCCCCCCCCCCCATGTTGAGGGAAGACTCGTTGGATACACATAGTCTGACCAACATCAGACTGTGAATAAGAAACAATCTTATTGGTGCAGGCAGGGAATGTTACTTTGTTTAATGGGAGGTTCTTACTTTGCTGGTTCCAACTTCCTAACTTCCAACTTCCTTCCTACTAGTAAAAAAGAGGTCAGAGAACTTTAACCCCTTCCATTTAACTCCCTCCAGCATTAATTGTCTGTTTTTAACCTTCCCAGGCACTATGAGAGTTATAGTGACAGTGACATCCTGTTTATAATTTCAATGACATTAGAGCTGCTGATGATCTATAACTCTATATGGTCCCAGCCAAAATCACAGTAACACACTAGGCAGACATTAGATAGATTAGACATTTGTTGGTATAATCTAATATCTATCTGGTGCTTTTCCAGGAGCGCGGATCTAACCTTCCGGTGTTCCTGCGACATCCCATTAATTTTGGTGAAATATTGGGAATATGATTCCAAAGGAGCTGCAGTTCAAACAACTTTTTCATTTAGGTAACATTGCCCTTTATCTGCCATAGTGTGATTTAGTGTGAGGGTCCATAGACAATGCACTGCTTCCTAACTTTATTATTGGCGCACATGCGCATAAGATGGGAGGCAGGTTGAGGAAGCATGCCATCTGCTATTTAGAAGCCGCATCCCTGAATACCCCTGTAACCAGAATAAACTATTTTATTTCCCTGTGAATTATAGATCCAGCTGGAAGCAACTTAAAATTTTCCATTTTTTGAGTTTAGTTCCCTTTAAGCCCCAAATAATTGTTTTTTCAAGGCCCCACATTTCCCCTTAGCATAATTTTTAGTATCTGGTAAGGCTGAGACCACACTGCAATGCACAGGAATCGCACATAAAATCACGAGCATTATCGCACACAATTTTGTGCGCGATTCTTGTGCATTTTGCGTTTGCGCGTCGGAAATCGCGGGAATGTTTTGTATTCCCGTGATTTCCATTTTACCAAAAATCGCGGGCACAATTGCGACTGCAAACGTGTGAAAAACGCGCTAGTGTGGCCTCACCCTAAGGCATAGCAAGTGCCCCATCAAACAGGCTGGTGCTACAGTAAGTACAATGTCATTGTTTCTATTTTCTAGACCCTCAATAGAAAAACTACTGGTGTTACCCAAACAGAGATCACACAGAGTAAGTAAGACAGTTAAAATATTTATTGACAGGAATATTTCATACAACACAATATCCTACAACATAAATCATACAATAATAACTAATAGAAAATAATCTTATAAGATGGACTACAGTGACATTGAGATAGATCCATCTTTGCTGCAAACCCTATATCTTACTATACAGACATGTGCATACACATAATATACAAGGATTGTGGAAGCACTCCAATTAAGCTAATTTACAACTACATTTAGCGGAAGTACTACTGATCTGGTCAAACATTTATACAAACATAGAAAAGATAATCAATGCACATTCCTAGGCCCCATACAATATCATATTATCTGCACACTGGCATACTATATAAACAAAGGGGTTTTAGTATACATTACTGTGATCACATAAATGAAAAACCTTCCAACCACATCAAGGTAACCCCAGTCCTCAAGGTCCTAACTTCTAACCTTTTTTACTTCAATTACCATTAGCAAACTTTTGCATTTCTTATTCTTACACACTGGATCCATATAACAGGCTTTCTCACTTCCCCCCCAGCCCTTTGGCTTTTTAAAATGAGGGAAGAGGCCATCCAGTGCTTTATATTAAAGGCATAGGACCTCCCATAAAAGGGGCGTGTTGGGGGTGCGATTACCACATGGAAGCTTGACCAGGCTTCCCAATAAATACATACAATACAAGGATTGTAGAAGCACTCCAATTAGACTAATTACAAATACATTTAGCAGAAGTGCTACTGATCTGGTCAATACCCTACAACATAAATCATACAATAATAAATGTCGGGTAGTTTACCGGTGCCCTAAAGAATATCACTCTGAAGACCAAATTGAGAAGTAAAATAAACTTTATGTGCACGCATGGAGAACACAATATACAAAGTAAGTTTGTATAGAGAATTCTAAAGGGTCTCACTGCTAGATCTGAGATGTTATATTAGATGTTATGTAGCAGGTTCCCACCGTAAACAGGTGTGTCTTTAAACAAATTGTCCAATAGTTGATTTAGTTTATATTAAGGCAATAAAGAAGCCCTTCTATTCAGCAGATTTGGTGTAATTTAAATAAAGAGTCCATAGTACATATACAGTCCTTAACTGGGATTGATTTGTCTTGTAAGTGACAAAATCATAGTATTTACTTAGTAGGTAATTCATAGAATGGCCAATTGTGTTGTAGCAAGGACTACAAATATTTTCACAGTTGCCTTGTGGAAAACCTCCTGAGATGTTCATCTTGTAAACAAGAATTCACCTTGGTTTTTCTTTGTCAACAGGGTAGGTTTCTGTGTACCTTAAATAGCAAATCAACTAAAATGTCTATATAACTATATTATTAATGTCAAAATTATTGGCTCTGCCAATTATGGTTTAGATATAGTGACAAAATGAATTAGTTAAAAATATAACCCAACATAACTAATACAAAATAATCTAATAAGATAGACAACAGCGACATTGAGATAGATCCATCTTTGCTGCAAACCCTATGTCTTACTATACAGACATGTATATGAAGTATATGATCTACTCACTGTGGGGAGCTACACCGCATGTATCTGTACCCTTGCCGGGTCTCCAGGACGCCGAATAGTCCGTCCGACCTCCTCAGACGATAAATAGCAAAACAGTAAATAGTGAAAGCGGCGAGATGCATCCGAAATGGCACTGTATCACGTTAATTGCCCAGATAAAACTTCGTCTTTATTACGGTTTGTAAAAGCAAGGATCGATAACACTGCATGACATATCACAGAACAGGAAAACAGCCAGAGGGGGAGGGAGCGTGGCCTGACGCTTTCGCGGTTACTTCCGTTCATGATGAAGCGGAAGTAACCGCGAAACGCGTCAGGCCACGCTCCCTCCCCTCTGGCTGTTTTCCCTGTTCTGTGATATGTCATGCAGTGTTATCGATCCTTGCTGTTTTGCTATACAGACATGTGCATACACATAATAAGCCCACATCTAGTGCTGGTTGATATAAAGTAGAAAAAAAGACATGTCATATGTAGGGTTAATTCTGCAATAGGGGATTGGATCTATATTGCAAATGGTTCACCACATTCTGTGATAGTAAAATGAAGTTTACCTAATTACTCTAGAGACTGACAGCCTTACCCAAATTCTATGCGAAAGACTCTTATTTATCAGAGTGGGCCTCGCATATATTGGAGGCGGGTGTTGCTGCCACTCTAGGTAGAATGCAATAAATGGGCTTCAGTGGTTCTTGAACTTAAACAGTATCTTATTTATTAACAGAACTATTAGTAAGGCATTTAATTAGCACAATAGACTGGTATATCATGGCACAGATATCACATAATACTACTCACAAACTAGAGGAATCAGAAACAGCATAAATAGCAATCACTAGTTAGTGCCACAAAAGTCACAATGTATATAGGTTTATCTGTAATTAAAATATTCTAAAAAAGCATTAGAGAGTGTAAGGATGAAGTGCAAGCCTACTGAAGTAGGTAATGATCATGTGTCTGAAAATGTGTAACCAGTAAACTGTACACCAGTATTATCTTGCCTTTCTAGGATGACACTTGTGTGGTGGCAGGGGCTGCCACATGTGCAAAAATGTGCAAGGAGACACTGCATAGTTTCTCCTCTTCTACCCACTTGGTGGACCCTTCTAAGAGGCCTGGAAGTCCGTCTCTTACTTTACGGAGAGAGACGCTGCCCATTAGGTCCCTTCTTTAGGGAGGGCTTGACAGACTGATTGAACTCTAAACTCCTTAGATGAGACGAGCCAGACCACTGGAGAGGCCACTGCCTTTAGGTTCTTCTCCCTTAGGAGGGCATGCAGCCCGACTCCCTCTTAAGGAGAGACGCTGCCTATTAGTAAATTCTCCTCCTATCATTGCCCCCACTTGGCTGGACCTTGAGGGAGGGCCTGGCAGACTAACTAAACCTTTATGAAGAGAGCCACTGCCCAATAGGTTCTCCTCCTTAGGAGGGTCTGGCAGCTTGACTCAACTCTTATGGAGAGCCTGCCTATTAGTAGGTTCTCCTCCTATCATTTCCCCCACTTGGCTGGACCTTGAGGGAGGGCCTAGCAGACCAACTCAACTGCTCAACTCTTAAGTAAGAGAGACGCTGCCCATTAGTTCTCTTCCCCTCCCCACCTTTTTTTTTTGTTTTGTGGTCTTTTTTTTGTATTGTTTTTTTTCTTTTGGTCCTTTTTTGTGGGGGCTTTTTTTTGGTCCATTTTTGAGGAGGGTGCGGTTGGGGAGGGTTTTTTTTTTGGGGGTGGCTTTTTTTTTTTTAGGCGAGCCATTAGAGGAAGAGGATATATACTGTATCATCTATTGAGAACTCGCCACTATCTAATTTCAGATGGAGGAGAGATGGCCGCATAATATACGGGAATCAGGATGGCGCATAAGATACAGGGAATCCTTGAGGTAATACCTATCAACATGATGTGTCACCCCGAAAGGCTAATCTACTTCATTCAGTTAGCCCTGAACTCAGTACATTTTTGGCTCCTGGAAAGATTGGAAAATTGAGTTGATGTGTGTCAATTGTTCTGTGGTCTGTTGATGGGTCGTCTGCCAGCTGCACCAGGCCACTAATGGCTGGTGGTGAGTTGCTCTTTTGTAGGGATTGTGTTATATCTTACCCAGCCAGAAAATGTTAAAGGATGGGTTGTTAGCACCAGTGGGTGTTGTTATATAGTCATTTGTTGTTAATGTTGCTGATAATGATATGAATTTACTGAGACAGCTTGTGCTTAATAAAATGACAAATTTTGGGAAAAATGTAACAAGAAAGGCACCAACAATCGGTGGTAGGCGTATATTGTGTTATGATGTCACTCAAAGTGTTACCTTTAAATATTCATCTTGTGGCTCCAAACTCAAAAAATGTCACATCACCAGTCAAAAGATGATATTCTTACTTGTTAAAATCTCTCATTCTCCATTTTATATTTCATATTTATTGCACCTACAAGTCCCTAGCTAAGAATTACTGAGGCCTCCTGCAAAAGTTAGATGCCCCTATCCGTGCCTTATCCAGTGGTTTAATGGGTGGAGGAGGCTATATCTGCCTAACCCTTACCTTAAACCCTAAGCCCGAATCTAACCACTAACCTTAAGAAATAGTAAAGCCCATTTCAGCTAAGAGTTGAAAAAGAGGTTATCATTAAAAAACTAATTAAAAAGCCTCTTCATTTTTCAGTTCTCACACTGCACTATGCACGTCCCGGACCTAAGAGAAATTTTGACAGCTGTTTTGCTACTCCGCTCCCTTCTGCTGTCTTGTTCAGTTATTGTGGTATAGTGCCTGTGCTTTGAGGCGGGATGATGACCAGGAGGGGCAGTAAGGTATGGTGCTGTGCTTGGCAGCGATGGCAAGGGGTTGCAGTGAGGATATGGCGCCTGTGCTTGGAGGAAGATGGCAAGGGGTTGCAGTGAGAATATGGTGCCTGTGCTTTATAATGAATATATACCCCTACTACCCACTTAAGTTATATGGATAGTTATGGATAGTGGATGGATTTGCAATATGCCTGTGAAGGTTCTCATTCATCCAGGTCATGGTATATCTGACAGCCAGGTGGACCTTCTGAATCAAGGCATGATTGCATTGTGGCTAAGAGGTGTTATAGAATTGCCCAGGGTAGGGTGTCAAAACAGCAATTTACATGGCAGACAGTTGGTGTCAAAAAAAAAAACCTCACCTCTATTCAGTCTTGGTTTCCTTTTTTCACATACATGGCCTCCTTGAACTAGTCAGTTCCAGCCAAGCTGTTGACAAGCTGTTGACATTACAATCTTCAAAGGTTGTCCTTTTCCTTAAGATGCAGGTACACAGCTGAGTCCTGACCCAAGAAATTGGCTCTTCTGTGCTGGGACATATGTTGGTGCAGTTGCTGTTTGGTCTCCCCCACATACAAATCTGAGCACTCTTCACTGCACTGCGTATATGATGTTGCTTTTCTTGTGTTTCGGTATTGGGCCTTTAGATGCACCAATTGCTGCTTCAGTGTGTTCTTTGGTTTAATGCAGACAGGGATACGGTGTTTTGAAAATCCTCCTTATTCGTGAGACCCTGAATACATGGAATGACCTTGCTTTCTTCGCTTGCTTTCCCCCTTCACTGTTGATTCATTTTCTTTCCTTCTACTCTTCACAAGGCCCAGTCTGGATATCCACAAGTTTTAAGGGCTTCTCTGAGATGTTTTATTTCTTTATCCTTCGCCTCTGTGCTAGTGGGGATGTTCTCAGCTCTGTGTTACAGGGTTCTGATGACACCCAGCTTGTGATCTAAAGGGTGTAATATCCGTATAACTTAAGGGGTATAGTAGAGGGTGTATTATTATGAGCTTTGAGTCCTTTAGGAGAAATGCGCTTTACAAATGTTATTGTATCGTATTATATTATTCATTATAGTGCTCCTTTGCCATCAACCCCCCACCACAGGCACCATACCCTCACTGCCCCCCATAGTATCTCCCTCCCAAAAACAGGCACAATACACTCACTGCCATCCCTTGCCATCACCCCCAAGTACAGGCAATATACCCTCACTACCCCCTTGCTATTTTTCCCCAAGCACAGGCACCATACCTTCACTTGCCCCTCCTTGCCATCACAGCCCCAAGCACAGGCACCCTATCTTCACTGCCCCTCTTACTATCTCCTCCCCAAGCACAGGCACCATACCCTCACTGCCCCCCTTGCTATTTCCCCCCAAGTACATGCACCATACACTCACTGCCCCCCCTTGTCATCACCATCCCCCAGGAATTGTTACTACTGTATATGAGGGACTGATGATTGGTTAGAGTTGTGGATGAGAAAACTAGGTGGTCTAGGACCCCATGTATTTGTACAGATCCAAGGACACACTGAAAGCTGTGGAGACGTTTGTACACCTCCTGGTCTAGTGGCAGTGGGCGAGTGGAAGGTAATTCTGATGGGAGATATTCACAGAAATAGAGGTAACGCTGTAAATCTTAAACTATTTTTAGGAACTGCTAAATATATCTCCCATATCTGTATCCTTATGGGGCCATTTTAGCCAATAGATTCTTTTTATTTTTATGTTTGCAAGATTAGTGTTAGCCTATAGATGAAGGAGCCGAATGCTACATGGATCAAAGCAAACAGAGGAAAAAGGAGAGCTGCCCACAGCAGGGAGAAAATTTACAGGGGGAGAGCAGTAACAGAGAAATGTTTAACTATCTCTGTGAATGAAAGCATACAAGAGAGGGGGGACTTCAGGGAGAACAGAGAGTGTATACTAGGAGAATGGTTTGAATGGGAGACTCAGGGCTGCACCAATACTATTTTTAGCCCTGCAGATAAGGAGGGTATTTCATAGGGTACTGCTGATTGCACAGGAGTGTGCCACACCTCCCAGTGACATCACTGGAAGATAGGGATCCTAGTATGGGCAAAATAAGTGCCCATAAGAAACATGGCTGCTCCCAGTACCTGAAATGGAGGAGCAAATGGACAAGAAATCCAGAGAGTTTAAGTAAGATAGTATGACCAATAGTATGCCAGAGGGAAAGTTCTTCATGAATTTCAGCTATCTCTTTTTATGACCATAAACGTTTTGTTCACATGACCCTGAAACCTATGCAGGGGAGCCCAGAGCAGAGCAATATATGGGGGTCCCAGAAAAGACACGGACTAGCAGCTAACAAGGTGTTGCGAGTCTCATAGGGGATTAAAACAATGGGAGCCAAGAGGCAAACATCAGAACAGGTGTGTTCCCTACTGGACCTTTGCCTGAATATCACATACCCAGTCAATTGTTAAGCTACGTAGATCAACACTGTGGACAAACACAGATTATATGGAAAGACTTACAAATCAACATTGGACTGCTTGGTAGTCAGAGAGTAACAAACTGGTAGAGATTTACAGAAAACCAACTTACCCTTTCGATCACAAGCTGGTGGTAATCAGGACCCTAAACACTGAGCAGAAGAACATCCCCACAGCACAGTGTTGACAGGTAGTTGCGGACACCTTCTAGATCCAGACAGTCGAAGATGAGAACAGTGTGGGACAGAGGGGTGCCCTGCCTGGTGACTGTCCCCATCCTTCCCTTTGCTGTGCAGCAGAGCTGCTCCTTCAGTAACTCAAGGTGCCAGCGACACTGCGGGGGCTCGACCTGGCACCCTTTGCTGCTGCTGTGGGATGGTGGTAGTGCCATGTGGGGGAGCAACAGGAGAAGGGGAAACACTTGGGAGGTTTCAGATCAGCAGGAGCCACAGGTCAGGATAGGGCGCTCCTGTAACAATACAGTCAGGAGCAGCACAGGTTGGGAAAAAGAAAAAACCCAGTCCAGCACTTGGTTTTGTCCCTTGATTCTTCCCACTATCATCCCGGGCACCGTCTCTTCTATCCAATTTTAGCAGACAGTCCCTGCACTGTGACTTTGACCTTGTCCTCTTGCTGTTCTCTGGGACTTGCCATTTAAGGCTCCTCCACAGGTGGGATTGGAGGTAGAGAAGGTCAGGCTGTCCATCGCATCCGACCTGAGGACCCTTTGCTGCTACTGGAATGGTGGTAGCACAATGCGGGGAAGCAACAGAGAAGGGGAAACACACAGATCAGCAGGAGCCGCAGGTCAGGATAAGGGCCGCTCCTGATTGCGATCGCCGCATGCGGCCCGCGTTGGGCATCACTGATATATATATGATAAATGTAGTGAAAGTGCTCTGATTTGTACTTTGGACACTAAACAGCTGCACCGACATTTGGCCTAGCACAGAACGCAATTCCTAAAGAAAAAGACACACATTTAAAGACTGTAATGTAATATATTAGAAAACATTACTGGTTTAAATTAGATGAAATAAAACCATTATGTCAAACAAAGAGACCTGAATAGATGTGCAACACCCTTGTACAGTACTTGTGAAGCTTCTCATTCATCCAGGTCACGGTATATCTGTGTGTATCAATTAGATCAATGGACTTGAAGTTTAGTTCTTGAAGATGTTTCGCTAGTCATCCGACTGGCTTCTCATTCAGAATGGGGTGCCACAGGGTTCTGTGTTGGGGCTGCTTCTATTTAATCTATTTATTAATTATTTGGAAGTGGGTATTGTCGCAAGGTTTCTGTGTTTGCTGACGTTACAAACTTTGTCGACCATTAAAAGCTTCAAAAGGATGTTCAATTGTTGCAGGTGGATCTAAATAGATTGTCACATTGGGCCTAAGTGGCAGATAGATTCAATGTTGAGAATGTGGTGATGCATTTTAGATTAAAATTCTTTGTGCTGCTTAGGCTATAAATGGCTCTGTGTTGGGAGAACACTGCTTTCAATACCAATAAAATAGAAATGCTACCAATAGTGTCTTTCCAAGTGCTTATTAATTTGGCTTCAAGAGATATGGAATTTGGAATTGGTGGAATCGTTATCATGTTATCTGTAATTCAGGACATTTTCCCATTGACTTAATGGTAACAATCCTCAAATGTGGACAATCAGGGGTTTAGGGTCATGTGATCAAAACAGTTTTATGGTCATAAACACAAACACTAATCCCCCAACCCCCACACAAGTACAACCCACCCACTGATCTATCATCTATTTCTACTGGGTTAATTCGAATATAGACCAGAGACATAACAGTTGTTCCAGATCCCAGCCCTAAAAGACCATAGGAGACCGCATAATCGGTTGTGCTTTACCAACATGTCCAATCACCCAGTGATCGTAGTAGGGTCTGCATTGAGGGGCAGCACGAACAGTCCATTAGATCCCCAATACACCAGCCTACGGAAGCATGCAGCAGCCCTGGCTTGGCCCTTTGCTACAGTTAATGGAGTCAGCACCAAGCAGCACTGTACTGTGCCCTATGAATTACATTAAATTCAGTACAATTAAAGAAATCTGTTACAAATGATATGTGCACATTGGTTAGTATAGTACTTGTTGGTTTCCCTATAAATCTTAACTGATTCCTAGGCTGGCCATACACGTAGTGATATCACCCACAACCAGGACCATTTTATTATCATGGTAAAATATATATTGATTTTATCATGCCCAATCAGCTACATGTATCCCCACCATTAGATGCCAACATTACAGATCAGTAAATCCAATCCCCCAATTCCATACTTACTGAACATCAAGTTAGGATCAGTTGACGCCAGTTTCCGGGGCCAGCAAAGCCAATCCCAGCACCAAAGTTGGAGTGTGTAAAGTGTTGTGTTAAAGAGAAGAAACAAATGGGGGGGGGGGGGAATCCTGAAAATGCAAAAATCAGCAAAAAGCAGAAATTGCTAAAAAAACCCTGCTTGTCACCATCT
The DNA here is from genome assembly GCA_019447015.1 of Hymenochirus boettgeri. Lineage (NCBI taxonomy): Eukaryota > Metazoa > Chordata > Amphibia > Anura > Pipidae > Hymenochirus > Hymenochirus boettgeri. The sequence goes on from CM033474.1 coordinate 80,008,753, forward strand.
CCCAAATGAATAACAAACTGTGGAATATCAATCCCTTTTATAGAGTGAATGACATCAGTTATGACATCATCAAGGCCATTAAACCAACTACAATACAGGATAGACTTTTCTAGAATACCTCAAAGAAAATGAAAGAATGACATCTTCCAGGAATTTAAACCAGAACAATCCAGGATAGAGATTTCTAGAATACCTCGAGAAAAATTAAATGGAATAACATCATCCAGGTTACTAAACCAAGAGTAATAAATACATGATAGAATTTTCAGAATACCTCAAAGAAAGAAAAGAAAGTTACCCTTTCCAATGTTCTCCCCAGAATTTTCAACCATCTTTAAATATGGTTGCAACATGAACGAATGAATGGGTAGATCGTATTTTTGTGTACCTGTTGGGTGTTAAAAAACAAAACTTTTTGATGATTGGTCAAATTAGTTTTTTTTTACTTAAGTTACCCTTAAAGTATGGCTGCACAGTAATGGATGGGTAGGTCAGTAGGTGTGGTGTACCTGTGTCAGGTTGGGGGTTAAAAACCAAACCTTTTTGATTATTGGTCAAATATTGTTTTTGATTATAGTTACCCTTTAAGTATGGCTGCCACGGAAATGAGGGATAGGTCAGTAGTTGTGTGTACCTGGGTCTGGTTGAGGGGGTATGTCTTTTTTTGTGTTTAAACCATAAACTAACATTTATTGAGGATACATTTTTTTACTTTATTTACCCTTTAAGTATGGCTGCCACAATAAGGCAAATGTAGGTCAATATGTGTACCTGTGTGAGGTTGGAGGTATGTGTTTTTTGCATGTTGACCATATAACTAACTTTTATTTTTTGACTATAGTTCCCTTTCAAAATGTCTTCCATGGGTGGAAAGGTAGGTCAGTAGGTGGGTGTAGCTGTGTCTGTGTGGGGTTGAGGATTCAGCATTGGTGTTTATGACCATAAAACAAACTCTTTTAATCTCATGACCCTTAAACCTCGAAATATCCACATTTGAGATAGTTACCATTATGTTTATGGGAAAAAATGTCCCGAAATTTGCCAAAAACGGCATAACGCTTCTGCAGATTCCTTATCTAAGTATAGCATGCCCTACATGTCTGAACCGAATTTCTTGTATCTAGCTCAAGAACTGTGGGAGGAGATACAAGAAGAAAGTAAAGAAGAAGAAATATTTTACTTTTTATTTTAAGCCAAATTAATAAAGCTAATATGAGTGAGCTTGATTGGTTTTTCACTCCAAACTATCAGATTGTTGCACCTTTCTCCTAAAATCAGCAGCATTGTGCAAAACCATCTAGCTTTTCCAGTGTAGGACACTGACAAGACAACATATGTGTTGGCACTTGGTACATATTTCTCTATATCCTTCCTTCCACGAACCTTTTGCTAGAACTGTCAGGTTAACAGCATGGATTAAAGGATTGCAGAACAGATATGTCAAGACAGGATTAAAATTTATTTTCTTCATTTGAGAGCTACAGTTTATGCAAGTTACAAAATCTAGTATCCATTTAGACTCATTTTTAGATTAGTGTTTCTTTAAATGGAAATATAATATACATAGCTATTAATGTTATATGAATAAGTCTGCTTGTACAGTATCTGTTTTTTTTGGTGCTTTAGTTAATAACAGGAGTTACCTTTTCCTGCAAGTTAAAGTTATATTGTTTCCAGATCAGGTGTTTTAAATTAAACATAATGAAGCAATTTACCATTATCAAAAGTCAAAAAAGCACAGATGTGCCAAACATATGGGGTTTAAGCTTTTTTTTAATGTATTAGAAAGTTAATTTATTTTATTATTTTTTAACTTGTTATATACTTGTGATTTTACCTATTCACATCAATCATTGTTTAAAACTTAACAGCTTTTTACACACTGTCAGGCTAAATAGGAAAATGTGCACCTTTTTTTAACTCTAAAGTGCAACTGGTGTCTTCATCAGTTAGGGTTGATTGAAAGCCTGCAGTCTTTCCTTTATAATGACCAACAATCACATCTCTGGCTTCAGCCTGTGAAAATGATATTGGGGTAAATGTTCAAACTTTCTGCTTCCAGTAAGTTCAGTGACATCCCCTAACCTCTGCCAGCCCCTCCGCCCCAGGGGAATAAGCATGCTCAGTAAAGACTTAATCCTGAGGTTTGACTTTGAGAAGGGGGAGCCTATTAATTCTGGTAGATGCTGATCACATGACTACAAGCTGGTTGCATGGCTAGAAACAGAAGTGTTCAAGCAGGATAATATTGCTGAACTTCTCCAGCAATAACGTCTCATAAATATATCTAGAGATGTGATTTAGGTTTTATTTTGAAGGTATGATGGAAGGCTTTTTATATAATTTCTACTAGTTTTGAAGAATTGGAGACCACAGTTACCCTTTAAGTAGATTCCCCTTCTCAGTGAAGCTTAGTTTTCTCAGCTCAGCCCTGCTCAGCCTGGTCAGGAAGAGGTCAGTCAGCAAGGTTTGACATTTGACATTAAAGGGTATGTCCACACTAAAAACAATTTTTTGATATATGATTGCCATTGTCCCCCCAGCCCCAACCGCTATACTTATACTTTTAGAAAGTGCCCCAAACTTTACTTACCTCCCCTCTTTCCTCCGCCGCGCGAGAAAATGCAAGCAGAGGGGCAGGACCGGCAGTCGCGTCTGTGATTGGCTGAGCGGCAGCCAATCATGGACGCGGCTGCCGGGAGTTCATTTCGGCGAGGGAAAGAGGGAAGGTAAGTAAAGTTTCGGGAGCTTTCTAAGATATAAATAGAGCGGTTGGGACTGGGGGGACAGGGGGAATCATATAGTAAGGGTTTTATACTAGGGGGAGGGAATCCTGAGAGGAGGGAGAGGGAGGGAGAGGGAGGGGGAGGAGGGGGAGGGAGGGGGAGAAGGCTCAGTATGCATGCCAAACTTCTCCCGGAGGCAAGGTGGAGGCAGAGTCCTATATGGACTCTGCTATCCTCCTGGTGGGCAGTTTTTTTTAGGACTTTGGGGGGGGGGGGACTACAGGAGAACCTTATGGAGCTGGATGTGAGGTAAGGATTAAACTACACTACATGAGGGGCCAGTAGTTGGGGGGATTATAGTTTTGGGGGTGGACATCCCCTTTAAACTTTTATTCAGAGTTCTATTTCATACAAAAACTTTATGTATTTCAAAGCTTTATAGATATATATATACTTTGCCGTATATATAGATATACAATCTATTTTTATTGACTATTTTAGCTTAAACAAAAATGTTGTGGCATTTTTTGGGTATGTGTATCCTCATAATAGCCAGTAGCACAATGCTGTTAGCATTGATTAGTAATCAAGTGGATTTTAAGCATTTCAGAGATGTTCACGTTCTAACAGGTTTTATTTGACTATACAATTTAATAAATAGGGTTTCAAAAAAGACTTGCTTTTTAATACTTTTTCAAGTTTAAGTTGAAGAATATAGAAAGAGACAGACATACAGGCAAAAGAACTAGCTGCCGATCTGACTGGCGAACTGGCTGGCAGGCTTACTTTTGGAATATACACACAAGAGCAATATACAGCACTATAAAAACACACACACAAAAGTTTATACATTTTTAAAAAAATGTATGCAGGTTGCGCAGAGTACTCATATACATGTAATAAAAACAAAATAAAAACCAATTGTTAAGACCAAGGTGAGTATCTAGTTTCAATCAATAGAAATATCTAATATATTAAAAAAGGTACAAACTTACACTTTGCAGTGAAGACTGGGTTGGATATCATCAGTGTGTTCCTATTATTCCCATCAATAGTTGCTTATAGAGATGTCCGAACTTGGAAAAATCCGGTCCGCGCGAGGATCCGCGGATTTTCGAAAAAATCCGAAAATTCGAAAATCCGCGAGCAGACCCGTTAAAACGTATTAAAATGAAAGTTCGGCAAAATCCGCATTAAAAGTGGTCTAAATAGCCTTGGTAACGTACACTTAACCACTCAGGGACCTGGGTAATGGCCTTAGAAGCACGTATAAATGCCAACAATACCTAAAAAGTACAGTCCGCTAGCGTGACTTTAAAAAAACGGTATTTTTCGAAAATACGAGGATTCCCGTAAAAACGAAGGCTTTCTGTAACTATGATAGCTGCCATTGGCTAATTTGGATCATGTGGCTTGCTCCGTCTTGTAAGTTTACACCGTATCCCCCAAGTATCGTAGATCCTCGTAATTACGGAGATACTCGTATTTTCGAAAATTTTCGTAAAAAAAAAAAATCCGCAGTTCGGAAGTTCGGAAGTCCGGAAAGTCCGGAATAATCCGCCGTTCGCGGACGGGAGAAATCCGAGGCGGATCCGGGTTTGGGTCCGCGAACCGGCCATCTCTAGTTGCTTACACATTCTCAGGGTTATTCAATAAAAGTTCTTATTATTTAAAATGGTGCTAACTTTGCCCCAACCAATCAGATGTAAGCTTACAAATGTTAAATAAGATCTGATTGGTTGGGGCAAAATTAGCACCATTTTAAATGATAAGAACTTTTATTGAATCTCCCTGTCTGTGTTCTATGCAGCTTTGCAAAGAATGGGCTGGTTCACACAAAAATAACTTTAAAAGCTTTTTATTAATTCTCACTTTAAAACCTATTAAGCTAAGTTCTAAATGAGTATAAAAGCAATTTGAAAGTAATGTTAAAATAAATCTACGCGTTTCACCTATAAAAAGGCTTCCTCAGGATCATATATTTTAAATACATGTGGGTGATAGCTATATATACCTTAAAATTGCGGGAAAGGTTATAAACCCAGAAGGGTCTATTGCCGTCATATCCCCAGTTCAGCATAAGCTGTAGAGTTTGGCCATACGCACGGCATATTGAAACATATGGCCAGGATGCTGGAAGGTCAGCATAGCACACAGTATTAAATTTGTTAAATACTTTATGTAGATGAAGTTCTTGTTAGCTATGCGTTCCAAGGGTTGAACGCATAGCCACTTCCGGTCCAGTCACTTCCGGGTTTATAATCTTTCCCAAAGCTCTTCATTTTTTCACTCTCTGTTTACACATTTGTTTTATCAAGTATTATTAGCCCATAAACCTTAACACATTTTCTGCAATTCTAGATCAAAAAGGACTATTGGGAGTTTGTCAAAGTATAATGAAAGTGAATACACTTTAAACATTTCATTTACCTCACTGTACATGACAGGTTTCCATGGCAGGATCTGGCATGAAACAACTCAAAGTCAACCCTGTGGAATTCTAATGATCAATGAATTTTCTGTGCTTGTACGTCACACAAAGATTTTACAATGTCCCCAAGGCTAATATATTAGAAGGTAATAAGCATGTTAGAATATTATAAATATAGAATATAAAGGGGCAAGGACAGAAAAGAACATTTTTTAATCTGAACCTGCTAAATGACAGCCTACTAAACGCAAATCAAATCAACTACAATATAAAAAAATTTACTGTATTTAGACATTTTTGATATTGTAGGAAGTACAGTTTGTTTGTTCTTATAAAACCAAATTGGAGATCTTAAGTATGGAAACGCAGCTATTTGTAGTACAAAAATGTGAATATTAAAAATTGCATTCAACTTGTTTGGTTTATTTTGGTAAATCTGGTATTGTATGCACTTAAGTGGGTAATGCTGTTATTGTTTTGACAAATATACTGGGTGTCATAGGAGAGAGCCAAGTATAAGGATATACAGTAATCTTTAATTCTTCAAATTCCCTTTAGAATTTTAAAGTTAACCTTAAGGAAAGTAGTAGAACAACATGCAATCTATAATAAAATATTGCAAACAAGGAAAATATCCTTATAACTAGTTTACAGCTAAATGTTTACAGGGCACAAGCTGATATAAATACCCAAATGGGCTAGGTGCTGCTAGAAACAACAAAATCCTATGTATCAATACTTGAGGAAGAAAGCATTCCAGAGCACACTAGTATAGAAAAACCATACAGTTGGTATATGGTATTACCTCCTTTTTTTTTGTTTTTACTGATGTTTAGTTGATGTGCTAATTGATTAATAGTAATTTTTTTATTTCAATATAGTTTGCTTGCTAGCTATTTATTGATATTTCCACTATATCTATTAGATATCATTATGACTTCCCACTGTATACTTCTATATGTACTTGCTGCTGTACTTTTGCTATTTAGTTTTTAATTGTTTTTAATACATTTTCCCTACCTCAATAAAGGAATTTTATAGTTTTTCTATACTAGTATATATAGTTTTCCCTCTATAAGTATTCACTTATAACTAGTTTAGCTATGTCATCAGTTATAATCTGTGCTATTTCAGCAGTGTCATGTGACTTAAACATTATATGCAATAATAAACTCCCTACTTTAAAATATAAGGATGTGTATAAGACACCTTAGTATAGTATAGTATTTAAAGTTGAATAAAGACATCCTTCCATCAAGTTAACTCAGCAATACCCACAATTCCTGTATAACTGTTGATCCAGAGGAAGGCATAAAAAACTCCAAGGAGACAAAATTTAAAAAAAAAGTGACAATCAAAAATATACCTGAATCAACTCTACTTTATGTATCAATTCCAGTAACCTGCAACATTCCTTGTTTTCAGAAACTCATTTAGCTTTCACTTGAAACTTTCCAATAAAACTGCTATCACAACTTCCAATAGAAGACAGTTCCTTATAGTTTTACTGTTCTCACAGTGGAAAACCCTTTCCGAACTTGAAGACTAAACTTCTTTTCTTCAAATCTTAAGGGATGTCCGCGTGTCCTCTGACATGTTCTTTTGGTGAACAATGCCCCAGATAGTTTATTGTATGGCCAATTAATGTATTTATACACAGTATAAAGGCAAGCACCTTTTCTCTATTGAACATAGTTGTAACATTTATTATTTTAGTTGCCCTTCTCTGAACCCTTTCTATTTCCAAGATGTCATTTTTGTACACAGGATTCCAAAATTGCACTGCATATTCCAAATGAGGCCTTACCAATACTTTGTAAAGAGGGAGAATAACATTTTCCTCCCTTAAATCTATATCTCTTTATACAAGACAATACCATGCTGGCTCTGGCTGTTGCCGCCTGGCACTGCTTGCTACCTATAAGTTTGTTATCCACTAAAACTCCAAGATCCCTTTCCAACAGGGATTCACTTAACACAGAGCCATTTATAGTATAAGCAGCACAAGGATTTTTGAGTTCAAAATGCGTCACCTTACATTTCTCAACATTGAATCTCATCTGCGCAATCTCACCTTTAAGTCCCATGGATAATTTAAAAATAGGCCTGTGACCTTGACCTTTTATTTGGTGTTGGAAAATGCAAAAAAGTCCTGTAAACCTGTTTAAACTGTTAAATAGTGAATCTGGTATCCAACTATAAGTAAACAAAAATGACATACCTTTAAATGAAAATAATAGTCTATTCATTATTTCATATCATTAAAAATTGGATTATATTTTATGTTGTATCATAACTGTGATATTTGATTTGTGAATATTAAAAACATCAGTATATATCTAATAAATAGGGTCCTGGTAATGCAAATTTAAAAAGCTTTTGAACGATTCACATGTTGAAAAATTAAAATGACCCAGTTTTTCTTGGAAGTACAAAAGAGAAATTTCCATATTCAAACAAATAATGCACACCATCAATCAATTTCCGTGCGCAAAACATATACAAATTAGAATTTATCAAGTGCAAATTAAGTATATCGAGGAAAGATATACTTTCCTCGATATATATGTAGGAGCATTGCTTATGAATTTTATAGCCTCCATTTACATGTACTGGCATAAAATTAAATACACACTGTGGTTGCTAATGGCACTTTGGGAAATTTCAGTTTTAAGATTAAAATTTTACATATTTCTAAGTATATTTAAAATATATGTAAATATTTAATGTATGTATTTGTTTTGTGGTTAATGGCAACAAAAGATAATCTACTTTTAAAGGGTGAAAATAACTGTACAGTGTAAACTGTTTTTTAATCAATCATTTCTGTAAATTGCCATTATTGTTATTTGGTAGTTTAACTTTATTTAAATAGTTGATTTTTTTTTTTTAGGGATCTTCTATATCTCAATAACATTTGTGTTTGCAATTCCCTTATCTGTTTTGAGAACTGATAACAGCCTGTGTCAAAATAGTTACTTTTCCTCCACAATGACTGGTTTAATCACAGGAATAAATCTAAAAATAAGAAAAATTAACTTCACATTGTGGGGGGTTTGCAAAGGGATTTATCATAGTTTTGACCTGACAATATATAGAAAATTGGGCTATTGTACATCCATATTAAAGTGCAACTAGAGACCAAAAATATAATACATACAAAAATAGAATTCTAGTCCACAAACAATTCTAATTGCATATTGGCTACTTCCATAAGGTTGCTGCTACAAACAGCCTGATAAACCCTGGATAAATAAAAGCATATAAGGGTTGCCAATATGCAATTAGAATTGTTTGTGCACTAGAATTCTATTTTTTGTATGTATTATATTTTTGGGCTCTAGTTGCACTTTAATATACAGATGGGTTAAAGCTGGATTAGCAGCTTGGCGCAACGAATTAATGGCTTAAACGGGCCATTCACGATGCAGAACGCTTTAAAATCGTGCTAAATGAGCTATTTACCTTTAAAAATCATTCTCACCACTAGATGGCGCTAGTGAGCTGCGGTGAAGACTTTGGGGCAGTGCATGTCACAAAACGGGGGAGGAGCACAAAGCAGCACATAACAAAATCGGCAGTTAAAAGGGAAGCTAAGTAGTTGCTCTTGTGTGGAATAATAGAATATCCTTTCCCTCTGATGTCCAGGTATTTCGTTTTTACAAGAAACACAAGTAATATGGTAGCATTGTGATTACACCCTGTGAATGGTCCAATTGGCTGTGCAGCATGGAACAGGTTCAGTTGTGCTAGTGCAGAGTATAATGTGGAGCAGAATAATTACTAATTGTACAAGGTAAAGGGGGAGATGGGGATACAGACTGGGCACTGTAAGGGAAACTAGTTAACTAATTGATACACATACTGAGAGTGGCTGATGGGCAATGTGTACTTAACAGACACATACTGAACGTGGCTGATGGGTAATGTGTATTTAACAGACACACATACTGAGAGTGGCTGATGGGTAATGTGTAATTAACAGACACACACATGCTGAGAGTGGCTGATGGGTAATGTGTACTTAAAAGACACACATACTGAGAGTGGCCGATGGGTAATGTGTACTTAACAGACACACATACTGAGAGTGGCTGATGGTTAATGTGTACTTAACAGACACATACTGAGAGTGGCTGATGGGTAATATGTACTTGCAGAAACATACAACTGAGAAGGGGGATTAAGCCCCCAAAATGCTCTGTGACACTATGGGCCTCATTTATCCAGACTTGCTGGGCAAATATATGGAGTTAGGGCACGGCCACACTGCTTTGCATGCGATTTCATGTGCGGTTTTGCTGCGTTTGCGCGTGTGCGTTTTTTCATCAAGTATTGAAAAACGCATGTGATTGCGATTTAAAATGCGTAACGCAACGCACCCGAAAACGCGCGTTTTCGGTGCATTGCCGCGTTTTCAATGATATGGAAAAAAAGCAAGCGCAAACGCAAAAAAAGCGCAGCAGTGTGGCCTAGCCCTTAAAGTCAAAAACTGGTTAGCACGACTTTAGCTCCATATTAGCGTTGAATGCACGGGTTATGCAAAAATCACCCGCGCATCCTCGAAATGTCATATTTGCTGTTTGATGTTTGGCTTTAAATAAACGTTCTGTTTTGGAGTGCAGTCCACCTTGGACCTATTTGATTGCCTTGTTCCCTTTGAAGTAGGGGAATTGGACTATGATATATAGTTTCTACACACTCCATCAGCACTTAATCAACTCAAGCCATTAACCAGTAAGGACCTTACCACCGTTGATTGAAGAGACATCAACAGACAATAAAAGCATTACATCTATATTCCTTATGTGGATTACTAGCAAATAAAGAAGAGCCAACAATATACCTTTCAGTACTGTTTTCTATTTCACATACCGTGGACAGGAAATGATTTTATTATGGTATCCTCTCCATGGCAGATATTTTATCTTGTGTCAAAGCTAAAATAAGCAAATAACACAATGAAATAAAACTCTAATGAAGTATAACACAGCAGCCACTGTTCAACACTGAAACAGAGAAAAATTTCAACAATACTTTATTAGTAGCCTGAACATAAGCCAGAAGGATACTTTTCTAAAACAATTTCATCAAATATTAAATAACTGTCTTGGAAAGTGTACACTGTGCAGAAGCCTTCATGACCTTTATGGATTATTATATTACTTTGTTATAATATGAAAAATGATTCCATTTAAACCAGGGTTATTTGTACTAATACATTTCTCCCATACCGTGATCTTTTTTTAAAAAAAAAACATATATACAGTATTATAAAGAATTGCTTTTTTATTGCATATATATTTTGGTATTCAGTTAGATCAAATGTAGTTCTTGAAGACATTTTGCTAGTCATCCGACTGGCTTTCTCAATTAGAATGATTGTTTCTTGGCCAAGATGTTGACATTGTGTTTTTGAATTTGAAGCAGAGATATGGTGTCTCTTGAAATTTCTTATACATTTCTCTGACATCCCTGCTACATATGGGATGACCATGTTCTTTCTCCTGTCTTGCTTTTTGACAAATGCCCAGTCCGGATATCCCAAATGGGCTCATCTGAGGTGTTTAATTTCCTTAGCCTTTGCCTCTGTGCTAGTGGGGATGTTCTATACTCAATGTTGTAGGGTTCTGATGTCACCCAGTTTGTGATCTAAATGGTTTTGGGAGTGAAACATCAAATACTGGTCTGTGAGGGTTGGTTTTCTGTAAACATCTACTTCCAGTTTACTCTTACTTTTTCCAAGCAATCCAAAAAATTCAGTGTCTTGGTTTGTACCTCTTCCTGTGTAAATTTGATGTTTTGGTCTATAGCATTGACGTCTTATGTGAAGTCTTGTACTTCTCTTTAGTGGATTTTAATCCTCCATGTATCTGATCCAGTGGCTGGGTGCAAAGCCCTTGAATATAATAAGAGTCTGCTTTTACCTCCTCCATGTAAAGGTTTGCCACAAAAACTATCTTGCATATAGTTTTCTTCTTTGAGATTACACATACAGGATTGTAATATTTGTGAAGGTTCTCAGTCATCCAGGTCATGGTATATCTATCGTATTTAGTTAGATCAACAGGCTTAAAGTTTAGATCTTGAAGTTGTTTCACTAGTTATCTAGCTGGCTTTTTCAATTTAGAATTGTACAGGAATGTGTTGGCAATGAAACCACAATCAGCATATAAAAGCAAAGTGTCAGGGAGCTCCTGAACGGTGTTGATTGCATTGTAGATAAGAGGTGTTTTTAAACTGCCCCGGCCATGTTTTTAAATCAACATTGTACACGGTAGGCAATTCTATTTATTGTGTATTTATGTTGACATAAATGCCTTCTTTGAAGGGCATGTCCACCCGCCAAACTAAAAGTTAACACACTACTGGCCCCACCTTACATTTCTGCTCCTTATAGTTCTCCTGCAGGGTCTCTTCAAAATCTGTCGGAAAAACTCAAAGTTTCTGCCTCCTCCTTGTCCTCTGAGAGGACAGAGGCAAGCACAGGGGAGCCCTTTCCCCCCTCCATCCCTCCCTCCTGATTCCTCCCTGCCGCTGGAGCGAGGGGCTGAAAGTAGCATTGTGATTCTTTTTTTTACACATCCAAAATAGTGGTTTGGAGTGGGAAGGGTTGGCCATTATTTTATTAAAAAATGATATCGAGGTTGGAGATGCCCTTTAATATCTCTTTTTAACCAGTATTGTTCTTTGTCCAATATGATGACACTACAGTCTTCAAATGGCTATCCTTTTTTCTTGCAGATGCAAGACTTAGTCCAGACCAGAGGTATTGGTTCTTCTGTGCTGGGCCATATGTTGGTGCAGCTGCTGTTTAATTTCCCCCACATACAAATCAGAGCACTTAAAGTATCACTCTATCTTTAAAGGAAACAATCCAGTCATATGCTATCTTGAAGGGAAATGACCCAGTCTCTCCCTATCTTAAAGGGAAATGATAAAGTCTCACACTATCTTAAAGGGAAATAATACAGTCTCACACTATCTCAAAGGGAAGTAATCCAGACATCACACTATCTCAAAGGGAAATGATCCAGTCTCTCACTATCTCAATGGGAAATGATCCGGTCTCTCACTATCTCAATGGAAAATGACCCAGTCTCTCACTATCTTAAAGGGAAATGATCCAGTCTCTCACTATCTCAAAGGGAAATGATCCAGTTTCACACTATCTCAAAGGGAAATGAGAAAGTATCACACTATCTTAAAAGGAAGTGACCCAGTCTTATACTATCTGAAAGGCAAATGATCCAGTCTCTCACCATCTTAAAGGGAAATTATACAGTCTCACACTATCTTAAAAGGTAATGATCTAATCTCACACTATCTCAAAGAAAAATGATCCGGTCTCTCACAATTTCAATGGAAAATGATTCAGTCTCTCACTATCCTAAAGGGAAATGATCCAGTCTCTCACTATCTCAAAGGGAAATGATCCAGTCTCACACTATCTCAAAGGGAAATGAGAAAGTATCACACTATCTTAAAAGGAAGTGTCCCAGTCTTATACTATCTGAAAGGGAAATGATCCAGTCTCTCACCATCTTAAAGGGAAATTATACAGTCTCACACTATCTTAAAAGGTAATGATCTAATCTCACACTATCTCAAAGAAAAATGATCCAGTCTCACACTATCTTTAAAGGAAGTGATCCAGTCTTATAGTATCTCAAAGGGAAATGATCAAGTCTCTTACTATCTTAAAGGGAAATAATGCAGTCTCTCTCTATCTTAAAGGGAAATTATCCTGTCTCACACTATAGTAAAGGGAAATGCTACAGTCTCTCACCATCCTTAAGGGAAATTATAAAGTCTCACACTATCTCAAATGGAAATGATCCAGTCTCAAACTATCTAGAAGGGAAATGATACAGTCTCACATTATCTTAAAGGAAAATGATACAGTACTACACTATCTCAAAGGGAAATGATCCAGTCTCACAAACTCTCAAAGGTAAATGAGACAGTATCACTCTATCTTAAAAGGAAATGATGCAGCCTCTCACTGTCTTAAAGGGAAATGATCCAGTCTCACACTATCTTAAAGGGAAATCATAAAGTCTCACACTTTCTCAAAGAGACAAAACTGCTATATAGCTTAAGGTGAGGTGGGCCAAAAGTAGCAAAAACCTCTCCACAGAGCGTAAAAATGCAGCAGAGCCTACTTATAACAGGATGTATCTTGCAGTCTTATGCTATATGAGTAAGAATATGAATATGCACACAAAATCTAAGAAACAAGAAGTAATCTCTCACTTCCAAAAATTCTCCTTTATGTCTTGTGGCTAATGCATGTTTCCAGAACCGCAGGCTTATTAACATGCAATACAGCCTATGATATAGAGCCAATCATCTCACCTGCAGACATGACATACTTCAATCTTGTTAGATCTCGCCAGTGCAAGATATAGATTCATGGATCTTTGGGGTAGGACTTGGGAGCATAATAGACAAGGCAGCTATATAGCTTAAGGGAAATGAGACAGTCTCACACTATCTCAAAGAAAAATGATACAGTCTGACACTGGAAAAGCTTAGTGCGTGATAAGTTTCTATACCTTTACTACACCTGTACTTTTTTCTAGGTTCACGTCATTATACATGTACTGTCCCATGGCTGCAATTATATCTGTAACTATTCTCTGACAGTTCTAATTTAGGGGAAGTGGAAGTAAATTTGCTGTATAGTTCAAATAGATCCATAATGTAAAGGTATCTTTCTTCTCTAATGAATTGAAATATTTCTATATATTAGTAATGGAACTTAAGATTTATCTCAAAATGTGTCTTATCTTAAATTATCAATATGCAACATTTTTTGTATTTATTGTCTTTATTGTTTGTCTCCTTGGTATGTCCTTGAATTTAACTACAGTCAGGAAGTCTCATTTTAAAATCAAATAACTACTGCATTTATGATTTATTTTTATATGTATAATGAGTCTCCATCTGATGGCCTAGATCAATTTTCAGTGATATGTCTACCACCCACTAAATAGTCTCAACTTTGGACATTAATGTTCAGATTTTTGTGTGCACCGTCATTCGTAACATTCCTAATTATATTATATTTTAGCTCATTTCTGCTCCTCTTTCATTTTTAGCATATTTTGGAAGTTTTCTGTCTCCAGCTATATTAAACCTAGATGGACTACTTCAAAGCATAAATGTTTCCAGTCAGGGAATATTTTATTTTTTGACTGCAATTAAAATGATTTAAGCCTTTTCATGTTCTTCAGCATTGCAACCTTGATACATGATACCTCTTGTTGAACATTCTTTAACAAATAAGCATGTCATTTTTAATAATTATTCTAGTATAAACATTTTTTTTTTGCTACATTGATTAGTCCAAATAGAAGAGAAAAACCATCATGCCCATTGTAATATAAACCTTTTCTATATAATTTCTAAGCTAAAATAAAATATGACCTTCATTTCAAACCATATCATGTGTGCGGAGATATTTGTTCTCTGGTTTATTGCAAAGTGCACATGAGACAATATTTCAGAACAATTGAAATAAATTGGCCAGTCCGAGTGATCAAACAAATTGATAAAGGAGATTGTGTGGTCTTCAACAGTCCACACAACTGTTTGGCTGAAATGTCAACCATGGCATTGATTTATCAGGCCAAAATATAAAGCCAAAAACTCACTATATTTAATTAAAAAAAAATGTTATGATTGATTGACTCTAAATAGGAAAGGAAATTATTCTACAATTATTCTTTGCTCTTCCGGTTAAAGTGAATAATGTTTGCTCAGAGTTTTAACCTTCTATGTGCCTTCTACATAAAGTTAGGATAGTTCTATGACTTCTATTAAAATATATTTTTTTAGCGTAAAGAGCTTGAGTAACTTCAATCTTGACATGTATAACCAAAAAGAAATAAGCCTTATCAGTAACTAGAGATGAAGAAACTATTTAGTTCTGAAAAAATGTTTCAAAGCCAATTGAATCAGATATTTTTTGAGTATTCGCAATTTCAGATTTTTATATGAAAAGTTACGAGTTTGGAAAATTGCGAAAAATGCGTTGGAACCCGTGATTTATTACTTTAAGTAACTATTGAACTCTTCCATTAAATGTGTAAATTATGTTAAATAATAGTAGAATTTAGCAAGAGCAATCAACCCTTGTGTCACATACAACACTGATGACAATTCGTAAAGATTTCCACTCACTAAGGCCAATATAATTTTAAAAGTCAATTTGCCATTGATGTACTGTTCCACAAGGAGCAGTTATTTCCCAAACTTTCTTTCTCCATAATGAACACTGCCTTAGTTCATTTCTAATATTACTTCATTTATTTTCAATTCTTCAGCAATATCTCCCCTATCCAGATCAGTCACATACATCAAATAACTTCAAAGCAATCTCATCATGAATGACTTAGAAAGCCCATAAAAAAAATATCAAAACCAAGCTAGTCTCTTAAATCATCCCTTATGAGACCTTTTTCCTTTGTTGAATTAGTATTATTGCCCCTTAAGGTTTATATTGGATATCACACTTAACTCGTTCTTGCACTATCATAATATGCTTATACTGTAGTAAACCATTTTATAGGCTAACATACCACTACCACTTTTTTACATATTTTGGGATCTTAGTTAATGTCGTGGTTACAGTAATATTCTACACTTAAAGCAGACACAAAAATGACATCAATATTCCATCCCTGTAAAGTTTTTAAAACACACAGCTCTTTCCTATACCTTGCTCTATCTCTTTACTATCTATAACCTAAATATGTATCAAGGACACAGTGAATTCACAATAAAAAAAATCCAAATAAATTAAACCGAATACCAATTGTGCATCATTTTACTTATTGGTTTTTATTATTCCAAGTAATTCAGCAAATATTGTTGAGTATTTTTTTTCTAGTTTGTAAAGGTTCTCACACCTACTGGTCATGGTATACCTGCGGTATTCAGTTAGATCAAGTTTAGTTCTTGGAGACGTTTCACTAGTCATCCGAGCAATTGTGACTGTTCTTGTGGTGCACTTAGGAGGCTATATGATACCGAAGGTGAGGACTGTCATTACTGAGTCAAGCAAATGGACAGTATTTCTAAAACTTTGTAAATATAAAATAAAGATATCGCCACAATAACGACAAGACCATGATTTTTTAGTTTACATGACACTCATTATTTTACACTGTGATGATTATTTTATATGGCGGTCATTGTTTTATATGGAGATCGTTATTTAAAATGCCATTTTTAAAAGAGAACAGCAGTACATATACCAAACAAGATAGGCAAGAAGTACATCCTTATTTTATAACACTGAGTGAAATAATGATCACCGTGTAAAATAACATTCGCCATGTAAAATAAAAATTGCCTTGTTATTGCCAGTTGATCTTTGTCTTATCAGTATTTGTTTATTGCATTTTATGATTGATGTTACTCATATTGTATGGTTACTATTAAAGATGGTATCCGGGTCCGACTCAGACCCAGATCTGACACGGAACCCCTCGGTATCGAAATCTAAATGATCCGTCAGACGGACTTCGGAGCCTATTTTCTATAATCATCAAACATTCAAGGATTATCAAAAATAGCCTTGAACGTTCGATAATCCTCAAAAACGTGATAGGAAACCCAAAAGTAGTCTCCGATCATATTTTTGATAATTTATGAAAATTATCGAAAATTGCCTCGAACATTCAATAATAATCGAAATTTTGTTCCATTTTCGGTGATTTCCCGAGATCCGGGAATCCGAAAACAACGAAACTGGCGAGTTTTGCCCATCTCTAGTTACTATGTGTGTATTAAAGTATTTTTTAGTGTATGTGCCCACCACTTAGTAATTTTTATATGTCGTGTTTGCCTTGTTCTTTAATTTATGCCCCTGTATATAGCAGAGGGAGTGCCTTGTGAGCTCTGTGCTCCAAGTAGTGGAGCCTGGCCTAGCCTGTGTGTTTGATTGTCCATTTTTGTTTTGACAGTACCTCTCAACATTTTCTTTTTTTTCATATAGTAATTTTAAAACATCAAAATAATACTGAATAAGGAAACAGCACCTTGACATAAAAGCAGCAACCTCTGTCTCACATCTCATTGATGTAGGTATTGAGGAAATTACCTTACTAACATGGGGTTTTTGCTTTATTTTACCAGCATTCCAGTATCACACAGCTTGGTCACTGGAGGCCACTCCTACTAGTAGTTCTAGCCAACCCTCTCTTATGGCACCACTACAATGCACTAAATCGTGCACGCAATCGCGAGCGTTATCGCACAGGATTGTGTGCATGATTCTAGTCCATTTTTAGTCTGCGCATGCGATTTTGCCATTTTCTGTCATGGAAATGCATGGGTTAACGCACCAAAAATGGTAAACCCACCAAAAATGGTAAACGCACATGTTACCAAAACGCGAACGGACACGCAATAGCATGCACATGGGAAATCACGGGATTGCCGCGTTCCTGCGGTTTCCGTTATAACCAAATTGCATGTGCTATCGCGAGCGCAAAACGTGTGCGCAAAAGCGCAAAAAAAAGTGCAAGTAGGGCCTAGCCCTTAAGCAAGGGATCATTTGATTGGTCAGAGGGCATGACCAGAGAGTGTAGATGCACACCGTTATCTTTGTGTATCTATGTATTCAGGGGGCTATATTTACGTTAATGCCATTTTTAAAGTTTATTTGTGTTTAGAGAGAAAGAGTGAAGTATGTAGTTTTCTACAAGTTTTTCACAATGTTTATAAATAAATGTGTAAAACTGTCAGATTCAATTTGAGGAACTATAAAATTCCCAATTGTGCTATAAGACATTGCTCTTATTATTGTGTTCCACTATCTGGAACTAAATTCTTTTTATTTTTCTTCATATATGAAGTTTTGCCAGTGTTTTGAAATTTTGAAAATTGCTGTCAACATATAATTGCATATATTACATAGATATAATGTACCCCCTATGTACTACGTAGTAGCGCACCGATTATAACATTCAGGAACTGTACTAACCATTTTGCCGCCTCACGCTTGTTCCTTTACCCTCCCGGCACTCAGTGACTCTCGTCCGATCACGTTCAAGTGATCACGTGCAAAACACTGCAGTGCCCAGAGAGTAAAGGAACAAGCGCGTGCGGCGGGGAAATGGTCGGTCTACTGACATCCTTTAATGAAATGATATTTAGCAAGAGAGAGCAAGAGTGTGTGTGTGTGTGTAGAGAGAGAGGGTGAAGATATATTTGGTACAAGGGTACATTATAAAAGATAATGTACCCCCTACTTTAAATTATATGGATATCAGATGACACCTCTGAGTTCCATGCCCTTTATAAAAGTACTCGGCCTCTGGCCTTGTGCTCCTATATGGTCACGGAACTCCTCGGTAACATCTAATATCCATATAATTTACAGTAGGGGGTACATTATCTACTATATAACTTATTAATTAGTTTACCCATTGAAGTAAAGACTTTATCCCAAAAAAACTTAAGTACCCTACTAGACACAGCCTATTAAAATATATTTATGATTGTGGGAAGAAACCCACCTACCTACAAGAAACCCACAAAATCGCAAGGAGAACAAACAAATTCTTTCCAAAACGAATTTATGTAAAACTGGTTGGAATGGTATTGTTAAAGGTGTTATCTTATGAGACAAAATATAAAAATATAGGCAAAACAAATGCAGTCAAAAATAAATTACCTTAATGAATTCAGTCTCCATTAGTTAGTTTGTGTGTTGTGTAAGAGTGTAACACTGAGAATATAATTGAGTTACAAGAGAAAATGCATGTTGTGATTTATTTAACAAAATGTTTCCCATGGTAAATGTAGACTGGAAATTAATCTGGATACATCTGGCACATTGCGGTAATTTAACGGTTTCAGGTTTTCTGTGCCAATGAAACCCCTGTGGGCATTCTACAGTATATCACTGTACACAGACAGTAGATGGAATGTATTTTTAATTATGGTTTTGCAAGGTTTAAATGTTTTACACGGAGTGGTTTGGTGCTATATAAAATTGGGTCACAGTGTTTTTTGAGAAAGGAATCTTTTTGGTTATGAAGGACATATTCTGATGTATAATCTGGTATAGAACATACTGGATGACCCAGTTCTTTCAATCTCACCCTTAGGGTGTTTACACATTTGCAAATCAGTGAGCTTACATTGTGTTGTATTTCTGCCATTGAAAGGTAAGCACTATCACTTGTGTTTAAAGCTGAAGATAGTTGAATGCAGCAGGAATTTAAGGCATACGTTAATGCATGAAGGGATCATACCACAATATTTGTCTCAATCTCCATGTAAACATGTCTGCAACTGCACAATTATTGATAAGCTCTATAGGCATCTCATACATTTCGTACTATAAAACCACATAGATCTTTCTTAAAATTTTTGTTTTTACTCTAAAATTACAAATGGCATGTAATTCCATAACCAGAAAATATTCACAGTTTTAAGAAACAACACAAGTAAAGCAATAAAGGCTACATTATTATTGCTATTAAACCAAACACGCCTGTGCTGGAATGTAGAGAGTATAAGTATATCTATCTAGGTGGTAATTCTTGATGTTGATATGTACCCTAAGGAGGCATTAACTGAAAGATCAGGATCAATACGGACGCATTAGTGAGAATCCAATTCCAGACGTAAATCAAAAAATATTGGAATGCCTAAATAGAGCAGTTGCTGATAAAACCATAACAAAAAATGATTTTGACTATTTGTATAACAAATTTCCAATTACACCTTGCCTCTATTGGGTACCTAAAATACATAAAAAGGCTGCTCCCCTCCCCCCCTGGTCATCCAATTATTTCCGGAATAGGAAGTCTCATGGAAAAACTTTCTAAATTTGTGGATAAGGCACTTAGATCCTTCTTGGACACATTACCATCCTTCTTAAAGGATTCAAGAGAGGATATTAGAAAACTCAACTCAATAAATGTCACCACTCTATTGGCTAGTATTTATGTTAAGGGCCCTCTACCCATCAATACCCCATAAAAAGGGGATTGAAGTAATTAAAAACTACCTCAAAACGAGAAATAAAAAATATTCAAAACAGTCGACCTATTGGAAATAATCATCAATAACAATTATTTTACTTTTGAAGGAGCATACTTTCACCAGAAATGAGGTACAGCGAAGGGTACTGCTTGTGCCCCAACATATGCTGGTCTGTACCTCGGGAACTAACCTGGGCAACAAATAATATTGCATATTGGTGTCGCTACATAGACGACGTTCTAATCTTGTGGGAAGGGTACAACAAATGAGTTCCAAAGATTCATTAAAGCAATTAATTGTAATGAATGGAACCTAAAGTTTACCAGTATTATAGATCATCAAAAAATTCTATTTTTGGATTTATGGATTAAAAAGTTAGGCAAAACCATCCAGACAGAAAACCTACGTCAGGAAATAGCCTCCTAAGGGCACAAAGTATGCACCCTTCATCCCTATTATGAGGCATCCCCATAGGACAGTATCTACGTTTGCGTAGAAACTATTTGTCGATGCAAGACTTTGAAAAGGCAGCAGCCGATCTATATAATAGGTTTATTGAGCGTGGCTACTCAAAAAAGTTAAATTCTCTAATAGGCATTCACTTGTTTTTGGGACAAAATACAATAGGGCCCCTGATTCCACCAACTTCGTCACAAATTATAACAGTGATTGGAGTTGATTAAAACAGATAATAAACAAACATTGGCCTTTATTACAAACAGATGAAGTTTTAAATACACTCATTCCTAAAAAAAACATTTTAATCCCCAAAAAGGCACCCAAGTGGTCCATAGTGGTCCATAGTTACTTTTCCCTTGCTAAGATAAATAAGGAAAAGACATGGGTAAATACAAAAACTATAATTGGCAATTTTAAATGTGGGACTTGTAAGATCTGTCCGTATACGAGTAATAAAAAAAACAGAGTTTGTATCCAACACTGGCAAACACTATCTAATCAAGCAATTTCAAAAAATCAACAGGCATTGTATATGCAATACAATGTTTTTGCAACAAAATATATATTGGAAAGACTAAAAGCCAACTACGTGCCCACATTTTAGAACATATACGCAACATCGTAAATAAGGATGAAACAAGCAGTGTAGCTAGACACTATAGAGATATTCATAACTCCAATTATAACCACATGAAGGTATGGGGAGTGGAAAAAATCCAAAAACCATTAAGGGGAGGCAACTGGGATAAAATGATCTTACAACGGGAATCCTGGTGGATCTTTATATTAAAAACATAGTGGATTATATGTTATATTATGTTATATAATATGTTATATTAAAAACCAGGTGGATTAAATGAGGAACTTCTGTTTAATATGTTTTTATAAGGCACATCAATATCAACTCATTAATATGAATCTATCCATTAAGTTAAGCTAGAATCTAAATGCCATGTATTGTTACTGGAGCATGGGGCATTCTTAGTCTCCATATGATATATGTTTAGTTTTAGCCACTGTTGTTATAATCAGCACTATGCACTTTATATTTATCAGTCGTTTGTGGCTTTTAACTAGTTCACTTGTTCCCTACATATTTTAACATTTATATATTTATAGATTTTATTCACTATTATCCACTATTGATTTTATGGTAGTGTCCCAGCACACACCCATTAGGGGCAGTACCTTCTGATTGGCACTAGGCTATTTAAGCCTGCACTGTGTTGCTGTTCACATTACCTGATGAAGGGGGTGTTACCCTCGAAACGTTGTATGATTTGTTGATGTTTGGCTTACAATAAACCGTTCACTTTTTGGAGTGCATGATTATGGTGGGGTTTATAGTCTTATATAGAATTATGTTTGAAATAAGACTTTATTACAATAAAATTTCAATCAATATTGGAATCCCTAAACTTTCCCCACTAAACAACAAACGGAACCATACAACCACTGATCTTTGTTGCAATCCAGACGAATGACTTTTGGCTGCCTGTTACTGCATTTAAACTCATATGACCCATAGACATGTGACTCGGAAGAAGGGAATGGTTTCCCGAAACGTATGTCGGTCAACTGAGGGTATGCGTTGATTTGGACGTTTTGAAACGGGGTTCCATGTACAGCATGGCAAATATCATTGAGGACCTTGTGAAGTGTGCAAAGTAGTGGGCTGCAGATATATATCTAACAGGCTGATTGATCAGTGCGGCAAAAAGAGCTTCTACGTGCAAGATGGGATCGATATGTATGGATCCACAGTGGTGAGATCTTTCCAGCTCTACCCTATATGCCCCCTTTTATGCTATTAACATCCTGGCTGCCCTTTCCTCTGTCAATCATTACAGCTATAATTTACCATCTGCCTATATATTAATCAATCAACATCTATTAGGACCAATATCAACATTTATATTGCATGATGGGCTATACATAATACTATGGTGAAGAAATACTGACTGTGACTGCTTATCAAACTTTCCCTTCAGCCATAGGTGCCCTTTCTCTTTTTGTGATATGGCCCTTTGGATGTGACTATGATTACTTTCTGATTGATAATTACCTTTTTGCCTGCTACATGTTTATTCCGCCAGCTGTTACCTACATCAGCTATTTGTATCCACGCTGGAATAATTACCATTTACTCTGAACCCTGTTCCACCCCCCTTTTCAGCTTGGAAGTTTTATTACGCATCCACTGACTTTTACCTAAACTTTTTAAAGGGTGTTTCTATGATCTTTTACGTCCAGTTTCAACTTTATTTATAGTGTATTATATCTTTATTCTGATATTATATATATAAATATATATATATATATAGATGTGTTTAGATGCAAGTTATTATGATTAAAGATCGCTATGTATAGTTGCACAATGCTGGTTTCATGTCCAACTTCGGTTAGCACTATATTGGGCTCTTGGTTAGCCGTGCTTAACCGTTCTAATTAGGGGGTTTTATGGTAATTGAGTGCCGCTAGGAGGATTGGCTCCTGTCGTTACTTATTTGACGCTTTGTCAGATTCTCCCTTGTTTTTTCCTTATATCTACAACAAATGCCATTTCTATAACTTAGTGCCCAAGGTATACATCTCAATGATGAGTTGTTGTTATTATTAGAAAAAAAATTAATAAATTAATAAAAGCCAATGCTCAATACTCTCTCTACTGCTGGTAAAATTTTATGGGACTATTAAATTAAGAGCTGTAAAAGTTTACCCGTGTTATTTATTTGCAGCAACAAATCAGGTCTTTGCTTTTTATGAGTTTTCTGAGGATTATTGGTTGCTGGAGAAAGTTAGCACAGGCTCATAGTGCAATGTTTCAGTAATTGAATAATATGTTGTTTGAAATGTGTGCTTTTGATATATAGAAACAAATTTATCTGATTTTTTTTAATAAGGAAAACATTTCCTGTAGGAACTGCTGTTTTTTTTAAAACAGGGCAGAATGTCTAACATATTGTCCCACTGACCTATGAAGATAGTCTCTGAGTAAGTCTGAGAGGGCTATTCATAGTATTAAATGTAAATGGTGTAAGAACTGTATAGGAATACTACAGTAACACCATTATTGTCAATAAAGGCTAACAAGCTATTACATGTTCCTGTACATGAAGTACAGACAAGACTTGCTAACTATTGCTCAACAGGTTAGTGTCACACAGTCCTGAAATCAAATATTCCACACAAGCCTTTAAAGATTTCCATGTAATATGAATTTAGGGGCCCAATAGTTTACCAGATTACAGATTACAATTATTCAACAGTTTTTTTCTAGAAATGTTTTGGAATCAGCAGGGATATGTTATTCTGTCAACTTCATGCTGACTGATTTTCTTAAAAACATATCAACCCATCGCCTAGAAATAGGCCAGTAAGTCTTTGGCTTAACAATACTTGTGGATACTTGTAGTTAGGATATTAAATCTTAAATACATCTAAACTACAGATTCTGAATAAACACTATTATATTTTCTCTTTAGCTTTTATTTAGCCCAGTTTTTCAACATGCATTGCAGGGGGCCTCTTCTGAATTTTATTAGTTTTGATTTTTGAAGTCTTGAATGTATTTACTGAAAAATTACTGTGTTGTGACTCTTTATTAAAATAGTTACATACTGTAGTTGATCCAGAGGAAAGCAAAAATGCATTTAAAGCTTGTACAATATACTTTGTCCCAGAGAGGGAAAGTAATTATTTTAGCTGGAAAACTATGAAAACTGGAAACTATTTGCAACAGCAAAATCCTCTCACTTCTTACTAGGAATAATCTTTTCTTCACCATAGATACAATTTCTTTTAATTTCAAGGGATGCTCTGGGGTCCTCTGTATGTGTAAAAACATTCACACAAAGTTTATTTTAAAGCTGCTTCATTTATTGATATAACGTATTATCATTTCTTCAGTGCCTTGTCCTCAATGCAAACAAACTCAATTTAGGCAACCTTTCCTCTCGCTAAAATCGTTCATTCTCTTTATTCTGTACAAACATAGTTCTGTGGTTGGAGAGGCAGCTGTCACCCTGCCCCCCCATTCCCTCCAAACCCTAAAAAATGGGTGTAATTTGGAGGTGTGGTTGATGTTAAGGGTTGGGGCTAAGGGCAACAGAGCCTTTTATGCCTACAGGCTTTTGAGGTGTAAATCTGTCCCTTACTGCCCTTACTGCACTGAATAAATGGTTTCATCAATGAAAAATGAAATAATTGCGCCATAAAATCTATAACTCTGTATTGTTAACACTGAGAATAAAGAACATGCTGAACATTTATGCTGTATCTGTAATAGGAAAAGTGAGAAGTTGACACACACACACACACCCGTTTAATACGCCATTCAGAGGTTTTAAAACTGCAACTCCCTGCATTCTGCAACAAAGGAATGCTGGGAGTTTTAGTTTTCAAATATCTAAAGGGCTGAAAGTTAGATGTTCCTCTCCTATATAATGAGCATGATGCAAGGTTGGTTAGGATTTCTATTAGAATATGACGCAGGCTGTAATGAGTTCAATGAAGTGGTACTGTGTGAGTTTAAAGGACATGTCCAATCTTAAAAGCATTGAAAAATAATGAATAATAATTAACTAGTAAAAATAGTGCACATTTAAACCAGGGTTATTCAATAAAAGTTCTTATTGTTAAATATGATGCTAAATTTGCCCCAGCCAAGCAGAACTTATTTAACATTTGAAAGCTAACATCTGATTGGTTGGGGCAAAATTAGCACCATTTTAAACGATAAGAACTTTTGTTGAATAACCCTGTTAATTTTCCTATCACAAAATTTCCCGTCCTGCCCCACCTGGCAACATGTATTATAGTGGGGTCTCAGCCCTAAACCATACTGGAGAAGTACGGAGAGACATTATTGCTCTCTTTTGTCCTTGTAATAGTATATACCAAGTATATACCATAGTCAAGTTGTGGCTTTCCGCACATTGCAAATAGGCTAACCCATTCTAATTCTTTCTCGTGCTAAAGAACTTGTGCTAAAGAGCTGCTATTGGCTCAGTACATTGGTTACAAAATCATTTTTTTTGCGTACCGCTGCAACCGCCGTTGATACATTGACACAAAGGGGTTAACAAAGCTTTAAGATTGTGATACGTGATAACGGCTCTTGCCCCCATAATCTTTAAACTTCTACTTTGCACTACCTACTGTATATTCTGAAGATAGCAGCTAGCACTTACTCAGAGGAACATACAAAAGCCATTTGTTTTTGTCTATTGAGAAAGATATGGCAAAATTCCAAAATCCATTTTGCTTTTATTGCAATTCTAAATCATTCAAAAGAATTCTCTTGAGTATCCTTACTAAGCCGCAGAGTTTAGAGCTGTAGATTTTACTCCGAAAATAGCATTGTCAGCAGTTCAGTCTGCATTCAGAGTTTTTTTTTCCTTTGAGGTTAAGCAGCTGATGATTTGTAGGCACAATATTTTGTGATCTCTAAGGATTGGATGTCTAAATGACTGAAAGTACACTTTTTAGGTCCAACCAACAAACCTGGAAAATAAATTTGATACTGTACTTTAGTAGCTTTAGTGTTTACTGTTTGGAAACATTTTACTTTAACTCCATTATGTAAAATCTTTTACTTAAAAGTCTTGTAAACTGTGCTAAATCATTAAACTAATCACACAGCAATAAGGATTAATTGCCACCAACTTCAAATATGTTTTTTCTCGTTCTCCGATTCTCATTTCCCCCTTATTTATTTATTTAAGTTTCACTTTTTCAAGGGGGCAGGACACAGCCAGACTGTAAGGAACTGTCAATCACCCACACCCTTTGCATATCTCAGCCCCTCCCACTGGACCCACTACATGTAAAACTATAATTTTATGAAAGCAATGCCAGTTCCTCTTTCAATGCATTTTAAATTCAGAATTATGTGTAAGGTTTACCTGTTCTGATGACAGGCAGCAGACAGGACCAATGAGAAAGAGACATCCAAGAAAAAAGGAGAAGGCAAGGCAACTCCCAGGAGCTTGGAGATGATACTTGAAACTGGCAACAGCTAGCGAAGTATAAAAAAGGCACGGTACAGAATCAATAAGGGGATAAACTGAAGCAGGGCACTGGAAAACACTAGAACAGGGACCAGGCAACAAACAGAAACACAGTTGAAACTGGGTCCAAGAAGACAGAAAACAGGAACACAGGAAAAGCTGGATCTAAAAAGGCAACAAACAGGAACACAGGATAGAAGATCCAAACCCCAGCAAAAAAACAGAATTCTAGTGCACAAACAATTCTAATTGCATATTGGCTACCTCCATAAGGTTGCTACTACAAACAGCCTGCTAAACCCTGGATAAATAAAAGCAATTAGTTCAATAAATTGGCCAAATTATTTTAAGCCCAGTATGCATGAGCTGACAGCTTCTCCTTTGTGGCCTGGATGCTTGAAGCTGACTCTCTAGTTTAAAGTACTTTTCTCAAACAAGCACATGACCTAACTCTTGGTGGAGTACAATTACCCAGAAGGCTTGGTCAAACCTTCAATGTAACACACAATATATAGAAAATTGGGCCCTTGTACATCCATATTAAAGTGCAACTAGAGAACCAAAATATAATACATACAAAAAACAGAATTCTAGTGCACAAACAATTCTAATTGCATATTGGCTACCTCCATAAGGTTGCGACTACAAACAGTCTGCTAAACCCTGGATAAATACAAGCAATTAGTTCAATAAATTGGCCAAATTATTTTAATCCCAGTCACCATGTCAAGGTTGCTTTCTTTAACTGTGTCCTAACCTACTGGTACGTGCCTTTTTGGCTGCATGAGCTGACAGCTTCTCCTTTGTGGCCTGGATGCTTGAAGCTGACTCTCTAGTTTAAAGTACTTTGCTCAAACAAGCACATGACCTAACTCTTGGTGGAATACAATTACCCAGAAGGCTTGGTCAAACCTTCAATGTAACACAATATATAGAAAATTGGGCCCTTTTACATCCATATTAAAGTGCAACTAGAGACCCAAAATATAATACATACAAAAAATAGAATTCTAGTTCACAAACAATTCTAATTGCATATTGGCTACCTCCATAAGGTTGCGACTACAAACAGTCTGCTAAACCCTGAATAAATAAAAGCAATTAGTTCAATAAGTTGGCCAAAATATTTTAAGCCCAGTCACCACGTCAAGGTTGCTTTATTTAACTGGGTCCCAACCTACTGGTACTTGCCTTTTTGGCTGCATGAGCTGACAGCTTCTCCTTTGTGGCCTGGATGCTTGAAGCTGACTCTCTAGTTTAAAGCACTTTGCTCAAACGAGCACATGACCTAACTCTGGGTGGAGTACAATTTCCCAGAAGGCTTGGTCAAACCTTCAATGTAACACACAATATACAGAAAATTGGGCTGTTGTACATCCATATTAAAGTGCAACTAAAGACCAAAAATATAATACATACAAAAAACAGAATTCTAGTGCACAAACAGTTCTAATTGCATATTGGCTACCTCCAAAACCCAGCACAGCAAAACGAGACTTGGGGTGCTATCATCTGGCATCAGAGGACTGGCAGAATCTGAATCTTCGTGCTGCCAGCGCACTTCCGTATTGTCACGCGTTCTGCATGTTGACGCCAGGGCCCTGGACGCCACCATCTTGGAGGAACCAGAGCAAACGCAGAGGTAAGTATCGTGCTTTTAAGTACCCCCTTCCTCAGGAGGGGCCTCAAGACCATCATGAGTAGGTTTCAGTGGGAAGCATTTGTAGAATTTCTGAACAAAATGAGCAGCATGAACAGCCTAAAAATACACTTCAGGACCAAAGCCCTTCCACTGGATGAGATATTCTAAAGTGCCTCTGGAGAACCTGGAATCAAGGATCTTTTCTACTTCATATTCCTGTTGACCATTGACTATAATTGGAATTGGAGGGGACTGTGAGGAAGAAAAATGGTAAGAAGACACAGGTTTAATATGGACATATTAAATACATTCTGAATTTTCATTACAGGAGGAAGCTGTAATTGAAGCACTAGGGTTGATGACTTCAATGATGGGAAAAGTAATAAAAGAAAAAAAATTCATTGGGACCTAATGTGGGAGAAGGGAGTTTAGGGTTAATGTTCTTGGTGGAAACAATACTTTATTCCCAAATGAATATGGAGGAGATGGTCTACGTCTTAAATCAGCACAGGTTTTTTGCACTAAGGAGCTTTAATCAAGATGTAATTTGGTAGCATTCCATATAGCAAGATTTTTATGGTCGGTATATATAGTGACCTGATGGAGGGAACCTTCTTAGAAGTGTTGCCACTCTTCGAGGGCCAGTTTAATGGCTTTTAACTCATGACTGCCTACATCACAATTCTCTTCTGAGGCTGAGAATTTCTTGGAAAAATAGTCACAGGGATGGAGTTTCCCACCAATGTCAAGTCGGTGAGATAGTATTGAACCGTCCCCAATATTGGAAGCATCTATTTCAAGGAAAAAAGGAAGAAGTGGATTGGCTTGTTTGAGTACTGGGGCTGAGGAGAAGGATTTTTTTCAGGGATTCAAAGGCTTTTAAGGCCTGTGGAGTCCAGGAGTTAGGCTTTCCCACTTTAAAGCAAGGATAGGAGATATACGGGAGGAGTATCCATTAATGAAATGCTTGTAATATTTGGTGAAGCTGATGAATCTCTGGATAGCTTTGGTGCTGGTCCATCTCAAAACCTCCTTGAGAAATTATGTAGCCCAGGAAAGGGATTTTAGGAACCTCAAAGATGCATTTTTCTAATATGGCATACAAGGAACTTTGCCTAATACTAGAGAGGAGTTCTTTTACTTGATCTCTATGTGTAGGTATGAAGATTAGTATATCATCCAGACATACCACCACACAATGACCTAATAGTAGAGATGTCCAAACTTCACAAAATCCGGTCCGCTCGAGGATCCGCGAATTTTCGAAAAAATGCAAAAATTCGAAAATCCGTGAGCGGACCCATTAAAATGAAAAATATCCTCAAAATTACGAGATTTCTCGTAATTTCGGAAATTTTCGAAAATACATATTTGCGGAAATAAGAGAAATCCTCGTGTTTTCGAAAATTCCCGAAAATACGAGAAAACCGCGTAATTTCGAAAATTTTCGTAAATACGAGAAATCCGCGGTACGGAAGTTCGGAAGGCGAAAAATCCGAAAAAATCCGCCGTTCGCGAACGGGATTAATCTGCGGCGGATCCGTGAACCGGCCATCCCTACCTAATAGATCCCTAAATAGGTCATTAACAGATTCCTGGAATATGGTTGGGGAATTGCAGAGACCGAAGGGCACGACAAGGTATAGTGCCCATCACGAGTATTAAATGCTGTCTTCCATTCATCCCCTCCATGGATGTGGATTAAGTTATAAGCACCTCGTAGATCAAGTTTGGTGAATATTTGGCATTTCTTAGTTGTTCAAATAATTTCTCAATCAGAGAAAGCTTTTTTTATAGTAATTTTTGTTACAACCTCGATAATCGATCCAAGGATGAATTCCTGACAAAAAAGTATCCTGCACCAGCAGGGGAAGTAGATGGTTGAATTAAACCCCGTTGGAGGCTATTTTGGATTTATTCCTTCATAGATTTAGTCTCTGTGATGAAAAGGGTGTAGGTACGACTTTGTGCGGGAATGTTTATGAGAACTAACTGTATGGAGCAGTCGTATTGACAAAGAGGAGAAAGAGTTTCTGCAGACTTTTTACAGAAGACATCCACAAAGTGCTGTTATTGGGGAGGCAAGGAATCCAATTCACAGAACTAACTGGGATAGAGAAAGAAGAAGAGAGACTGTTGATTTGACAGAAAGAGCTCCAATGAGATATGCGGTTAGAATGCCAAACAACGCAGGGGTTCTGTAGATGAAGTCAGGGGAGGCCCAAAATAATAGGAGTGGAAGGATAATCAATAATAAGGAAAGTGATGTTTTTTTTAAGAAGAGGACCAACCCATAGAGATATTTGGCCTGTAGTAAGAGAAATAACATCTGAAGAAAGGGGTTTCTCATCAATTGAAAACACATGGTGAGGAGTAGGCATCGGTAGGAGAGGAATTTCTGAATGTTTGGCAAAAGTAGCATCCATAAAATTACCTGCTGGCCCAGAGTCAAGAAATGCTAACAGTTCAAACTGTATGGTTGGGTTAAGTTGAAGTTGGAAAGGAACAAGAAAATGTGTAGAGTCTTGCAGGGTGATGTTAGATATCCTACCCAGAAGGGTCACCCCACTCCTATCAAGGCATTGGAGTTTCCCTGTTTAAGAGAGCAATACTTGGTGTAGTGGCATAGGGTGGAAATGTTTTCTTATTGCGCTCTTTTTCGGCAAGGCGAAAATAGGCAATAGGCAGCTACACATGCCTCATTATTCCATGTAACCTCTACAACCAATGTCCGGAATTTGATGGCGAATTGGCTAGCACTTCGATTATTCTGTCTTAACTGTAAGAGATGAGAAGAGTCAAGACAAGAATTCAACAGTCGTTTACCAAAAAAGAATCCTTCTCACACAATGGTGAAGCCTATTCCAAAGGTTTCCATTCCAGAAAGAAAATAATGTATAACACAAAAATTACAGATCAGAGTCTTTTCACCTAAAATTTGTTGATTTGGCAGAGTCCTGTTGCAAAAATGACAGTAGGACATTGTAGTCATACAGGGAGATTCAATAAAAGTTTTTATTGTTAAAAACGGTGCTGATTTTGTCCCAACCAATCAGATCTTATTTAAAGGGCATGTCCACCCTTTTAAAAAACTTTTGCCACCATGCAGGGGATACCCTCCCACCCCCAACCGCTATATTCACAACTTCCCTTCTTTACTTACACCTCCTTGATCCTGCGCTGATCTTGTCCCCCTTCCCCTGCCCGCCGGAACTGCAAGCAGGGGGCCGGAACTGCAGCCGCGGCTGTGATTGGCTGAGAGGCAGCCAATCCCAGCCGTGGCTGCCATTAATGAAAAAGGTGCTGGAACGAGAAGGTGTAAGTAAAAAAGGGAAGCGATTCTGAAGTTATGAATATAGCAGTTGGGGGTGGGAGGGTATCCCCTGCATGGTGGCACAAGCTTTTAAAGCTACAAAACTGCCAGCCACAGAGGGAATGGAAAGGAGGGTGGGAGAGGGGGTAAAGGGCTCTACTGAGCATGCTTCATACCTTGATGAGGTTAGCCAAGCTACAGGCACAGGATGAGGCACTGACAGCTCCTACCCAGCAGTTTCCTTCACTTTGAAGAGGCATAACAGGAGAACCACAAGGAGCAGGGATGTAAGGTAAGGGATTTTTTTTTACAGTGGGGCCAGTAGTTGGTAAAATTTTAGTTTGGGGGGTGGACATGTCCTTTAACATTTGAAAGCTAACATCTGATTGGTTGGAGCAAAATTAGCACAATTTTTAATGATTATAACTTGTATTGAATCTCCCTGAGAGTATATCATGAAATTTTTACTTTTTAGTACTTTTGAAGGCAACCATATTTGTATTTTTTCTTAAATGAAAGTAGAGAAGTTTGTGTACTATGTCTATCACTGGTTGTAATTCATGGGTACTGCATCAAGAATTTATGGGCAATTGGGTCCTTAGTGGAGGGTTTTAGTTTTTTTTATACCTTTTACAACGATATTAAACAGTGAACAATACGTTTAGTACAAACACTTAATACGTTTTTTTTCCTCCTCCCACAGGATTTCCTGTCCTTAAGTATTCTGAGCATCATAGTGGGAATGGATCACATCTACTAAATATTTTCTGAAAAAAATAATTCTGTGTCTTTCTTTTGCATCATCCATTATGTTGGATTAGTTATCCTTTTGCAAATTATCCCAAAGTCCAATAGTGAGTTAGACATTAGGAGCACAAGGTTCATTTAATTATTCAATAGCCTAAATAAATAATATAAGCAATATATAAAAAAATAACTGCTAACCTGGCAGCTTGGATACTAAGAGTGGAACAATTCCTATTTTCAAATACTCCTAAAAGCCACAGGATGGGCAGTCCCTCTGCATCAGCTCACTAGTACATTTAGATATCAAAGAAAGAAAGACAATGCAATGGTCAGCTCTAGAGTCTACAGTCATCAATCATTCAAGATCTTCATCTGTTCTAAGTCCTTGCTCTCTATTGCAAATCAGTCTCCCCCCACCCCTCAACCTGCCCCCACAGCCTCCATATGCATTGACCATGGTAACCATGCAGTGAGATGTTCCATTAACTTGGTGTCTTGAGTGTGTTGTGTTAGTTCTAGTATTTGATTCCAATACTTATACTTATACTTAATACAGACATCTAGCTGCTGATCTCTCTATATTAAGCAGGCATGGGTGAGATAACACAAAAAACACAATAATCTAGTTTCTTTCTTTCTCTATCCATCCATCGTGCTTGGGTATATATCATTGCCCAATTTGTTAAATATAGGAGCTGAGTAGCACAATAATATTTAGTTATATTGGGTACACCAAGTCCCCCTCTTGTCTTTTTAGTTGTTGACACCTTTCTAGATATTCTATTAGATTTATCATCACATATAAACTTAATTTTTCCTGCTTGTATATGTTTTAAAGTCCCAGATAGAACCTCCACCGGGAGAGTCGAAAATACTGTAAGTATTGATAAACATTTACTCTCTTCAGTTTTTTAATACTGTTGTCTTTAACAGTATCTATCATTGTTCTTAAAGGGACCCAAGTCTTTGCACAATGCTATATTGGATAAACTTGCTTGAACATTGAACTGTTCATTTCAAATTCATGTTTCTATGTAATTTCCTTAGCAACTCTAAATATTCTATCAGAATATCTGCTCTGTCATATCAGATGAAGTAAGCACTTTTCTAGGGAGCTACTAACGCTACTAAATGAGGATCATTTTTTAAACAGACATTTTAGCCCAGTGTACAACAATAGGCATTTGTGCAATAGACATTATAAAATACATGTAAATGTATGTGCTGCTAAATGGTATGTGCCTTTCTGTGATCTATGATTCACATAATGACATCAAACACTGAAACCATTCTTAATAAGAAAGAATAGATGTCTGATAAGTTCTAATACTCCACGGCAAAGAATACTGTATACTGTAATTATATCATCTTATTTGTCTTTCCCTCCAGCACTGCAATGGATTTCTCACAGTAACTAATAAACTCAGCCCAACCATTTGCACCACAATTCCCCCAGGGTATGGCCATACTAGATGACAGATCGTTTCTAGTTTCATGTCTGTGAGTGTCATTATCTATTACTCAATTCCCTGTGTCTAACCTGTGTTCTCTTCTGAACTCTGCTACCACAAAAGATTATAAAAGGTACAATACTGTAGATGCTGTGTTACTTGCCTGTTTTAAGATAACCCATGCTAAAACTGATTCACCACCCAATGGCTGAACCACTATTACATAAACTACGGTATAATTACACACTCTGCTGCCTAACTTATCAACAGTTAAGTGGCTTTATTACTATTGCAATATATTGTATCTAACTTCCTAGGTTTATATCGTCAGTATCTGTAGAAAAAGGTAAAAAAAATCTATTTTAGGGCTTAGTTGCTCTTTATGTTATGGACTGCACCCTTATAGCCAGAAAATAACTCTATCTTTGTATCTATTAGATCACTGTTGGCCAGAGAGACTCCTGTAGTCATCTAGTAATCTAGTAGAATGAAACACTACACACACTGAACGTTTTTTGATTTTCTGTGTCTTTGACTTCCCCCCCCCCCCCAAAAAGTGAATAAAATTTTTTAAATGAAACATTAACAGAGGATAAAACAGAACCCTTGATTGCAGTCTCATTGTGTACCAGGCCTAGAGGCTAGAACAAAATTTTCCTCCTCAGGCAATTTGTCCTTAAGTGTTGCTATTCTGGTGAACAGATGAGGCGGAATTAGTTTCCCCTATTTTGGATGTTGATTGGCCTCTAGATCTACATATCTATAGTCACGTATACCATTAATATATTTTTTTATATATATATAGCCTTCTATCACATCCATAGCACCTGATTTACCAAACAATACTTGCCCCATTACTGTATATATCTCTACATAGCAGAGGGTTTTGGGTCTCATACATGTACTATTCCCAGTATACTGAGATATTCTGTTTTTGTATGATGGTTGAACCATGTATGGCTGATGTATTCTCCTACGATTTTCTTATCTGTTGGACACATTAAAGGGACACTATACTGAAAAAATGACTTTGCCTCGTCTTAATCTATAATTAAAAACATGTAAGTAGCACTTACTCTTGATTTGCGTGTGTTGCTGCATGCCTTCAATCCAGCACACATTTTGTTTAGGAGCAGTATCCCCCCTCCCTCTTTTAACCACTCCCACTTCCATCCGATCTGACTTTTTCCCCACAAATCAACTGTCAAGCCTGCACACAGCATACAGCATTCCAACTGTCAAAACTCTGTCACCATTCCAGCTACAGTAAAACTACTCACAGAAGAATAGTTTTTGAGAGCAAGTAACTTGATTGACAACTGAAATATAAGACGTTTTAGATTGGATATCTAAAGAAATAGTGGGCAGATCAACAAAAAAATGATACAGTGATGGGTGGAAAGAATTATAGTTTCCAGTTATGGTCAATTTAAAATAACCTTTTTTTCTGTATAGATGCCCTTTAAAATAATTTTATTGGACCAATTATACAATGCTGTGATCGCACAATTGGTATTGGTTCTCATTCTTTCTCAGATTGGCTTATCTAATAAATTAACATTTTCTTAACAGAGTATCACTGAAAATATAACAAATGGTTGGAAATTATGTACCAATGTACCAAGGGCTAGAACAAATAGGTCAATATTTTAACATAATCCACTGCCCGGATATTTTTTGTCGACCATGCCGCAATATTTTCTGTATTTGCTGAGATGGCCAATCATTTTCAAAGTTTTTAGTCATGTTTACCAGATTTAATGGGGTCTTTTCACAAGTCACAACTGACCAGTTTGCACTATTCACTGTGTCACTTTAATTTAATTTGAGATTACTGGTTAATATACTGTATATGCAGTGTGTATATATATATCTATATATATATATATATATATTAGCATCAATAGGGACTGAAGGATTAGGAGGCTCTAGTTTTCTATGATATATAATCCTTATATATCCCTTTAGTTATACGTTATCCCAGTGCTGAATATCTACGTTAATCATGTAACTCACCCTTAGAAATGTCTACGTAGCTATATACATATTGAGATATGCAAAAATGCATTTAGGAATTTTACTTGCTGTCAGAATCTCAAAGTCTTCATCAATTTACATAGCTGCTAATAGCAATAGAATAAATATTAATATTTACAGGATTTCTATTTCTAGCTCTCTATGAGCTTATTATTTGGGGGAATAAAGACACACAATATCTTTCTTGAATATTGAATACATCATCCAGGAGTTCGGCTGTCGGTGCCATCACTTCTTTATTTATTTAGTTCATTAACCTGTCTGTTGTGCCGTATGTAATGATTTCCCCCAGGCAGCTTTATTACTACCAGTTAAAGAGAAAGAGAATGTAATTTACTAATGGGATGAAAATGTCACTTATAGCACAATTATATAATGTTATCTGAATATGGGAATCTACTGTACTAAACAGTCTGAGTGTTCCTAATTTCCAGAATGATACTCAGGGAGATTCAATAAAAGTTCTTATTAAAATGGTGCTAATTTTTTTTCTCCAACCAATCAGATGTTAGCTTTCAAATGTTAAATAAGATCTGATTGGTTGGGGCAAAATTAGCACCATTTATGATGATAAGCAGGCCTATGTAAGAAAAGTTCTTTTGCCTCAACCAATCAGATGTTATGTACCACTTAAAAGCTAACATCTGATTGGTTTGGTGCAAAATTAGCACCATTTTTAACAATAAGAATGTTTATTATATAGGCCTGAAGAACTTTTATTGCATCTCCCTGACTTTATTCTATTATTGCTAGAATCAATAAAAAGATGGAAGTTAAAATTTTAGCCAATAAGAAACAAACTGCAGACTGCTGTGTGATGCAATATGATCCCCACAATGCAAAATAGTAATCCATTTCAATGTATACAGAGAGTGCAAACAGAAGGTGCAAAAATCTCATAAGCACCTTACAGTGCAGTCATTTGCGATATCATATCTCATATGCTTAGTAGGACAAGCCATAACATACACCACAATACTCCCACCATATTACTTGGTCAATCCCATTTTCAGCAGCCTGTCCTGGTCTTAGATCACCTGCATTTGTCCTGCGCTGGGAGGGAGAAGAAAAAATATGGGAGGCAGGAGACCGTATTCCTACGTTCCAATATTCTTTTTGTGTGGAGTGGCTGCTCAATGAGGAGTGATTTTTAGTTTTCATTATAGCAAAACAACATAATAAATGTAAATTATTTTTAAGTTTCAGTAATGGTGAATTAAAATAATATTTTTCCATTAAAGGGCAACTACACTGTAAAAATTAACTTTTAGAAATAAAAAATAACTGGTGTAGGGAGGTAGGATTGATTATTCCTGTCTTTCAATATTATTTTGTTGAGGAGCACCTGCATGTTCAATTTCTATGTACCAAGTTAAAGTCCTGGGCATTCCTGTGTTAAAAACAGTGCTGGAGCTCTAAAAAAGCCTGACAGATGCAGGGTTTTTTTTGTGAGCTTTCAATCTTCACAGAAAGATTTTGGGAGGTAGGAATGACTAATCCTACCCCCCTGTTTTAATTTTGTTGTTTTTTTAAACTTCATATGCGCTATTGTTCTAGGAGATTTCCTTTAGACAAGCGGTAACAATGTAAACATCTAAAATTACCATCTAAACATTATTATGGGCGTTATTACAGTACAATTACTATTTATGTGGCTGAGTAATCAGAGGATTTGTTTAGTATATTCAGCTATCCAAGGGAATGCTAGGTATTGTGAAGGTGCAGAGGCAAAATTGTTAGAATCTTCCCCTGGGCCAAACTAATTTGAGCAAGGAGTAAAGCTGAAGCTTTAAATAGCTATAAATACACACATTTAGGCTCAGGAATGGGGGCCAGGTCAGCAAACTCTCTTTGCCCTTATTATCCAGCCCTGTCTGTTCTATATGCTGATAGAAAGTGGAACAGGTCTTACCAGCCAACTATTTGTGCCTCTGTATAACCAGGCAAACTAGCAGCATAGATAGCTAATTGTGCTGGAAGTTTCCATTTAGAGAAAGGTAATGAATAATGTATTAACCCACTCCAAGGTTACTGCTTGACAGAGGGCACATAAATATGAAAATATCTGCCAAACACTGCAAAGAAAATAGAAAAAAATATAGGTTTAGAAAAATGAAAAATACTCCAGGACAGAATTTTATACTCTTTAACTCATTTTAAAACTTAAGCTCTTCTTTTGATACTGCAGAAAGTAGTTCTTCTGCCTGAATCGACACCCTCAACTTAGGGGAGAGATTACTGTATGTATAAAAAACTATTCTAGAGAGAAGTGTATTGCATGGACTCCTTGGGAAACCCATTTTGCATTCAGTATTTATGTGATGTTTCTCTATGGACTATACAGTATGTTACACATAGAATCAAGATATTGATTAATGAAAAGCACACACTACACCTTGGTTAAATGAAAGAATGGATTATCAAGAGAATGTTGTTTTCCTTTCCCAGGATATCAGAATATGGGTGTATATTTAACATGGGGAATACAATATCTTTATATGTGTTTGATGTTGCATTTCCCATACCTTTTTTTTATTACTTGTAAAAGTAACTCACCTGTAATAGGAAAGCCTTTATTTTTGTAAAGATTGACCTCACTTTCACGGAAAGACTAGACAATTAGGGTGGTTTTGATGTGATTGTTAAGCTCCTTAGAAAGGGGTGTGTCCCCGAAATGTTGTGTAAGTTTTTGTGAGCTGTGAATGTCTCGATGAATATTGTGCCCATTCCAATTTTTATTGAACAGTGTCTATTGAATTTTTGTGAGGTCTGATTT
Organism: Hymenochirus boettgeri; assembly: GCA_019447015.1. NCBI lineage: Eukaryota > Metazoa > Chordata > Amphibia > Anura > Pipidae > Hymenochirus > Hymenochirus boettgeri. The sequence continues at coordinate 80,047,355 of CM033474.1, forward strand.
GGACTTTGCCTTCATATCATTTACCCTATGTGTACAGGCCAATTGTACAGTAGCATGTTTGTATACAGTATACTGAACAAAGTTTGTACATGACTAGGACAGATGTCGTGAAGACACCTCGGGATCTCAACCGCATATAAAATGAAAAATGTCACGTGACACCTCCTCTCCATAGACTTAACTCTCCAGACGGAGGATTTCTTACACACCAATGAAAGAAGTATGTTCAAAACTGCCCCTTTGGCATATTTCTTTCATTGGTGTTGCATCAGAAGTTCGCTAACACCTGGCTGTTATTTGCTTTCTAGGTAACTTAATTGCCAACAGATTCTTGTACAAGTCATTCTGAATTGAGAAAGCCAGTCGGATGACTAGCAAAATGTCTTCAAGAACTAAACTTCAAGTCCAGTTGATCTAACTGAATACAACATTTACCTCCCAATATTGTTTCTCTGAGGAGCACCAGCCCCAAGAAAACTGATTCTGCCAGTTTCCCTTCTGGCTTCAGCACTTCTTTAATACATCTTTAATACTAGAGTAGTCCAGGACTAACCTGACAAATGAAAACTGTTAGTGCTGTAGCTCCTCAACGAAATGATATTGTGAGGTGGGAATAATCAAAATAATCAATATTACCTCCTTGCCGCAGGTACTTTCCATTTTTAAAAGGTAAGAAATAGTATAGTTACCCTTTCAAAAAGTTGTAACAAGTTAAGAAATTAACATAATTTGTGCTACAATAATAAGGGTAAGCCAGTGGGCCATTACGTACGTGTATGTGTCAATCTTGCAGCTTTATAACTATCACAATTGATGTGAGGATTGAGACGTTAATGAGCATAGCAGGTATAAAAAGGCTCCTACTTGCAGACTGTGTTTGGCTGGAATCACTTCTATTTAGCTTTTCAGCATTCTATTTATTGTATTAAATGATGTGATGAATAGAATCTTTCTACTTTCTTTCTTTAAGAATTGAATTTATTGGTAAATATTATTATCCCAACAGAAAAAAAGTAATGATCTCTACATGGCTCTGGAGAGTATAATGTTCCATTATACCAGTAATAAGATTAGCATTCATGCTTAGACAGCAACATACTGATCATGGTTTCTCATGGATGCGTGAGCAAATCCTGTCAAGGGAATAATATAATAATAATAATAAAAAACATAATGTTACATAAATGAACCTGTAACTCATTTTTCCACTTTACATTTTTACAGACAGTAACTTCATCCTTGCAAACGCTCAGGTCGCCAAGGGATTCCCAATAGTTTATTGTTCAGATGGATTCTGTGAACTGGCTGGATTTGCAAGAACGGAAGTCATGCAGAAAAGTTGCAGCTGTAAATTTCTATATGGTGCTGAAACAAATGAACAGACAACACTTGAAATTGAAATGTCACTAGAGGAAAAGAGTGAATTCAAGGGGGAAATCATGTTCTATAAAAAGAATGGTAAGTGTGTATTCCAAAGACCTAACTGGGTCTTATTTTTATTTTTTCCTTGTTCATATGTAAATGATCTAAATGTTTATGTGAATGGGATGCAAAATAAATTGAGAAAAGACCATTGTAGTTCTTTCTGTTTACTACCGTGCACAGCAGAGATTGCGTTTTAATTATCGACCTAAAAAGAAAAATGGAAAGGTCACTCTTGGCAGCATAAGAATATTGGCATGAAACTTATTATAGCGGCACATAAAGTGGATTATTTTTAGAAGTGTAATTTATTGAAATAGCTTAGTGAGAAGAAATATAAGGAACTACAATTGTCTTTGGGTTTTTGTTTTAAAGGGCACACAATCCAAATGTATGTAAGGACCCTAACGATAAGTAATTGTAAGACAAGCAAATTAACATATTTCTTTCCTATGAAAAGTGCAGAAATATGTGCTGTAGCGCTCATGTCAAACATGTGATTGTCTTTTAATAGCGGGATTAGCAAATCACTGATTTATTGTGCAGTAGTCATACTACATGTATCTACATAATATACATCCTATTTTGGATTGATCATAGTGAACTAAAGCAAACTGGCCTGTACTATAAAAAAATGCTCTTTGTAAAAGATCCTAAATCCATTATCCTTGGCATATACAGCGTTCATGTAACAGTTTGATGTATATCCTGATATGTTACAACACTTGCCAATCATGGCGCCTCATAAAAGAAACACTACTGGGGAGATTTACCCAAAGGCACTGGGCAATTTTATGGAGATCAATACCAGTTAGAGAAAATTAAACTATATTTTAGTGCCTGATGCACAGGTTACGTAAATGACACCTGCGCATCTGGCCCTCATGATTTAATATTGCATTTGCGCTAGTTTTAAAGCATGATTTAAAGCCAATGTTAAAACCACGATCTGAGAATTTACCCACGTGCGCAATATTAATTAGTGTTCGAGAGATTTATATATACGTGATATCGTCTCTGGGTAAATCGCCCTGTAAATGTAGAAATTAGTAAATAAAATGGATTTTTACAGCACACAAAAGTAATACAAAATATATCAATATAAAGGAGGAAAAGAAAACTTATAAACTTATATAAATGGCAAATACTATCTCTGAACATGAATAATCCATGTAATATTACCAATAACAATTAGGAAAATGTTTCTGTCTTCTGTTTTTCTTGACTTCAGGAAAATCACATAAACCCTATAGTAAGGGGTTGACCTGTTTTTAGTTAGACTAGATCTACATGAATGCAAACTGCCACAGCCCATAATATACCGATTTGCATTTGAATATATTTGAAATGGGGGGTTTACAATTGAACAGCTGTAGAGGAATAGAAATTGTAAACATATTTTTTTACAATTTCCAACCAAACTACTGTACCATGATAACTGACACCAACCTTATGCTTGGGCCCAAAGCCATTACAAGAACATATGTGCACCAGCTGGAGTAACGTTATACTGTGTTTAAGGGTTACGCTTCCATGCACAGGCTCAGGCTCTTGGTAGATAGATTGATAGATAGTTAGATAGATAGATAGATAGATATAGAAAAAACACAGCACTCGTTGCTTGAGTTTATTATTGCTTTATTAACGTTGCTTACAACGTTTCGATGGATGCAGCCTTCGTTTTCAAGTTTACTGTACAGGGTATACTGACATATACAAAAAAACACCTTGTAAACCCACCCAGGAAGTGGTCACTAATTCACCAACACACGTGACTAGATTCATTATAATATGGCAACACAAACCCTTAAAGGGAATGTCTTAAAGGCAGGTACCTATCCCTCCATCCCCCGGGGGAGAATATCCGAAAACATGCCCAAACCCTATTATACTGTCCATATATTAATGAGGCAAACAGATGGATATGACAGGAAACTACCAGAAAGTGTCCTTATTACAAAAAAAGATGAAGGTCATAGTCTTTATTTAGACCCCTGGGGGTCAGTGTCCCCATCCTTTGGATCCACCACAATTCATGTTCTTTTAACTTAAGGATACGGTCACCTCCCCTGACTGGTGGAGGTACAGAATTAATGACCATATACTTTAGGGACTTCTCATTATGCCCCATTTCTAAAAAATGTTGCGATACCGGTAGTTTCCTGTTGCCTAAGCGTATGCTTGATCTGTGTTGCGAAATTCGTGACTTAACCATCTGAGTGGTTTCACCTATGTATGCGTGCCCACATGGGCACCTCAACAAATAAATGATGAATTTGGACACACGTGTATAGTGGCCCTTGATATTATATGTGATTCCAGCATGGGTAAATGTTGGACTCTTCTGTACACAACTGCATTGCGTGCAGTTGTAGCAGGGGAACATCCCCATTTTCCCATTGGTTCCAGCATTATCTTTTTTCTCATTTAAATTTGAATGTACCAAAGTTTTTCCTAAGGTCCTTTTCTATAGGACACAAGCGGTGGATCTACAAATTCTTTAATTTTAGGGTAAGCCTGTCTAAGAAGGTGCCAATTCTTCCTAATGACTCCGTTTTATGGCAGGATTCCCAATAGAGTAACCTGCCCCAAAAGGGACCCTAGGGCTCTGTTCTTTAAAGCCTCTAGTGATGACTCCACTATACCTATCTTTAGCAATCTGAAGGATTTTGTCAAGATACCCTCTCTTTTGAAACTTGTTCTGCACTTCCTTCATCTGATGCTTTTTACATGTTTCCTGACTAGCAATTCTACTAACCCTAGTCAATTGACTAAAAGGTAAGGATTTTTTTTAGATGAGCAGGATGGAAGCTACTGTATAGCAACACCTGATTCCTATCGGTAGGTTTGGAATACAGTTCTGTAGACAGTACGCCTCCATCCCTATTGACATCTAAGAAATGAATCTCTTTATGATTCCAGTTCAAAGTATACCTAATATTTTCATGTATAGAGAAGGATGGTAGCCCATAGATGATGTCCTCCTCTTGCCACAGCGTAAAAGCATGAGGGGGCGACATTGGATCCCATGATGGGACCCCTCAATTGAGCATAGTATTCATTATTGAAACAAAAATAACTGTTGTGTAAAATAAGTTGCAAACCTTCAAGGAAAAATTCAATTTGCATTTCTGTATGTACTTGACCTTTAATCAATAAACTTTTACATATCTGCACCCTGTCTCGATGAGGTATCGAGGTATACAATGAGGAGACATCGAAAGTGTTGAGTAACACCTCATCCCTCTGTGTTTTGTAAATGTTGCTCAGCTTATTAAGAAAATCAAATGCATCCTTTATGTAAGACCTGGTACCCTGCACCAAAGGAGCAAGAACCCTGTCCAGCATGGTGACCAGTGGGCTAAAGATGGAACCAATGCCTGAAACAATCGGCCTACCAGGTGGCTGGACAGGGTTCTTGTGAACCTTGGGCAGGGTATACACACTGGTGTCATCGGAAATTCCACATATAAATATTCTTTTAGTTGAACAGAAAAGAGAAAGGTCCAAGATCAGGGACCGAAACATTGCCTGTTACACTAATAAATCATATTATAAAATCCTTTGGGAGTGCTCTATACCCTACATGTCTGTAGGGCAACGTTGGATCCTTAGAACAATTTTATGTCACACTTAAAGCTATGCACCCTGATATTAAATATACACTTAATTATTACTTAATAAACTATTTGGATGTGAAGGTAATTAAAGATGCCGAATTACGTTGTACACAAAGGAGACTGACAGAAATCAGCTGCTGTTTTACAAGAGCTTTCACCCCAGGTATATAAAAAATGCCATTCCTATCGGGCAGTTAAAGAGGGTGGAGCAGATAGTATCTGATCCCATTAAGAAGGAAGAGCAGACTCAAGGGATGCTCCAGAAGCTCAGGCAAGGGGGTACCCGGAAGGTGTTCTGTTATCAGCCCAGAATTGATGCAGTAGGTTTCCACAAAAGAAATAAGTTACACGGGGGAAGCATATTCCGTTAATTATGGAATTTGGGGTCAGCAGTGATAGGATTAGCCAGGTAGTGTGAAGGCACTGGCACATCCTTAAAAGTGCATACCCTGGAATAGAGGAATTCCAAGAGGCCCCTCTGATGTCTTATAGACGGGGATGTATGGTGGGGAGACAGTTGGTTAGATCAGTATTTACTGCCCCCAGAGAACAAAGAGCTACCTTTCTTGGTGAGAAGAGGATGGGTATGTTCTCATGCCTCCATTGTGCACAATACAGGTTTGTGCTCAGGGGGCAGGAATTTATACACCCCAAGTCTGGGGAGAGGTTTAAAATAAGAAACTATGTTATGTGGGATACCTCTCGTGTTGTATATGTGCTGTGGTGTCCTTGCCAGAAGTTGTATGTAGGGGAAACTACACACACCCTGAAGGCAAGGATATCACAGCACAGGCCCAGCATTCGGTTGAAAGACGAAAAATTTCCAGTGTCCAAGCACTATAAGCAAATGGGACATAGTGACACCGATATTAGATATATGGCATTGGAATTAATCCCGGTGTTTCAGCGGGGAGGGGATTGGGTTTTGAAATTGAAACAGAGAGAGGTCTGGTGGGTTCACAGGCTGAATTCACTGGCGCCCAATGGTCTCAATCGGGACTATGATCTGTTTTTTTTTTTTGTAGATGGATCAGTTATTTTCCATTTTGGTGGTTTTAATGCTGACAACTGCTGGGTGTTGATGTCTCTTTGGGTCCTTAAATATAATATAGTAGTGGGAGTGGTCTCTCACTTTTATGACATTTTTGTGTGTGAGCTTGAGAAAGGAGCTGATAGCTCTGAAATGTTGCCACTAAACTGTTTGTCTGGCATGTTAAAATAAAAAAGTGATTCTGCAATGAAGATATATACATATATATATATATATATATATGAATAAATTGTCCTTTTTATATAAAAATTTGAGGAAAGATAAATGCTATTTGGATTGGTCATATTGATTGTATTCTGATATTTTTTGCCACATTGATACCCATTAAGTATAATAGACCCTTTAGTAGATTCAGCTTTAATAAAATGAATATAGTTCCATCAAGTATAGATGGAATGGACTGTCAACATACTATTGTTGCCTTTAAATAAGTTCAGTTGAGCCATGTTGTTTGATACATTTTAAATAATAAATGTCCTTTTCTACAGTGTTTTCCATTTGTTACATAAAATATTGTTTTATACAATATAGACTGAAATTTAGCAAGTGATAAACTGCTGTACCCACATGGGCCCCAACTATTTGTTGTGGAAACAGCAATGTATTCTGGTGGTTTATAAAATACATAGTTTAACTAGAAAGGGAAAGTTTAAGTATAAACTTTGAATTTGGCTTGAAAGGCCGCATTTTGAAAGGGAATGTGTGTGTTTGTGCTGCAGATTTTAAAACTCAATAATGATAATGATGAGGACATTGTTGTTTTTTTACTTATCCTTTAAATATGGCTGTCACATGAATTAAAGGTAAGTCAGTTGGTGTGTGTACTCATGTCAGGTTGGGGGGTAAAAGACTAACTTTTTTGATGATTGGTCAAAATGTGTTTTTTACTATACTTACCCTTTAAATATGATTGCCGCATGAATGAATGACTACCTCAGTTGGAGTATGTACCTGTGTCATTGATCAAAATTTATTTTTGACTATAGTTACACTTTAAGTATGTCTGCCACAGAAATTGGAGAGTAGGTCAGTAGGTATGTGTACAAAATAACACAAAGTTCTCTGCACTCGCACCAAGCGTGGGTGCTTACTCCTCAAAATAATCCAACCTTTGGTGGATAAATATCACAGGAACATATCACAGGGGTATTTCCTCACCTGAGGAAGGGGGCACATTTAAACCCCCCCGAAACGTTGTGAGATGTTGTGTGGTCTGTATTAATAAAAGTTATTATTTGGAGTGCCACCCTTGCCATTTGTTGTTCCAGTAGGTATGTGTACCTGTCTAAAGGTTCGTACACACAGCCGCGATGCACGGTGTGTACGAACGTTCATTTCGGCCAATAATCGGCCCACGTGTAGGCCCTTTATTGGCCGAAACGGCCATTCGGCCGGGGATCATTGCCCGACCGGATCTCTGAATGACCAGCTATTTCAGACAATAAAGGGCCTACGCATGGGCCAAAAAGAACGTACACATCGTGCGTCGTGGGTCAGGACCCACGATCACACGTGTGTACGAACCTTTAGGTTGGGGTTTAAAAAAACAAACTTTTTGGATGATTGGTCAAACTTAGTTTTTTTGACTTTAGTTACCCTTTAAGTGTGGCTGCCACAGTAATGGAAGGGTATGGCAGTAGTGTGTACCTGGTTAAGGTTGGGGGTTAAAAAAAAAACTTTGTTGATGATTAGTCAAAATAGTTTTTTTCTATAGTTACCCTTTAAATATGGCTGTAATGAAAATGGAAGGGTAGGTGAGTAAGCGTGTGTACCTGGATCAGGTTGGTTAAGTTAAAAAAAAAAACTTTTTTGATGATTGGTCAAAATTTGTTTTTTGATCTAAGTTACCCTTTAAGTATGGCTGCAATAGTAATGGAGGGGTAAGTCAGTAGAGGTGTGTACCTGTGCCCCATGGGAGTTTAAAAAAAATCTTTTTTGATTATTAATCAAAATTTGTTTTTTTTTACTTTAGTTACCCTTTTAGTACTGCTTCCCCAGTAATGGATAGGAGAATCAGTAGGTGTGTGTTCCTGTTTTGGGTTAGGGATTAAAAAAAACAAACTTTGATAATGATAAGTCAAATTTTTTTTTTTACTAGTTACCCTTTTAAATATGGCTGCCATGAAAATGGAAGGGTAGGTCAATAGACATGTGTACCTGGATCAGGTTGGAAGTTAAAAAAACAACCTTTTTTAGTTATTGACCAAAAATAGTTTTTTTTTACTTTAGTTACCCTTTAAGTATGGCTGCCACAGTAATGGATAGGTAGATCAGTAGGTGTGTGTACCTGTGACAGGTTGGGGGTTTAAAAAAACAAACTTTTTTGATGATTGGTCAAAAAAATTTTTGACTTTAGTTACCCTTTAGGTAGGGCTGCAACAGTAATGGAGGCATAGGTCAGTAAGTATATGTGCCTGTGTCACGCGGGGGTTAAAAAAACAAACTTTTTTGATTATTGGTCAAAATTAGTTTTTTTACTTTAGTTATCCTTTAAGTATGGCTGCCACAGTAATGGATAAGTAGATCAGTAGGTGTGTGAACCTGTGTATGTGGGGGTATGTGTTTTTGCATGTATGACTATATAACTAACTTTCAATGATGAATGATTAAAATTATTTTTTGACTTTAGTTACCCTTTAAGTATGGCTTCCATGGAAATGGAAAGGTAGGTCAGTATGTGGGTGTACCTGTGTGGGGGGTTGGGGGTATCATTGTTTGTATTTATGACCATGAAGCAAACTGTTTTGAAATATCCACATTTGAGGATTGTTACCATTATAGTCTATGGGAAAAAATGTCCCGAAATTCGTCAATAATACCGTAACGCGTCAGCGGGATTCCTTAGCTAGAAGATGGCACACTTCTCCTATATGCCCCACACAGTAAGTAAGGTTGCGGAATGTTGGTAATGTTGTAATAGCAGAATCACAAATACCTTTAAAGAGGCTTGGATTCACCATTAGTTAACTGGACACATAGATGAACACATGTAATTAATTATGGCCATGTGTATAACCCTAATGTGACTATTTTTTAACTATTAAATGTGTATTCCTATTTTCTATTTCATCGAATAATTATAAGGAAGCAGAGTATTGTTTACGAATAACATTGTAAGTAATCTGAAATCACACACAGCATTTTAATGAGCAGTTACATGGTATGAAATATCAGTAAGTTAGCATGCCTGCTGGTTTGTGTTTATTTGGTTTTAATTAAAAATTACTGGACAAATCTTAATAACAAATCTCAATAACAAATCAATCAAACAGGCCATAACAACCACCTAAACTGAGGGGTACATTTATTGAACATTGGCAGTTTGGTTCATGTTGTTTGAGGGGGGGTTTACATGGTTACATACATCAATATTACATTTAATATGTTACACAAACAAGCAAAATTACAAAAAACATCTATTATTTAATTTCATGCTGAAAGGAAACATCTGTTCCTATGTTTTTTTTATCTGCAGTCATGGCTTAACCGGTAAAGCACATGTTTTACAATCAGACCAAAATGTCACAGGTTCAAATCCCCAGATTTTTGTTGTTTGTTTCCATTATGTTTCTAGCAAAAGATAAAGTTCCTATATATACTCGTGTGTCATATAGTATTTCTGTTTGGGGTAGGGGAAAAAAAGCATTTAGCAAGACAGAGTACGGTTTCAATTTCCTAGACTTACTTTTAATTTTTACTGAAATGTTAAACTTCCGTTTCTTACATCCATGCTACAGTAGATTAGAAATACACTGCAAAGATTACTTTTCTTTTTTGTAAGAAAAGTAAAGGATTATATCATTGTTAGGAAAGAATTATTGAATGTGATTAAAAAAAAAATAATGAAGAGGAAGAGTGAGGATCTACAGAGCATGTGAAGAGTACTGCTGGTAAGTCTATTCTCAGGCTTGTCAGGGTATCACGAGATTACCCAACTCCCGTCCTTAAAAGGAATACCTTCTTAAAGTTACAGTCCTTTGCATTTCTTAAAGGGGTGATATATTTTATATAGTCACTTTACTACAATATTTTTATAAAGTGTTTATAGTACAGTGGTTTCCCTAATTGCTATTCAAATCAACACAATTAACAAGTAAACATGATTTTGAATACAGTTACTTCCACTTTTCAATTATTCTGAAAGGCATTGAAGTCTCTTAAGAAAGACAAAACACTTGTAGTAACAATTGTAGTCTGCCTTCAGTATGGAAGGCTGAAAAATAGCCCCATGAAAGATATACAGAGAAATTTAAAGGAAATAATTATGTATGGTTTTTGTGATGGTGTAATCAGTAAAAAAAAAAAGAGTATATTTTCATACAAAACCCAGTGGCACCAACATTTTACATTATCCCAAAGGTACATAAAAGTATATATAAAATAAGTAACAACTCCCTATCACCCCACGTTTGGGTCTAGGGACAGACGTAAGGACTAGAAATCTTAGATCATACTCATCATGATGTGCTTCATGAAAGTGGATCGGTACCGGTAATTTAGTATTTTTGAGCTTAATGCTGGACGTATGTTGCGATATATGATTTTTTACAGGTTGTGTGGTCTCTCCAACGTAGATCTTATTACATGGGCAGAGAAGAGCGTACACACAAATTTTGTTTCACAGGTAAAGTGACCTCGAAGATGGAAAATCTGGTTGGTATTTGGGTGTACAAATTCTTTAATTTTAATGGCATATTTGCATTGCCTACAGCACCTACACGGAAACATACCATTAGATAAATCACCCCTTGTTTTCTGGGGCGTATTCAAATCAGATTGCACAAAGTGGTAGCCAACGTTTTTCCTTTTTTTATGAGATCCACGGGGGGGATGCAAATTCCTGTATTAATGGAAAACCTTCTTTCAATAAGTCCCAATGCTTATATAGAGACTTATTAATTAGAGAACTGTGTAGCGAATATTGGGTAACAAACGGTATACGCTCTCCATCTTTATTGCTAGATTTAATGTGACCCCTAGAAGATTTCGCAAGTGCTTGATGAAAGCCCTCTTCTTAGATCACCATCACATCCAAAAAATGGATATTACGTGTGTGATATTCTAAGGTATATTTGATGTTGGGTTGTAAACTGCTGGTGGAACTTAATGAGTGTCCCAATGTTGCCCTGCCACAGCACAAAGACATTGTCTATGTACCACAACATAGTGCCTGTGAAACAGTGGAAGTACATAGACGAGGTCCACCTCCTGCCGAAACATGAAGGCGTTGGCATATGATGGAGTGACATTGAACCCCATGGCATTTCCACGTAGTTGTTTGTAGAAGTGTTTATCAAACCTAAAATATGACTGGGTGAGTATGATGCTTCATAGACCCATAAAGAACTGAATTTGATCACTTTTGTAACTGGTTTCATCATATAATAACCTCTCACATGCTGACATCACCTCTGCATGGGGGATAGAGGTATATAAGATACCTACATCAAATGTAGCCATCAATACTGGCTCATTGGTAGCCACCTTCACCTTGGCTAGCTTGGTCAAAAGTTAAAGTCCTGCTGTGTTAACCCACATTGTCCAGAGTCTATTTGATCCGTTGCGGGTTTAGACGCAAAATGCGCCTTAAGCCTAATACGGCGAAAAAATGCATACAGATCTATATCCAGCTGCAAAGTGTCAAGTGGTGAACTGGGGCACAACCCCAGGCCTTTATTAAACAGTTGTGTCTCAGTGTCTGTTAGAGTAGGTTTAGAAATATTAATTACCGCTACATCCTGTGTTGTTGTTGTATCAATCTGGCATGGGTCACTTGTTGCGCTTTTGCGTTGTCGTACTCGACAATTTTTCCATCCCCCTCTCTGGGTCCTCCATTTCCTCTTTCCTTGGTCCATTAGACCAATCACCCCTCATCCCCCTTGTATTTTCTAGGACCGGGCTCTTGGCCATAAGATTTTATTAGGGTGAGTCTGCACCTGGGACCAATTAGCCAATTAACCAGACCCTCTCTCATAATCATTTAAATCCCTAGTAAATTTTTTCTTTTTAGCCTCCTCCCCACCTTTCCGATATTCATCCATTTTTGCAGCCAATTCTGCTTTCAGTAGTAGACAAGATCCACCTGTGCAAGTTTAGTATCAATCAATTGAATTTCCTTTGTAAGAAACTCAATGTTCAATGTCATAAGATCTCTTGAACATTTATTGAGGATTTGTACATACTTGTGCTTGAAGTCATCAGTTTCGGCAAACAACGTTGGTCTGAGACAGATCCGCTAAATTAAAGTACTAAATTACCGGTACTGATTCACTTTCATGAAGCACATCATGATGAGTCTGATCTAAGATTTCTAGTCCTTGAGTCTGTCCCTAGACACAAACGTGGGGGTGATAGGGAGTTGTTACTTAAGAAAAGAGAGGTTTGGTGGGTACATAGGTTGGGTACCCTCCATCCTTTAGGGCTGAAACATGATTATGACTTGCATGTATTTTTGTAATATTATGTACTTGGGCTTTTTTTGTCATTCTTCTAGAAACTTTTTTGTGTCATTTATGATTTTCAGGGATCAGTGGGTGGCGCCTTGATATCTTCTCTTGCTTCCTTCATATTCCTGAATATGATTGTTTGTACCTGCCTTTAAAAATTGTTAATATGGCTCCATATGGGACTAGCCTAATGAGGGGGCAGATTCAATGGGAGGGATATATATGGGATGTGCTAGTAATGTGTGTTACACATTGTTTGAATTATGGTATGGCCGTCAGGCTGCGGGCTTGAGAAAGGGGACACGCCGTTCTCAAAACGTAGCCCTGCTATGCAGTGAGCCACATAATGAAAGATAATTGCATGGACTTTCTTGAGTGTTGTGTATTTCATATTTATATGTACAAGGGACCCTTTGACTACGGTCCCGCAGAACACCTGCACCTAATTACCAGCAGATGAAGGAGTGTGGCATCTTCTACTATTTGATATATATATACATGTATATTTATGTATGACGGTTGATGTATATGTAGGGTAAAAAACAGTTGTACTTTTTTGCATCAATTGGGGATCATGGATTTCCTGTGTGAATCAAGTGTGTGGGTGCTTTGGTGGGGTTCTTAGGGAAGGATGTCTATGTCCTTTCTTTTGTGTACATGTAAATGCTTAGCTGGGTTTACCCAGCTAAGGTGGATCATGGGAGCTGACCCCTAGTACCCACAGGTTCATTTCATAGGTCACCCAGCAGCCACAGCAAAGGGAGAGGTGAGACACAGCATGTTATATGTTTGTGGGTGTGCTCAGTCTATTGGGACAATGCTGTCTGCTGTATCTGAAAAATGTTTTTCTCTTGTTTTCCACAACTTCGAAAGCACAGGAAAGAAAAGGTATAATGAGCGTATTGTTTTGTCAGGATATGTCACAGACATATCTCAGAATAGATATAGCTTGAGGACTCAATGCTTCATCAAAATGAAATTGGTGCTTTTGCCTTGGCTGAACCAGAATATATGTGTTAGTTTTCTACTTTCATTTTGTCTTCAGACCGGTTGTCTCTTTCTTACTTGGCATGAACTAATATTCCACCTTACCAGTATAGCCTCTGAATTGTGTATAGTATATGAAGGTCACTGAATGTTGTAATAACAGCAGGAATTTTGTAATCATTTTTTGAGAGTTGAAATTTACCTTATTAAAAAGCTTTACCAGGCAGAATAATGTATAGAGCCTCTGCGGGATATTGCGACTTCTCTATATCCACTAAAATTTTTCTTCCAACATTTTTTTTTTCTTTACATACAGAACCTTCATTTTCTAAACATATTTTCAGGCTGTTAGAAATAAATATATTTTGTTTCATTAATAATCTGTGCATGAAAAAATATAGTCTAAGTAGCAGTTTTCCAAACATTTTCTGGGTGATGTCACTGCTGCAATAATCCTTTTGTGAGAATTACTGCGCCGTGGAATCGTGGTCAGGTAAGAAGAATCATCTTGCACCTCCATTCTAAAGGCGTTTTGTGCTACACAACAAATAGAGTGAGGTGTGCTTTTTCTAATTTTGCAAAATCTTCATGCCAGACAGTTTTCCGAACATTGTGGGAGCGTCACAACGTAAGAACCCAGTGTATGGCCACCTTAAACCAGACAAAGTGCACGGGGTGACAGTTGGTAACTGTATCCATGCGTCTGTGTGGAATTGATTGTGTAGGTTTTTTTGTCTATTTTTTCCATTTTTTCATATACCTTCCCTAAACTTTTGGTGTTGATTGGAAAGTGCCTTCCTTGCGGTTCTATAAGAAATATCTCACATGTTAAAGTTATTTACACACACCAGTCTCTCTATGATCTCTACTTAATCATTAATATTTACATGTCAAAAAGGTTTCTCCAGGGAGACTCCCACTACCTTTTCAAGGCTGCATTCCAAGGAGGTTTTCATCCTCTTAAATGCTTAAAAACAGAGAAATTGGTATCTCTATATTGAATAATATTTTTGCTTTTCAATTGCAAAAATATCAAAAGGAATATATTTATTTATATAATGCATTCTGTTTTCCCACTACAAAGAAAGAAGAAAAAAGTATTAATATTAATCATCTAAAATAAATGAATACATCAACCCTTCTCAAACTCTTGAATTAGGCCTAGAATACAATTATCAGACCCTGAGGAGGGGGAATTAAACAGTATGCATTATTTTTATGTCACCTTAATCCTGTTTTCAAGGATCTTCTCATCATTAGACAAGAACTTGAAACAAAACGTCCCTAAACTCATCATCTTTAACATTGGAGGATAAGAGTAAGGTGCAGAATGATGAGGTAATTTTGTTGTCAGAGAGAAAGGCTAGTAGTTTTGATGGTTTTATTCCATTTTAAACTATATAACCCTTTTCTCCCCCTTTCACCCATTTTAAATTAAGAAAATAAATGCATTAAATAATCTGTAATATTATTTATAAGGGCTTAATTGTTATTATTCTTTAACATTATTTTTTCTCCCTTCAACATTATTTGAAACACCCGTGCAGCTTGTGCTAGCAATTCAAAATTGCGTTTGCACCATTTATGTGTGTTTTTTTGCAGTAGTAGCTGGTGTAAAAAGTCCGTAAACGGCAGCGCCATTTCTCAGTGCTCCAGAAGGTGCCAACGCGATATTGAATCATGTATGCGGCATTTACCTGGGCCATTTGCAGCTATGGGTAAATGAGACCCATTATTTTTTATTAAAAAAAGAAAATAAACAAATGTAATTGTTTAAAGCAGAAGTAAATTTAAAGGGTATGTCCACCCCATTTAATAATTTTTGTTATATAGTAGGACTCCCTCCCCCGGCCCAACTGCTATAATAGATTTTTCAGAAACTCCCCCGAACTCTACTTACCTTAACTCTTTTCTCCAGCGTACTGTCCCAGCCCTCTGTTTGCATGAAACTGCAAGCAGAGGGCCGGACCGGAAGCCGTGTCCCTGAATGGCTGAGAGGCAGCCAATTACGGACATGGCTGCTGGCTGCACAGAACGCCAGGAGAGAGAGGTAAGGTAAGTAGAGTTCGGGGGAGTCTCTGGAAAATCTATTATAGTGGTTGGGGATGGAGGAGGGAGAGCTACTATATAACAAAGGGGATTTACACTAGGGGGAGGGAGGGAGCGGGAGGTGGGGGGGGCTGCAGTGTGCATGGCAAAATTCTTCCGGAGGAGAGACAGGAGGCAGAATCCTATATGGAATCTGCTAGGCTCCTGGTGGCCACTACAGAGTGGGGCCAGTAGTGGGTTGAATTAAAGTTTTGGGGGTGGACATGCCCTTTAAAAAATATATATTTTGGATAGGATAAAACAGCAATGCACCATTATGAATTTTCGCTTAACCATAAAAAGATACTTAAAGATACTTACCCTCAAGATTCAGCTCCATTTTGCCCTGAGGAAAAGGAAGTGTTGTCATCTAAGTCTAGTCCCTGTTTCAGCATTGGGTCCACCTCAGCTGGGTGAGAGAAGAAGCTGTTCTGTATAAGTCCCGACAGTGGAGAGTAACATGCCAACAGCAGTCCAACAATCATCCTTTCCTTTGTAACTATGCACAATAAAGCTGCAGCTCATAGATTAGTATTTAGTACAAAATGTTAAAGCAGCTATCCATAACGCTGAATTGTTACTGTTTCTTATTCAAAACCTTATGTTTAGTTCCCCTTAAATTAAGTGTATACCTCATGATGGATAGTTAAGAAATATTTGATTCTTTAAAAATAAATAAACAAAAAAATATCTTCATATCTTTGGGAATGTGTCACAGCGGAGATTTACATACCCATGTGTGCCACAGTCTGAGAAAGTTTGAGAGCCACTGGACAATTTCAGGCCAATGGACATCATTTTGAGCAATAACAGGGGCATGGAGTCCTTACTAGTATTGGTTTCAATCGCAGTCAATATAAAGCATTTGGTGGAAGTTCAGAATGTTTTGCCTTTACCTCCCCAAAAACGACAGCATACAAAATGCTTCATGTACTACCAACTAGTTTATTTACTGATAAACCTAGGAACAAAGCAGAATGAGTTTTGCAAGATGAAATAAATTACTCCTCGTCTAAAAGCTCATTTATTGTTTTAGCACTTCTGCCTATAATAGATTTACCTATCATCCTGGGAGAGATAAAGGCGATTAGGATTTTTCCAGCATTTATGTGTTTCATTAGCATTTATTATGCAGCACTCCTTGAGATACACTTGTCTGTTGGCCATATATTAACTAGATATTAGGTAATTTGACTTTCCATTGACAAATCAATCTAATATCTAATAATACATTGGACTTCACCTCCTACGGTTTCTATTATTTTCCTCTATTTGGCCCAATCACTTTCGAATGCAAAATGATTGGTCCAGCAAAACGGGTGTAAAGGTAAGGTATTTAAAGTGTTGGTTCAGAGAGCAATTACATACTCTAAACAAATTTAGAAGTTTGATGAAATACAGAAACTGAGCAGTATGTTTAATATAAACAAGATGACATTTTCTGATAGCTATTTCATATGCAGTAAGTGGTTGAAGAGAAAAAAGAATCAAACAAGGAAAAGTAATAAGGATTGAGCCATAGGGCAGGGGTGTATTACTGTTACCCGGTGTTTTGCCACATTGGATATTAATATGATGATTATCACCACACACTGCTCCAGTTCTACCCCCTGCTGAGGTCATCAGAAATTGCAAGGAGTGTAAGGTAGAAAGATTGAAACTGGTGAGGGTTATCGATTCAGAATTGAGAAAGCCAGTCGGATGATTAGCGAAACGTCTTCATCAAGTCCAGTGGATCTAACTGAATACAACAGATATACCATGACCTGGATGAATGAGAACCTTCACAAGCAAGTTATGGTGATATGTACGTGTTCCCCAGACCATTTCCCAGGTGCCAGAGACATTTACAGTAAGCTACCATTGCTATTTTAACTGTATTTTACCAGAACTTTTCAAATTATTTTTTCCCATTAACTTTAATGTGCCTGATTTCAAACTATAGAACTTTATATGTTTTTCTAAAATGAACCAAACTTTAAGAAGTTCGCCCATCTTTTGTCATCATCTTTCTGCATCCAGCAGAACGCACCGTTGTCTGCAGGAGTAAAGGCAGCTTCTGAAATGAGGTTTTCTCAATGGCAGCTATGCCACAGTTATACATCTACTGTACAAGAAAACTTTATAAAAGTACTTTAAGGTGGGAGTAGCCTTTAAAATTTGATGTGGTGGAGTAAGGAAATGTAATCAAGAAAAATTCGAAAAAATTGGTTATGTCTGTATGTTGTATTGTATGAATGTTGTGAGAAATGTATACAGGTAATGCAACAAACCCATTCCACAGATCGGTAATGATGAAGAGGCTTAAAACACCCTTGCTGTAGAATTTTTAGGACATTTGTCGGCTGCATCTCTTCCCTGGACTAGCATTAGTAAACAAATATTAAAATGAACTCCCATAGACTATAATAGGAATCACTTTGTTGTGATCGAATTGTGAACTAAGTTCAAGTCTAGGGTCCTGTCTACTGAAAAGTAATTGGTATATTTATCACAATTGTTTTCCACACACTCATAATGGTTATAAGCTGCATTTTAGATCTGTGATTCTCCAGACAAGTTACACTAAAAAAATCTCGTAAAATTGCTTCCCTTACACTAGAATTGAAATAACCCATGGGCAGGGGAGGACTGGGACCTTTTGGCCTGGGGGGAAAATATAACCATGTGACCCTTTCACGGAAGATCGCAACATTTTTGACCAGGCCCACTTTGCTAAGGTCACACACTTTGTTTACAAACATATTTAAGACCACTATTCACATTTTACATTGTTGCAAGTGTAGAACAATTATTGTCCTAAAATCTCCCCCCCTCCCCCTTACAAGTACCCATGGTGAGGACCTGAATTACTAAGTCATCCCCCTGGGTACACTTTTTAAGTCAAGTTTTACTTAACCAAATTTTCCTTTGTTCCTAATGAACTGGAGGGCTGACTAACACCAACTAGTGAACTAGAGGGCTGGCAAACACTGAATAATAAACTAAAGGGCTGACAACACTGGCTAATGAACTGAAAGGCTGATGACACTGGCTAAAGAACTGGGGGACCTACTAACAGCTAATAAACTGGAGGGCTGACTGGTTAAATGATCTGAAGGAGGAGTTTCCAGTTCTTTTCCCATGTTAAACTAGAGGTGTGCACTGGGCCTTTCAAGCATGTAACTTACTAATAACTTCTGTGGCAGCCCAAATTTTTCATTGGAGACCAGCCCGGTGGGCATTTGCCCCTCAGCCTACTGGGCCAGTACTCCCATGCCTATGGGGTGCAAATTCCACCTGAAATGCATTTATGTTATATGTTTTTAATTATTGTATATTGTACAAGGTAGATTATGTAGAAGACACAGTGGAAATATTGTGCTTAAAATCATATTCAAACTCTGATCTGCTATTTCTCAAGTATAACCTATGAAACTTAATATTTCTAATGCAAATGTAAGCTCAGTGAAGGGCTGAAAACGCATTTCAGGTGAAATTTAACCCCTTCAATGCATGATTAAATTCCAGTTTACAATACTAAATTTGCCCCTATGGAGCAGCACTTTGTTGTTGGTTGATGTGATCAAACATACAGAGTTATTCAATAATAATTCTTATCATTTAAAATGGCACTAGTTTTGCCCCAACCAATCAGATGTTAGCTTTCAAATGTTAAATAAGATCTGATTGGTTGGGGCAAAATTAGTACCTTTTTAAACAATATGAACTTTTATTGAATCTCCCTGATAGTTTGCAACTGTTTTCTTTGCATGGTTTAGTGACCTTGTTCACATTGTTATCCCTGTGAAGTTTCCTATTAACCAGTTTGGGTTTGAGGTTGGTTGGTTTTGGGGAAAGGAAAAGGGTAATAATATGTGCAAAACTTCTCTAATCTATTTACTTATCTCGTTTTTCCCTCTTCCTCTACCTTCCCTCTATCCGACAATTATCACATAATACATTTTCTTATATAACTGAAGTTTAAATAGCAATATATGCTACTAAAATTGAATGATATTAACTGCTTTAAAACGTATGAAGATAAATTGAAAATACAACTATTGAACACCTAGAAACACTGGTTGTTTATATCTTATTTCTTCTTCATAATATGCTACTTGAATAATAATAATGGTTTAGCTAAATGCTATAAGATTATAAAGATGCTATAAGGTAAAACATGATGGGAGGAGGTCGAGGTAAACGGTGAATTGTATGTTAAATAATTGGTTTGTGCACATGAAATGGATATAATTTCCTTCTAACATGCTGTCCCTTTTCTTTAATTTTTTACTTCTCTTTCCTCTACCTTCTCTCTATTCGCTAATTGATATATAACACTACTGATAGGGCTATATGAAAACAAATATATTGGAAATAAAATAACCCTAACTTTGTTATCTCCTCTCCTTCTAAATATTGACAGTAAAAGGTGTGGAGCAGGAGGAAGGGAGGAGGGAAGAATGGAGTAGATAGCAAAAAAAGAACGATAGCAAATACACTGAAATGTATTTTAAAAATATATGCAGGCATGTAATTAGACTGTGGCTAAAAGCTACATAAATATTATAGCCTAGAACTAAATTATCCTACATAGGAGAATTACAAATACCTTATCAGTAAAATAAAATAAAACAAAACTAAATACGCAGGCTTTGCATACATATATAGGTGAAACCAATACAACCTAAATTTAAGCCATTAAACATAACTTAACAAATCATGAAACAAAAATGACACGCCTGCATACCAGATTTGGACAAATCATAGCAAAAATGGTCAATAGGCCAAATGTAACTCTGGACTAATCATATACAAATAAAAACATACAATAAATGCCTTAAAAAGCAGATACCAATATATGCTAAGTTTATTATTTACCCCCCAAAATATGATAAAACCTATTTGGTGGAACCTAAAGGTGTTCCAGAATGAGTTTACTTTCACAATGTTTATAGTTGATACGTTTATAACCTATGTTTTTACATGTTAAATGATTCTGTTTTAAATGTTAAAATGCCTGGAAAAAATACACAATTAACACCATAAAACACAAAAAGGTTATGTAAAAGGGAAAAAAAGCAAACCCAAAAGGAATAGAAAATGGTCATTAAAATAATGTCACATAATGTTAGAGGCCTCAACTCCCCTTTAAAGGCAAAAAAATTGGAACGAAGCCATGAAACAAAAAATAGACATAATATGTATACAGGAATCATATTTTTCACAAAAAGAACCCCCAAACTTTTAAATCACATCTATATAGCTTCCAATAAGAAAAAAAAGCAGGTGTAATAATAGCCATCAAAAACTCAATAGCTTTTGAACTAAAAGAGATTAGATCCGACAACAATGGAAGACACATAATATTATCATGTCTGATAAATAATAAACCTATAACATAAACTAACATCTACGCCCCAAATAAAAAAACAAATTTCATTTAGAAATAAACCCACTAGAGAGAGATTATACATATTATTCTAAAACCCACAACACCTGCTCTACAATTGACCTGTTTATATCAGACAAATGGCACTACAACAAATAAATAATATTAAAATCAATACAAGAACATGGTCACACCACTCCCCCATAATAGCATACATAAATGGACTAAATCCATATTTATTAACCAATACAAATACAAAAACAGAAATAGATCTTATAGAATATTTTGAATTAAATAACACACCAGACATATACATATTTCCTTTATGGAACACAAACAAAGAATACATTGTAGCATCCCTACAAAAAAAGAAAAGAAAAACAAGAATTAATAAAACAAATAAGAGAACTGAAAACACAACACAAGAAAGCCCTAAACGAAGAAACTTTACAACTAATATCTAATTTAAGACACAAACTACACAAATTAGAACTATATAACTATGATAAACAATTTAGAAGATTAAAAGAACATAATTACAGTCAAAACAACAAAACAGGAAAATATTTAGCGAATCAACTAAAAAAGAAATCTTACAAAACCAAAATACCATATATTTTTGATAACAATAATGAAAAGATAATTAATCCAAAAGAGATAACAAATGCATTTTGTAAATACTACGAAAAATTATACAATCTGAAGGAATATAAACAAATATACAACCCCACAAAAAATGATATAACAAAATTTTTAAAAAAATTACACTTACCAGAACTGAACACAGTACATGTAGATTTCCTACATAAAGAAATACAACAATCAGAAATATTACAAACCATCAAACAATTCAAAAACTACAAGTCACCTGTCCATGACGGTTTTACAAATGAATACTACAAAATGTATGCACATATATTAACTACTCACCTTCACAAATTATATAACAAAGCTATAGAAATAGAAACCTTTCCCCAAGAAATGACCCAATCACTAATAATACCCATACTTAACCAAAACAAAGAAAATACCAAAATATTAGCAAACAGATTATCATCCCTTCTCCAACACTTAATAGATCCAGATCAAGTGGCTTTATACCCTATGACGCTACAAGAAGAGTAATAAACTTAATAGACAAGGTCAAATCACCATAGACAACAAGCAATATTCCTAACCTTAGATGCCGAAAAGGCATTTGACTGCATCAACTGGGACTATATATTAGAAGCACTAAAAATTTTTGGAATAAATGAAAACTTCCTGACAGCTACATTAGCACTATACAAAAACCCTACAGCGCCAGTGTCCACATCTAATATGATTTCCCAAACCTTTAACATTAATAATGGGACAAGACAGATGTCCTTTATCGCCCCTAATCTTTGCATTAGCAATCGAACCCTTGGCACAGGAGATAAGAGAAAAAACCTCCAACAATGGCATCTTACCGGTAATCAAAAATAAGGAATATAAAATAAACCTTTTTTGTGGACGATATAATATTAACACTAACAAATCCGATTTCCTCATTAATATCAGCAAGAGAACTAATCAAACAATTCAGCAAGATATCCTACTACAAAATTAATGAAAACAAATCTAATATATTAGACATCAATATCCCAACCCCACTAAAACTACTACTCAAATCAAGACATCCATTTTATTAGGCGGAAAAATCAATACAATATTTAGGAATACAATTAACAAAAGAAACTTCCCAACTATATAATATCAATTATCCACCTCTACTTATAAAAATTTAGAGTGACCTAGGATAACGATTAATGAAAATATCAATCAAAAAAAGGTAACTCCATGTCACAAATCATGGGAGCAGCATTGTTATCCTACAAAAACCCCAGGAACCCATTTTTGACTATATAAACATCTCTGGATATTATTTATTATTATTATTATTATGGATTTATATAGCGCCAGCATCTTCTGTGGTGCTTTACGATTACGTAGTCATAGATTACATACAGGGTAATACATAATATAAGTAAACAGAGTGATGGAGTGTGAAAGGCAGGTTGGATCATATTGGGTAGTAAGAGGGGTAGTGTCTAGGCCTGGTTATATGCTTGCTTGAAAAGGTGGGTTTTAAGGTTACGTTTGAAGGTATTACGGGACAGTGTGTGGATATGTGGATATGTGGAACCAGATAATTAAATCTCAAGAAT
This sequence comes from Hymenochirus boettgeri, assembly GCA_019447015.1. Lineage (NCBI taxonomy): Eukaryota > Metazoa > Chordata > Amphibia > Anura > Pipidae > Hymenochirus > Hymenochirus boettgeri. The sequence continues at coordinate 80,070,532 of CM033474.1, forward strand.
GGGTAAAAACCCTATATAAATATATTGATACCACCAGCCTAGAATTGGTTATTCCAGACCTAATACTGAAAAATTGGTACAATAGAGGAATATTGAACATATTATATCTAATGGACAAAGGGATTCTAATACAATTTTGTGACTTTAAGGGCATCTATAGTAAAAAAAAAACACATTGCCCCTTTGCAAAGTTAAATTCATGTACTCTGTGCTGCCTTAATCCTATCTATGTCAGTGACTCTGTTAAACCATGGTGTCAGATCTGTGTGCAGCACTCCCCCCTTCCCCCTACCCTCTGTTACCTCCTCCATGTCTCAGCTTCGGCTAACCGACAAGCTTATCATGTGCAGTAGGAGTTAAAAGTTCAACATCCTGAAAAACACACCCACACACAGTGGCCAATAGAAAGCAAGCTGTCCTGGAGACACGGAAGAAGAAGGAGAACAGTACAGTTTACGATCTCTCTCTTTGTGACCCATCATCAATCAGTGAAAACTATTAAGAAGGGGGGTCAAGTGCAGCCTTATATCTACCATGAAAGCTACCTCTCTCCCCCTGCTAATGCTGTTATCTCTATGTTTATTACAGAGCAGGGAAGGGGGATCATGTCACAGGGATTTGATTGACAGTCAAAGTAGGAGTAGAGGAATGCAATCACGTATTCTTCTAACTGGAGTATCTCAGGACAGAGAGGGAATCTGAACAAAGTGATGACACTCTGGGGGTTGTGGGGAATTATAGAACACATGGAAAGAAAGAAAAAAAAGTTCATTTTCCCACTATAGATGCCCTTTAATGAAATCACACTTACTACCAAAACATGACTTTTACAAATATTTAAAAATAAGAAGCTTTCTACAAAAGAGAGGGGTGTTATTACAGTCTTCCATCAAATTAGCAAGCTGTTCATAAACATGCCACTGTGTAAAAAGGGATCACTCAATTATACTCTTCTTTAAACAAAAAAGATGAGTTCGAGCAAATAATATTTTTCACAAAGTGTCAAAATGAACTGAATATTAATATTGACCCAGAAGAATGGGAAAAGGCCTGTGAGATATCTTTTAAACTTTCCAAATGCACCTCCCACTGGGAAGTAAACAGAATGCTGCTATACAGAACTTATATAACACCAAAACTTCTGTTAAGGTGCAACCTAAATGAATCCCCTGTGCTGGAGAAATTGTAATAATGAAGCAAACCTCGGTCATATATGGTGGTCATGTATCAAGATTAGAAAATTATGGTTTAATTGAATATAAGGATACAAGATCTACCTCTACACTGTAGATCAATTGTATTTCATATACTTACCATAGTAAAAGTTCTCATAGCTAAAGCTTGGAAATCGTCCAAGATACCTACAAATAATGGAAATTAAAAAAAATATTAAATCAGAATATGCATTAAGAAAAAATGTTTTACATAGCCCAAAATACATTTTCAATGTTTTATAGACAATGGGAATGGTGGTACACTGATATTAATTCAGTGTAAACTTTAAATGGACCTAGACTGTTATTGTTATTGTTACTTCATTTTTAATTTTTATTATTACTATGAAATGTTCATAAATCTTAATGTTATTTAAATACTATTTTATTATAACATTGCAAATACAATGTACTAATATTAAGATATGCTTGAAATGTATGAAATACAATAAATAAAAATTCTATGATTCTAAAAAAAAATAAATGTAGAAAGTAAATTTTACAGTGTCAACACAAGCTTTTGGGACACTGGGGGCCTTTATCATTCATTCTGTTGAGTTTATTTGTTGATTTACCAAAACAAAAAGGCCTCATTAACTTTAAAGCTTACATTTTTTTAATATAATTGTTAAAAATTAAAGATATCACTTATTCAATAATTTAGTTTTCCTTTCAGAAACATGCATAGCTTATTTGAAAATTGTTTTCTTTCTGGCCTCTTATTCATCCTAATACCACTATAATAAAATGCATTTTTTTTTAAATATTTCCTTTATTTTATGATTGATATGGATACTACTACTGTTGTTTTTTAATTGCACATTAATAATATTCTATTATCCAATTATAAAAAGCATTAATTTCCCACGGTAAATTAAAAATGCTTTAATGTCCCTTTAAATTATTTCATACATGAGCACCGTCTGACCATGATTTGTCCGAGTGTTGGGGATTAAATATTGGTGTATATATTTTCATTTTGGGTATCAATTGCTTTGGCAAATAGTTTAAATTGATATATGCCTATAATTACTCGTATGCCAGGCTATTTTAACTAAAGCTAATTCTTAAATGGCAGTAATATATTTATTAAAGGGCAACTATGGTCTAATACATGTTAGAGTTACGTAAAAAGCCTGCAGTCTTTCCTTTAAAATGAGCCATGGATCACATCTCTGACTGCTGCTTTTGAGAATTCATATTGTAGGAAATATTCACCTTTTTTGTGAAGGTTCTCGTTCATTCAGGACAAGGTATGTCTGTGGTATTTAGTTAAATGAATTGGATTTGAAATTTTGTTCTGGAAGACATTTTGGCTTGTCGTCTGACTGGCTTTCTTAACTCAGAATGACTAGTCCCCTGTTGGTTATAAATACCCCGCAGTGTGTCTCAATCAACATATAACTGCAAGGTGCTTAATACCTTTAAGGGCATAGCACCCAGCCACTGGTTCAGATATGTTGATGACACCTGGGTTAAAATCCACCAGAAGGAAGTACAAGCTTTCACAGAACACATTAATGCGGTGGACCAAAACATTAAATTCACAAGGGAAGAGGTACAAAACAACAAACTGGCTTTCTTGGACTGCTTGGTAGAAGTTAAGGAAAATGGTAAACTGGAAGTAGAGGTTTACAGAAAACCAACACACACAGATCAGTATTTGATGTTTGACTCCCACCACCCTTTAGATCACAAGCTGGGGGTCATCAGAACCCTGCAACACAGAGCCGAGAACATCCCCACTAGCACAGAGGCGAAGGCTAAAGAAATGAAACATCTCAGAGGAGCCCTTAAAACTTGTGGATATCCAGACTGGGCCTTTGTCAAAAGAAGTAGAAGGAAAGAAAAGTAGAAGGAACGTGACTAGTTCAAGAGAGGTGTTAAATAGGCCATTTATGTGAAAATAAAGAAACCAAGCCTAAATAGATGTGGGGGGGTTCGACACCAACTGTCTGCCATGTACAATGCTGTTTTAACACCTTACTCTTGGCGTTCCTATAACACCTCTTAGCCACTATCTAATCACACCCTTAACACCTGGCTGTGATATGCTAATTGGGATTTTCCAGGGTACATAATTGCCACAGATTCTTGTACAAGTCATTCTGAATTGAGAAAGCCAGTCGGATGACTAGCGAAACGTCTTCAAGAACTACATTTCAAGTCCAGTTGATCTAATTGAATACAAAACTATATACCATGACCTGATGAATGAGAACCTTCACAAGCAATACCACTAATGAATGTGAGAAGTATGACAAGAGACAGAATACAGTCATCCCATGTGTAAAAGGGGTGTCAAAGAAATTAAGAACTTTCAAGAGACACAATCTGTATGTCTGCTTTAAACCCACCAACACACTAAGGTAGCAATTGGTACATCTAAAAGACCCAATAAAAAAGATAAGAAGAAAAAAAATCATATATGCAGTGCACTGCAGTGAATAGTGCTCTGATTTGTATATGGGGGAGGCTAAACAGAAGGTGAAAAAATGTATGGCCCAAGATTGTAATGTCAGTAGCTTAACCAAAGAACATGACTGGTTTGAAAGAGGTTTAAAGGAATCATTTATATCCAAATAAAAAAACAAGTTTAGGAGTGGGATTCAGCATCTAATGTTTGAAACATAAGATGCTGGTTTGATGCCTTACCCTGAGGGGTTTAATAACTTACCATGTTTGAAGACCACAGTTCCCCTTTAACATGCTATCATGTAATTCAACAGAGACTTAGACGCAGCCCTCATTTTAGAAATGCTGGGGTGGGTAAATGATGAAATTTTCTACTATGTGTTAGTTAGTAATTAACTTATTTTATAGCCTGTGCTATACATGTTGGTTCAACTGTTGCAATACATTAGAAATGCCATTCTTTCTGTAGTTATAAAGATATTAGCCAAAATATTTGTAAGCCTGCCATCACATCAAGGTAGACTCTTTCAGCAGGGCCCTAACTAACCTAACTAGTCTAACCTAGCCTAATAAAGTAACTAAAGCTAACCTAACATATAAAATGGTTTTAACAACATCATATCTGCCACTAGGAAAAAAAATATTTTTTTTTTTGACCGCTCAAGGAAAAAAAGAATTCTGCAACTGCCTGTCTGCAGCCTTTTTTCTTCAGTGAAGTGGTGCCGCCTGAGACAAATGTGGCCTTGAGAATACAATTTGAAAAAGGGACCTATTGGATTTTTGCACCCATCTTTATCACTCTTTTTACATAATACTGCAATACCAATTGTATACTTTATGCTTTTTATGCTTCACTCAGCTGACCTGGAGAACAATAGCGTCTATTACAAAATACATTTAAGGTGGAAAATAATTGATTGATTGATACTTAAATAGTTAACACCTTTTTGGGATATCAGCATTTAATATCACCCGAGACATTACAGCGCGGAGCCGACATTGCCCCTTCTGTTCCAGAAAAAAATTGTTGTTAAAGCAGCACTGAAATGAGAACTAAATTCTATTTACATCAGGCTCTTTGTAAACATTGCAGAAAATGTAAATGTACCTGCTGTATGTGTGTGTACCTGCATGGAAATGGCAGTTTTCCCATAGATATAATTTATGTCATTAGCTTATGAAATATATAAGGTTAGATTCTGCATTGACAGTGCGGTATTTCTTCTACACTATCCTTCATACAAGATCAACCCTTTACACTAACCTTTATACCAGATCAACCCTTCTACACTAACCTTTATACAAGATCAAACCTTCTACACGAACCTTTGTACATGGTCAACCCTTCGACATGAAACTTTATACAAGATCAACCCTTCTACATGAACCTTTATGCCAGATCACCCCTTTATGCTAACTTTTATACCAAATCAACGCTTTTACACTAACCTAAGGTTAGATTCTGCATTGACAGTACTGTATCTCTTCTACACTTTATGCTAACCTTTATCCAAGATCAACCCTTTACACTAGCCTTTATACCAGATCAACCTTTATGTAACCTTTATCCAAGACCAACCCTTTACACTAACCTTTATACCAGATCAACCCTTCTACACGAACCTTTATACAAGATTAACCCTTCTACACTAACCTTTATACAAGATCAACCCTTCTACATAAACCTTTATGCAAGATCAACTCTTTTACACTAACATATAAACAAGATCAACCCTTCCTCACTTACCTTTATACCAGATCAACCTTTTTACACTAACCTTTATACAAGATCAACCCTTTATGCTAACCTTTATACAAAATCAACCCTTCTACACAAATCTTTTTACAAGATCAATCCTTTATGCTAACCTTTATACAAGATCAACTTTTATGCTACCTTATACAAGATCAACCCTTCACACTAATCTTTATACAATATCAACCCTTCTACACAAACCTTTATACAAGATCAATCCTTTATGCTAACTTTCATACAAATTAACCCTTTATGCTTACCTTTATACCAGATCAACCCGTTTACACTAATCTTTTTTCAAGATCAACCCTTTTACACAGGGAGCTCACAGGAATGTCTGGAGGTAAAACCAAATGTTTTCTTATACATTAATCCTTACAATCAAATGTTGAATTTAACTAATACACAACAAAAAAAACACAACAAAAAAACAGTACCTTCCACACACTATGGCAATGTCTTCCTTGGTCCTTTATGCATCCATCCACAATGCAGGTATATATAATCAATATCCAAGTAAAGTGAGTAGGAGAAAGGAACCAGGCAAAGCAGAAATTGCTGCAACCTTGGTAGTTAGTGTGTTGAATGAAACTAGCCAAGTTTGCAGCACTTCCTGCTTTGCCTGGTTCCTTTCTCCTACTCACTTTATTTGGAATTTAACTAATACATCTAACAGGTGTATGGCCAGCAAAACTCTTTCAGGTTGCAGAGTCTAGTCTGGCAATCTTTGATGGCAGATTGGAATTGACAGAACTGCCAGGCTATACAATATAGTCTGGGGCTTCTGATGTCCAGGTCATGTGTTTTCTTTCTATTTCTTGGTCCATGGGGTTAGGAGTTCATGAAAGAAAATCATCTCTCTCTTCATGCTAGACCTGAGTGTATCATATCTAAAGCCTAAAGCTATTGGCAATGCCTCTCTTGTTAAAATGTCTTATCTGTGTTTCCACTTCATTTCTTGTACATTTTGTTTATATACCTCTACTAGACTATTGAGTTTAAAAGAGATTTTAAATAAATAAGAAATAAATACATAAATAATAAGCAGACGGATATTATTTAGTTGTAAAAATGAATCCCCTGTCCCAAAAAGCCTTAAACAGCTTTATTTTATTCTTTATTCAACCCTGTTGTTTTTATTTCTTCTAAAAATAGCCTCAATAATAAAGTAAATATACTGCCTTTCCAGTGACATTGTCATATAAATCTGTGTAACAATCAATAATGAAATCCTCCAATATTTCCTTCTTTATTGCAAAGTTTTATTTGCTGACCTTTTCAACATCTGGTTCGCTGTAATACAACTACAATTAATTTCTTCTTTAGATCAAAAATCCTACTAAAATGTTCTTCTGATGTGTGGATTTACACAACCAAATCTTTCCCCCTGTGTATTATATCAGAGCAAAACACTTTTACAGTTTATCATAATCAGGGCTGACTTTTCCAGAGTATTGCCATTAATACTTTCAGTGCCAGCAGAGTATTACAATTAACCCTTCAGTGCCAACTAGAGATGGCCGAACTTTCGAAAGTTCGGTCTGTTTTCAAACTTTCGAACTATATGGAAAGTGCGAAAGTTCGAAAACGGACCCATTAAAGTCAATGGGAGTCAAATAGTTTGAAAAGTTGTAATGAAATACAATAAAAATATTAATGGTAACAATGTAAATGGCTGTGGGACCTAGAAATGGTCTGGGGAACATGTTCGAATATCCAGGACATTTGAAAAATCAATTTTACTCTCATGGCGCTATTTCGAGCTCTCGCTGTCGAACATTCGATGTTCGCGCCTAGGTATATGTACATTTTAACTCGTGGATTCGATGCTCGCATATAGGCTTTAATGGACACTTTACTCGCGGATTCGATGTTCATGCCTAGATACCATGGACATTTTACACACGGATTCGATGCTCGCGTATAGGACACTTTACTCACGGAATTCGATGCTCGCGTATAGGACACTTTACTCGCGGATTCGATGCTCGCATATAGGACACTTTACTCGCGGATTCGATGCTCGCGCCTAGATACCATGGACATTTTACTTGTGGATTCGATGCTCGCATATAGGTTTTAATGGACACTTTACTCGCAGATTCGATGCTCGCATATAGGTATAATAGGCATCTTACTCGAATATTCGAACGGTCGAACATTCGATATTTATCGAAAGTCCGAAAATATCGAAAATCTGGGTCCGGGATAGTTCGAGAAGTCCAAATTCGTTCGAATTCGAATAGTTCGGCTCAAACTCGGGTTTCGAGTTCGAGTTCTAGTCCATCTCTAGTGCCAACAGACTTTCCTGTTAATACCTTCAGTGTCAGCACTTTGCACTTTCCCAGAGTATTGCTATTAATACTTTCAGTGCCAGCACTTTCCCAGAGTATTACCTTTAATCCTTCAGTGCCAGCACTTTCCCAGGGTATTGCCATTAACACTTTCAGCGCCAACAGAGTATTACATTTAACCCTTTCATCTGCCAGCATTGACATGATATACAGTATGTACCTGCTTTCCATGTCTCCTCCATTGAATTGTTCCCGCCTCACCTACTCTATGTTCTAATTGGAGAGTTGGGTGGAAGGAAGAAAGAGGCAGGGATGAGGATCTCATGGCTGCTAGTAACAGGGTCACTGTTATAAAGTCTGCAGCAGCGTCTACCTGGCATTTAAGAACTGCTCTCCTCAGTACTTTTAGCTGAGCTCACCCAACCCCCTCCTTCTTTCATGTTCAGTTGATCTGTAAAATTTGTTGCTAAGTAGAGTGTGTGGAGTTCAGGCTCTCTACTAAATACAATGTTACAAATTACAGAACAAGGAGAGCAGTTCTAAAACTGAAAGTGAAAGCTGACAGGGAGATGCTAGGGAGAATAGGTGTCCTGTTTTAACATAGGCGCCCTAGTTCTTTGGCAAGGTGGCCTTTGCCTAAAAACGGCCCTGCCTGTACGTCTGAACAGTTTTGTTTCTCTAGCTCACAAACTAAAGAAGGAAATATAGGATATCACATTGGATTGCTTCTCTTTCTTTTTATACGTCTCCATGGGTGAACAATAATTATCCCGTATATGGTAGAAAGCAGGTTGAGTAAGTAACAGGGGGTTCATGTAATGAAGATTTTACAGTTGTATCTTTGGATCTCATAAGAACTGAAAGTAATATGTTATTTAGATAAGCAGTTTCTGCACCATAAATTTGAAAATGTGTTTTGCCAGAAAATTTCCTTTACTAGAAAAACACAAGCATATGCGTGTCTGTAAAAAAAATGTATATTAAACACCCTGCTAGCATATATAAAAATATATTTTGTCTGTAGATAGAATTACTAAATCCTACTAAGCTTAAGGCATTTTTTTACCTTTTACTGGCATATATAAGCTATCAATTTAATCCAAAATGTCTTTGCTCTAAAAACTTCCAGTACCTTCCCAGAGCTATCGCAGGAACAAGATTCATTACTAGAAGAGTATATTAGAAGAGGTAATGCGGCGTTCTCTCCCATGGCAACGGGAAGAGCCCCAGCTAACAGAATTCAACAAAAAATACAATTCTACCCTAAATAAATACCTTTTGGGTGTCTCCAATTGAGTCTCCCATAAGCAGACCGGGAAGAAAAAAAAATCAACAAACTCTTGCACTACTCTAAATCTGGGCACACATGGTGCAATCCTTCCTCCTGACTGTCCGTTTGACACTTCTGACTGGTCGGCCAGGAGTAAGGACTGACTGTCAACAAAAGCAGTCATGTCTAACAATTAGCCGCAACCGAGCATTCTGGTACATAGAGGACCACACAACCGACTGTGTTTTTTTCCGAAATGTCCAAAGATCTCAATTTTATACCACCCTGATATAGACTTAAAAGCATTAGAACAACTTTTAGAACATTAGAACAAGTTTTATTTAGCACCCTTTCAGAAAGATGATCACTGTACTGAGAATAAAATTCTAAAATCTTAACTTATTGGTTTAAAATAGGGTTCCTGCATTTAGCTCTTCTCTAAACAGTTGGGGAAAAACAAACTGTATGATAAAAAGATAACTTATAAATCTGTAATCTGCAAATGAACATATATGTTGAATGTTATATAATGTGTTCCATAACAACTATTTAGAGGGCGAAAATTCCATATTAAAAAAAATACAATTTAAATTCAAATTAGTTGCAACGATAACAATTCCGTGTTGCAGCTTGTGTGTTATTATGTGTTATAATCACAGCTAAAATCTAACCTTTTTAATATCATATAGCTAATTTGTATTTTTAGCAACTCTGGGAATCCATATTGTGGGTTTCAAAGACCTATAGGAATCTAAGATAAAAATGTTTAATTATTTGTAAAAGTGGTTTAATTAGAAGTGTTCCTTCATCACACCAGTCTGGTCCTCCTCTAGTCTTCTGCTACTGACAGTCTACAATGGGGCTAATGGTAAGAGGTGCTGCTTGTAAAGCATGTCTTTTCATTGGCCACATCACAGACTGCAGACAGAAGAGGAGACGTAAGTATTATAGATGATCTGTAAAGTATCCAGAAAGGAGGACCCAGAGATTTAGATCCTCACCCTGGGTACTATTCAGCTTTGGAGAGGAGGGAGGGGGAGTATAATTGTCCTTTACTGCCCAACTAGTCATATGTGGAATTGAAAAACAAACCAATTCAGCAATCATCTTGTCTCAAAAATAACCATCTGCCACAAGGAATATCGGAAGTTAACCTCATCTTGTGATGAAAAGTCTAACTGCACATTCCTAGCAATGTGCTATGCACATAGTATACATCAGTTTAGTCACATGGACTATATTAGAAAAGTTAGAGAGGTAGTGCCTTGAGGAAACAATATTATTAATATTTATTAAATTCTAGGCACCACTCTCCCCCCTAAAGGAGAACTAAACCAAAATTGTTGTACTTCATAATCTGAAAGCATCATATTATAACACCTATAAACTGTAAATTACCACCCCAGTAAATGGCATTAAAGTAAATATAATTTATAACTGTGTGCATGTGCACTGTCTTGCCACATGGTCTATTGCCTAATAAAGACTGATACAAGATTGGCTAGAGATTACTAGAAGGCGTGGCCTGCTGTAACACATTTCTGAAGTAGCTTAGGACTGGACATGTGCAAAGAACACTGTGGTCAGTGACCACACTATGCAATACTGAAATCCTAGGGAAACAAACACAAACCACATGTTAGAAAGATAATTTTCACAGAACCAACATAAAAATGAGAGGTGAGGCACAGATTACCGTTTTTATATCTAGATGCTCTTCCTTCTGATTCAGTGCTGTACTAAGACTTTAGTTACCCTTTAACAATGGCTATAAAGCATAAAGCCTTTCTTGTGCTCAATAACAGCAGTATTTTAGAAAAAACATCCATTTTACCTACCCTCAGGAACTGCAGTGGGAGGAGGCAAAGAAAAAGTACATTATAAAGTAGGCTTAAAACAATCTTAAACATATAATAATCCATTCTGCTAATGTTCCTGGCTAGGAAGCATACTTTAGGATCAATGAAATGAGAGGAAAACAGTTTGTCTACACACTTTTGTTTCATCTGACCCATAAGCAACAGATAATAGGTAATGGAAGTTCAGTGAGTTCACTACAAATCACAAAAAACACATGCTAATCAAATTTGCCAACACTATCAGGGTTATTCAATAAAGTTCTTTCATTAAAAATGGTGTTAATTTTGCTCCAACCAATCAGTTTTAGCTTTAAATGTTACACGTATATACTCGAGTATAAACCGAGATTTTTAGGTCTAAAAGACCTTAAAAATCTGTCTCGGTTTATACTCGGGTCATACACAAAATAGACCCGACAAATCTGATTTAAAAAATACAGCGGCAAAGTTTTACCTCACATCTGCCGACACTGCACTGTTAATTTCCAGCAAGGAGACATGTATTTACAAAAAGGAGACCAGGAGCGGGTAGGAGTGGAGACGGAGCGTCTGAAGCAACGGAGAGAGCAGAGGTGCAGGCACGTTGGACACGCAAGTTACGCACACAGTTACGCACGCTCTGATGTACCGGTAAGCAAAGCGTGGTAACATGTGGTGCGTAACTTGCGTGTCCAAGTGGCCTGCGCTCTGCTCTCTCGTTGCTTCAGACTGCTCCGGTCTCCACCTACACGCTCCTGGTCTTTTTTGTAAATACATGTCTCTTGCTGGAAATTACAGTGCAGTGTCGGCAGTGTCATGGAACAGAACAGTCTCCAGGATGGACAAAGAACAGTTCCCAGTCAGCCTTTACCTACGGTACATCATACCTACCGGTAATGCAAGGGTTGTGGGTGGGTAGGTAGGTGGGGGGGGGGGGGGAAGGGGGGTGGTGTGGGTGGCACTCTATTTAATTATTAAAATTTATTACTATATTATGGTATCAGCCCTCTAGTAAGGAGGAATATAATCTTATGTTTAGGGTGGACTTTTAAGTCTACCTACTTTATGCAGTAGGTGGGTGGGAGGAAAGGGGGGTTGGGTGGCACAATCTGAAATGCCATGGAATAATTTTTGAATTACAGATTTGAATTAGTGGTCATATTTCCTACTCGGTTTATACTCGAGGCAATCAATTTTACTCGATTTTTATTGTAAAAAATAGGTACCTCGGTTTATACTCGGGTCGGTTTTATACTCGAGTATATACGGTAAATAATATCTGATTGGTTGGGGCAAAAATAGCACCATTTTTAACGATAAGAACTTTTATTGAATCTCCCTGTAAGTAAGTAAAAACACAGATTTATTAAAAAATGGCACTTTTAGGAATTTTTTTAGTAGTACAAAATTACTTTTGAATGTTGTTTATTGGTTTATACAGTCATCCCGGCAACTGAATCAATGTGTTGTTTATTTCAAAATATTGTCATGATATAGAATGTGCTATTGCAGATTAAAATCTCAGCATCCCAATTTTACTGTAAAATGCATTGTAGTGATGAATATGATATAGAACATACTAGATTCTTATCCATTAAATAGCTGCAATAAATGTAAAAAATTTTTTAAAAAGCAGTTTTTATTTCAGCGACAATCCATTCAATTGATAAAATGCCTGCTTGTGCTCTGCATACAAATAGTCGATCACAGAGATTATGCTTTAGATTAAACAGCCTCTCTGGTGAAGCAGACATCGGTTTCAGATAGTTTGCATTTCCTCCTCCACCTCCCCCCTCCCCCTACTCCTCCTCCTCTTCCCTCCTCCTCCTCTCCACCCCCATAGCCGTGAGACTCCACCTCGCGAACAAACTATCCGGATCCACATAGCCAAGACTCCTCCTCGCACATGCACATGGATTCACGGACGCACATTAGGCCTTTTATTATATAGGATGTGGGAATGTGCGAGGAGGGTCTTGGCTATGTGGCTTCCGGATAGTTGTTCGCAGGTGGAGTCTTACGGCTATGGAATATAGTCAGTGGGGGGGGGGGAGAGGAGGAGGAGGGAAGAGGAGGAGAAGTAGGGGGGAGGGGGGATTAGGAGGAGGGAGGGGGAAATGCAAACTATCTGAAACCGATGTCTGCACCCAGAGAGGCTGTTTAATCTTAAAGCATAATCTCTGTGATCGACTATTTGTATGCAGAGCACAAGCAGGCATTTTATCAATTGAATGATTGGTCGCTGAAATAAAAACGGCTTTTAAAAAAAAAATTTAACATTTATTGCAGCTATTAAAGGATAGAATCTAGTATGTTCTATTTTCCGCATCCGAACTTCCGATTCGCGGGTTTTTCACATTTTCGAAAATTTTTCGAAATTACGAGTTTTCGGTATTTTCGAAAATTTTCGAAAATAGGGAAAACACGTATTTTGAGGAAAATACAAGGATTCTCTAAATTCCATACATACATTTTCGAAAATTTTTGAAATTACGAGGATTACTTGTATTTCGAAAATGCACATTTTCGAAAAAACATGAAAACTCGTAATTTCGAAAATTCCCGAAAAAACGTGAAAACTTGTACTTTTGAAAATTTCGAAAATATGAAAATCTCGTTATTTCAAGGGTATTTTAACGGGTCCGCTCGCGGATTTTCGAAGCATCCTTGAGCGGACCGGATTTGCGAAGTTCGGTACATCTTACCCTGATAGTGTTTTGCACAATTGATTAGGTGTGTTATTGTTGATTTGTAGTGAACTCACTGAACTTCCATTACCTATTATCTGTTGTTATGGGTCAGATGAAACAAAAGTGTGTAGACAAACGTTTTTCCTCTCATTTCATTGATCTAAAGTATGCTTCCTAGCCAGGAACATTAGCAGATGGATATTATATGTTTAAGATTGTTTAGCTACTGTTATAATGTACTTTTTCTTGCCTCCTCCCACTGCAGTTCCTGAGGGTAGGTAAAATGGATGTTTTTCTAAAATATGCTGTTATTGAGCCACAGAAAGGCTTTATGCTTTATAGCCATTGTTAAAGGGTAACTAAAGTCTTAGTAGCACTGAATCAGAAGGAAGAGCATCTAGATATAAAAACGGTAATCTGTGCCTCACCTCTCATTTTTATGTGGTTCTGTGAAAATTATTTTCTAACAGTGGTTTGTGTTTTTTCCCTAGGATTTCAGTATTGCATAGGTGGTCTGACCACAGTGTTCTTTGCACATGTCCAGTCCTAAGCTACTCAGAAATGTGTTACAGCAGGCCAAGTTCTAGTAATCTCTAGCCAATCTTGTATCAGTCTTTATTAGGCAATAGACCATGTGGCAAGACAGTGCACATGCACCCAGTTTTATAACTTATATTACTTTAATGCCATTAATGGGGTGTAATTTACAGTTTATAGGTGTTATAATATGATGCTTTCAGATTATGAAGTACAACAATTTTGGTTTAGTTTCTCTTTAGGGGGGAGAGTGTGTGCTAGAATTTAATAAATATTAATAATATTGTTTCCTCAAGGACACACTCTCTAACTTTCTAATATAGTCCATGGACTAACTGATGTATACTATGTGCATAGCACATTGCTAGGAATTGCAGTTAGACTTTTCATCACAAGATGAGGTTAACTTCCATATTCCGTGGCAGATGGTTATTTTTGAGACAAGATGATTGCTGAATTGGTTGTTTTTCAATTCCACATATGACTAGTTGGGCAGTAAAGGACAATTATACTCCCCCTCCCTCCTCTCCAAAGCTGAATAGTACCCAGGGTGAGGATCTAAATATCTGGGTTCTCCTTTCTGGATACTTTACAGATCATCTATAATACTTAGTCCTCTCTGTCTGCAGTCTGTGATGTGGCCAATGAAAAGACATGCTTACAAGCAGCACCTCTTACCATGCCCCATTGTAGACTGTCAGTAGCAGAAGACTAGAGGAGGACCAGACTGGTGTGATGAAGGAACACTTCTAATTAAACCACTTTTACAAATAATTAAAAATCTTAATCTTAGGTCTTGAAACCACAATATGGATTCCCAGAGTTGCTAAAAATACAAATTAGCTATATGATATTAAAAGTTAGATTTTAGCTGTGATTATAAAAACACATAAAACACACAAGCTGCAACACGGAATTGTATCGTTGCAACTAATTTGAATTTAAATTGTATTTTTTTAATATGGAATTTTCGCCCTCTAAATAGTTGTTATGGAACACATTATATAACATTCAACATATATGTTCATTTGCAGATTACAGATTTAAAGTTCTCTTTTATCATACAGTTTGTTTTCCCCAATGTTTAGAGAAGAGCTAAATGCAGGAACCCTATTTTAAACCAATAAGTTAAGATTTTAGAATTTTATTTTCAGTACAGTGATCATCTTTCTGAAAGGGTGCTAAATAAAACTTTAAAGTTGTTCTAATGGCTTTTAAGTCTATATAGGGTGGTATAAAATGGATTCCTTGGACATTTCGGGAAAAAAAACACAGTCGGTTGTGTGGTCCTCTATGTACCAGAATGCTGGTTGCGGCAATTGTAGACATGACTGCTTTTGTTGACAGTCAGTCCTTATCCTGGCCGACCAGTCAGAAGTGTCAAACGGACAGTCAGGAGAAGGATTGCACCATGTGTGCCCAGATTTAGAGTAGTGCAAGAGTTGTGATTTTTTTTTCTTCCGGTCTCTTATGGGAGACTCAATTGGAGACACCCAAAAGGTATTTTAGTTTATGATAGGGTAGAATTGTATTTTTGTTGAATTCTGTTAGTGGGGCTCTTCCCGTTGCCTGGGAGAGAATCGCCGCTACCTTTCTAATATACTCTTCTAGTAATGAATCTTGTTCCTGCGATAGCTCGGGAAGGTACTGGAAGTTTTAGAGCAAAGACATTTTGGATTAAATTGATAGCTTATATATGCCAGTAAAAGGTAAAAAAATGCCTTAAGCTTAGTAGGATTTAGTAATTCTATCTACAGACAAAATTATTTTTATATGCTAGCAGGGTGTTAATATACATTTTTTTTACGAACGCATAGCTTTGTGTTTTTTAGTAAAGGAAATTTTCTGGCAAAACACATTTTCAAATTTATGGTGCAGAAACTGCTTATCTAATAACATATTACTTTCAGTTCTTATGAGATCCAAAGATACAAATGTAAAATCTTCATTACATGAACCCCTGTTACTACTCAACCTGCTTTCTACCATATACGGGATAATTATTGTTCACCCATGGAGACGTATAAAAAGAAAGAGAAGCAATCCAATGTGATATCCTATATTTCCTTCTTTAGTTGTGAGCTAGAGAAACAAAACGTTCAGACGTACAGGCAAGGGCCGTTTTTAGGCAAAGGCCACCTTGCCAAAGAACTAGGGCGCCTATGTTAAAACAGGACACCTATTCTCCCTAGCATTCTCTGTCAGCTTTCACTTTCAGTTTTAGAATGCTTCCTTTTCTGTAATTTGTTAACATGTTATTTAGTAGAGAGCCTGAACTCCACACACTCTACTTAGCAACAAAATTTTACAGATCAAACGAACATGAAAAGAGGAGGGGGTTGGTGAGCTCAGCTAAAAGTACTGAGGAGAGCGTTCTTAAATGCCAGGTAGACTGCTGCTGCAGACTTTATAACAGTGGACCCTGTTACTAGCAGCCATGAGATCCTCATCCCTGCCTCTTCTTCCTTCCACCCAACCTCCAATTAGAACATAGAGTAGGTGAGGCGGGAACAATTCAATGGAGGAGACATGGAAAGCAAGGTACATACATGTATATCATGTCAATGCTGGCAGATGAAAGGGTTAAATGTAATACTCGTGGCGCTGAAAGTTGTTAATGGCAATACCTTGGGAAGTGCTGGCACTGAAGGATTAAGGTAATTCTCTGGGAAAGTGCTGGCGCCTGAAAGTATTAATAGCAATACTTGGGAAAGTGCAAAGTGCTGACACTGAAGGTATAACAGGAAAGTCTGTTGGCACTAGAGATGGACTAGAACTCGACAAAACTCGAACCCGAGTTTGAGTCAACTATTCGAATTCGAACAAGATTTGGACTTCTCGAACTACCCGGACCCAGATTTTCGATATTTTCGGACTTTCGATAAATATCGAATGTTCGACCGTTCGAATATTCGAGTTAAGATGCCTATATACCTATATGCGAGCATCGAATCTGCGAGTAAAGTGTCCATTAAAACCTATATGGAGCGATCGAATCCACAAGTAAAATGTCCATGGTATCTAGGCGCGAGCATCGAATCCGCGAGTAAAGTGTCCTATATGCGAGCATCGAATCCGCGAGTAAAGTGTCCTTACGCGAGCATCGAATCCGTGATAAAAGTGTCCTATACGCGAGCATCGAATCCGGGTGTAAAATGTCCATGGTTCTAGGCAGAAAATCGAATCCGCGAGTAAAGTGTCCATTAAACGCTATGCGAGGCATCGAATCCACGAGTAAAAGTTACATGATACCTAGGCGCGAACATCGAATGTTCGAACGCGAGAGCTCGAAATAGCGCCAGTGAGGTTAAAATGATTTTCAAATGTTCTGGATATTGAACATGTTCCCCAGACCATTCTTAGGTCCCACAGCCATTACTTGTTACCATTAATATTTTATTGTATTTCATTACAACTTTTCAAACTATTTGACTCCATTGACTTTAATGGGTCCGTTTTGAAACTTTCGCACTTTCCATATAGTTCGAAAGTTTGAAAACAGACCGAACTTTCGAAAGTTCGGCCATCTCTAGTTGGCACTGAAGGGTTAATTGTAATACTCTGCTGGCACTGAAAGTATTAATGGCAATACTCTGGAAAAGTCAGCCCTGATTATGATAAACTGTAAAAAGTGTTTTGCTCTGATATATACACAGGGGGAAAGATTGGTTGTGTAAATCCACAACATCAGAAGAACATTTTAGTGGATTTTTTGACTAAAGAAGAAATAATTGTAGTTGTATTACAGCGAACCAGATGTTGAAAAGGTCAGCAAATAAAACTTTGCAATAAAGAAGGAAATATTGGAGGATTTCATTATTGATTGGGTTAGCACAGATATTATATTGACAATGTCACTGGAAAGGCAGTATATTTACTTTATTATTGAGGCTATTTTAGAAGAAAAAAAAACACAACAGGGTTGAAAAAGATAAAATAAAGTGTTTAGGCTTTTTGGGACAGGGGATTCATTTTTACAACTAAATACATATCCGTTCTGCTTATATTTATGTATTTATTTCTTATTTATTTAAATCTCTTTTAAACTCAATAGTCTAGTAGAGGTATATAAACAAAATGTACAAGAAATGAAGTGGAAACACAGATAAGACATTTTAACAAGAGAGGCATTGCCAATAGCTTTAGGCTTTAGATATGATACATCAGGTCTAGCATGAAGAGAGAGATGATTTTCTTTCATGAACTCCTAACCCCATGGACAAGAAATAGAAAGAAAACACATGACCTGGACACTCAGAAGCCCCAGATATATTGTATAGCCTGGCAGTTCTGTCAATTCCAATCTGCCATCAAAGATTGCCGGATAGACATCGCAACCTGAAAGAGTTTTGCTGGCCATACACCTGTTAGATGTATTAGTTAAATTCCAAATAAAGTGAGTAGGAGAAAGGAACCAGGCAAAGAGGAAGTGCTGCAAACTTGGCTAGTTTTCATTCAACACACTAACACCAAGGTTGCAGCAATTTCTCTTGCCTGGTTCCTTTCTCTACTCACTTTATGTGGATATTGAATATATACCTGATTGTGGATGGATGCATAAAGGACCAAGGAAGACATTGCCATAGTGTGTGGAAGGTACGTGTTTTTTGTGTGTGTTTTTTGTTGGGTATTAGTTAAATTCAACATTTGATTGTAAGGATATGTATAAAGAAAACATGTGGTTTTACCTCCAGACACATGGATTCACGGACGCACATTAGGCCTTTTATTATATAGGATGTACATGATTAACACCCTTGATAATCAATAAATAGGTAGATATCTTATTGCAATAAGTAACCAACTAATGTTTGTCTAGTAATTTTTTGTTCGATTGATTCTTCATGTATTGTGGAATTTCTTTTTCAAGATAAATTCCTTATAACCATTCAAGCTATTTGATTCCACTCTTTCTTCCTTTTACCCCTGGTATATGGGGCTTATATCAAATAAAGATTTGGCTTGCAGGGAGATTTTACTAGAAGCAGAGGTGCTTGGTAAGAAGAGGAGGAGTTGTGCCCCATATTAGGCAACTAATAGCATTTAAATATAGCAGTCTATAGACAATGAAGGTTTATATTTTAAGAACATTTGTGCTTTCTTGACTATTAACATATTAGAATAGGCTTAAAATGAGCTTATTTGCCCTTGGAGCTACTTGCTGTGGTCATGAGAATTAAGAATTCCATTTTTTTTTACCTTTTAGGTACTACTTCTTTTTGGTGCCTACTGGATATTGTTCCCATAAAAAATGAGAAAGGAGATGTTGTCCTTTTTTTGGCCTCTTTTAAGGATATTACAGACACAAAAGTGAAGATTGAAAAAGAAGAAAAGAAAGAAGGTTTGTGGTACTTCCAACGCAAATAATATATACTATATAATGCAAACAATGTTTAATATGCCCTTTACTGTGATATATATAAATACCCCAATATATATATCCCAATTATACATAAATAGTATGTCATTTCTTATACAGTAATGTACAAGATCTTGTTTGTTTTGCATGCTTTTGCTATTTGGTTACCTGTGCTGTATGGCAATGCACTCTGTTGTTCAGGTGACTTTGTTCTACAGCCTCCCTAGAATTCTGCTTATTTGTTTGTTTGTTTTTTTGTTTTTATTATTTATTAGTTTCATTGTTTTACTTGGAACAAATATTAATTGAAACCTTCCTATCTACTGTACCGAAGGTAAGGACCTAAAGACAGTGTCCACACCCTAGGAATTAGGAATATAGTAGATAAAGAGAAACTGCAAGGAGCCAATCCAGTAAGGTCTGGCTCCATCCCTTCATTTATCAGACAGATCAAACTATAGGAAGTTGTGGTCTGCAAGAAGCTTGGTGGTGAACCTGGCTAATTTGCCCAGTATAGAGGCAGAACCGCTGCAATGGAAATACTGTATATAGAATATATGTATATACAGGGAGATTTAATAAAAGTTCTTATCGTTTAAAATGGTGCTAATTTTGCCCCAACCAATCAGATATTATTTAACATTTGAAAGCTTACATCTGATTGGTTGGGGCAAAATTAGCACCATTTTAAACTATAAGAACTTTTATTGAATAACCCTGATAGTTTGGCTAAAGAATACTATTAGAAACACTAGCTATATGACTATAAAAAGTCCTAAACAAGGATGGGGCGAGGAGAAGGATTCCCATATTCTGAGCTCATAATACACTTTTTGGCTGTTATGTAGTTGGAGGGATTTATTGACCAATCAAGAGAACAGAAAAGTGTCCAATGAAAAAGAGGATTAAGATTAGAACAAGGTTTCTATGTTAAAAGGAAACTCCACAAAAATAGTGGAATTCTCCTACAACGCAGTTGTGCCTAGTAGTGCTTATTATGACTCCAAAATATCTTAATGAACTGAACTCCCCAGTATAGATATACACTGGTATGATTATCACAAGTATAATATGAGTATCAGGGAAATTTCCGATTGCCACTTGGAGTCAGGAAGGAATTTTTTTCCCCTTCATAAATTTGATGGGTTTTTTTTGCCTTCCTCTGGATCAACGGTTAGGCAGGAAATGAGGATATTGCTAGATGGGTTGGACTGGATGGACATATGTCTTTATTCAACCTCAAATACAATACTATACTATACATGTTTCCCATGTTTACATCCGGCATGTTATAGTGTTTATGTAAATAAATAAACACATATGAGTTGAATATACATCTGCATCCATCTAATATTTTTAATTTGGCAATACACTGATAAACAAAATGTAAAGGAAAACTAAAGCATCACTGACTCAGCACCTTAATATTAAACCAGTGATATAGGTCTCAGGTGGGTACTGGGAGAATTAACATGAGGTTTGTCTTTACAGTATTTCTTAGCATCCCAGTATCACACAGTTTGATTACTGACCATTGTGTTCTTTTACATGCCCGGTCCTAACTTTACTAATTTACAGTTTATTGGAGTTATTGGGGGGATATTTGGTTTAATTCTGCATTAACTGATCTAGTCATTGGCTACCACACAATCCAATATACGGTAATCTCTTGGCATAACCTGATATTGAACAGCTGATTTATTAATGTGTATGGCCTTCTTTATATTTCTTTTTAACTGTTTTGCTCCCAGGAGAGAGCTTATGCAGCCTCATTCACCAAGAGCCGCTGAGCTATTTCATGGAGTGAAATAGGTTTAATATCAGTTAGCGTGACTTTAACTCCTTCCTTGCAGTGGTTGAGCGAGAATTTAAAAAGAAACCTGTGCAGCCAGCGCAAGGAATTCAATACACGATTTGTGCTAGATTTTGCACAAATATTTAATGCCAGCTGATGGGTGGCCCTTTACATTAATTACATCAGTTAACAGGCTTGATTTATGTGACACATGCAACTTCACTTTCTCCTAAAGGTGACAATTTGCCTTACTCTTTAATTAAAGGAAAAGTTCAGTGGAAAATATAATTTTTTAAATTATTAGTTTATGTAAAACCTACCGTACCTAGCGATTCTACATATTCTCCTTCATTGCTGTTCTCATTAGTGACATTTATGGTTCTGTAATGGTCCTTCTTCTTCGCAGGATGCTCTCTTCCTTGGAATGTCCCTGAAAGTAATTTTTAATGATTGGCTGTTGGATGGGTCAAACAGGCTCAGATCTCTGCTGAGCAACTGAATCAACCCAGACACTGGGTCAAGGGCAAAACCATAATGGTCTCTGTTAGGGGTTCTGTAAACAGGAAGTCAATAGTTTGGAAGCATTTATTTATACACAAAAGGATGAATAGGCAGGTTTAGGTTATTGGGATGGAAAAATACTGCACTTTTTTCTTAAAAGCATATGTATTTGCACTGAACTTCCCCTTTAAATAAGCGCAGAGGGCAAGACAGATTTCCTGAGCATGACTATGATTTTATCTGGGAAGGAAACTCACCATGATTAAAAAAAATACATAGAAAAACCTATATTGCTATAAATAGGATTGATTTACATTAAACCTGTAACAAACTGTAGATTTATTATTTTTTAAGTCTATCCTAATTTTTGTGGTTTTCCATAAAGAAATCTACTTATGGGTAGAGATATCACTGAATATTACTGAGAAATATCACTGAAAATTCAAAAAAGTGCCCATAGACATCAATAAGGGACAAAATCCAAAAGTGTAAATAAAGCATGGTAACTTATAGTAGATGGCTCAGGTAAATGGGAAATGGTCAGGGGAACACTTAGGAATTAACAAAACTTAAATAAAAAAGACCTTTCACGCAAGCTATTTTCAAGCTTTCACATGGATATTCGGGGCGAGTAGTCTCGAATATACAATAAACCCTCGAAAGTAGCCTTGTATATTGGAAAATACAGAACGTTCCCCAATCTGAAAGTTACGATTGGAGGTAAATGGATCTGAACGGAACATTGGAGCCGGGAGTTCCGATTCAGATCCAGATTCCATCTCTACTTATGAGTGATAATGCTTATTGATGTTTGATTATTAAGTACTATATAACGGCTAATCGTTTCCCCACAGATAGCAGGCAAAGTCTGAAATTCTAAAAAAAATCCTATTTAGCATATAAATAAGAAAGAGTCTCGCAAGAAAAATATATGAGGTTACAATTCCTTTCAGCGCATTAGAGCCCAACATATTACAAAAGGCAGAATTGTTCATATAGTGGTACAAAATTTTCCTTGAAATATATGTGTGTGTGTGTGTGTGCGCGTGTGTGTATGTGTGTAAAATCACAAACAGCAGCTTTTGACCACGGGGTAATATTACATTTGCATGGTACATGGAAGCATGTACATACTGACAGTAAATTATGTTTCCTTGAATGACCTTATAAAGCTATTATGGAAAAACCTGCATGGTTTCCAGACATTTTTTAGAGTATCTTTACCCATTACATGAATACAATGTGCAAAATGAATCAAGATAGAATGCTACTGCTGTTGTGTTATATTGTGTTATATTGTCTTAATGGACCAGAAGCAATAGCAACAACAGCAAAATAGAAAGCAAGTAAACAAACATGCAGGTGATGATTTGACATCAATATGCAGTTCAATGCAGCCACTAAAATGCTTTCTTTAAATCCCTGGTTTTGGTGCAGTGCCAGAGCTTATCTGTATTTACGCATGTGATCTACTTAGTCCAAACTGAGAAATAGACTAAAAAATGAGGAATTAAACTGCATGATTAATCATGGTAAGAATACTCAGAACAGAATGTAAATAAATATATGCTGCCCTTTGTGGACAGCTACAAGAGGGTCCCTGCTTTCACTTCAAATTAGAGGGGTGGGGCTGCAAGCCTGTGAGTGGCCCCTAGAGGTGCCCTAGGGGTTATGTCTCACAGCCCCACACAAGGCAACAGGAAGTGGTCCTTAATGGGCCCTTTTAGCCCTTTGAGGCCCTTTACAGCCTGTTGCAGAGGCTCAGTAAGCTGAAAATACAGCCTTGCAGCCCCTAGAATGTCCCTCGGCAGCCTGTCTTCAAATACATATTTAAATGATAACTATATCATTTAACTTTTTCAAAATGGAAAGTACCTGGGGCAGGGAGGTTTCGATTGATTATTCACACCTCACAATATTGTTTCATTGAGTCGCTACAGAACATACAGTTTTCATTTGCCAGGTTAGTTCTGGACTATTCCTGTATTAAAGATGTATTAAAGTTCTGAAGCCAGGAGGAAGACTGGCAGAATCAAATTTCACAGAAACAATATCGGGAGGTAAGAATTACAATTCCTATATCCCTGTCCCAACTGTTTTTCATTTTAACTGTTTTTTTGGGGGGGGTTTTAAACTTTGTACACACTGAAGTTCTCCTTTAAGAGGGTGATTTACAGGATAGGTCAAGAAGAATAAGCAGAAAGTAATGGCCTTTAGATCAAGTATTAAGTAGATCATTGGTCACTTAATGAGGGCAGTTTCCTTAGAGTGGTTAGTCTGGAAGCCCAACTGGAGGCGATCAAAGAGAGTAAGTAGAAAGGTGATAAACCTGGTTAGCATAGACATGTCTTTCCAGCAGTTTAGACGTAAAGACGTAAAGATGTAAAAGGGAGAAAAAACGGAAGCTGGAAATAGTGGATGGGTCCAGAGAGGGTTTCTTAAGTATAGGAGATATAGGGGAAAAGCCAGTAATAATACCAGTAATAAACAATAGAGCACAAATCAACCAAATGTCTCCTATGATGGGTGATTAAGGGAGTATAAGTACTATCTGAAGGAATCCTTTATACTTTCTACAGGATTGTTAGTGGGTGCACCCAGTCTTATTTTTTTTATTTCCCTACAGCCCTAGTAGATTTTGGAGCTGTACTCATCACAGGCTGTGTACTTTTGTGTAACACTTGAGCTGATATATCTTTTTACTTGCTCACATACTGTACTTATCTTTTGGGATATTAACGTTCATTTATAGGTAGAACCACTATATACCCATTTTATTCTATTTATATTGAGAATTATTCTCCTCTACTTTTTACATTTAGTCTGTAAGGGAGTTTTTATAAATATTATCAGGGTTATTCAATAAAAGTTCTTATCATTAAAAATGGTGCTAATTTTGCCTCAACAAATCAGATGTTAGCTTTCAAAATTTCAACTTTCAAATGTTTAAAGGGCACGTCCACCCCCAAAACTATAATCCCCCCCACTACTGGCCCCATTGTGTAGTGTAGTTTAATTCCTTAATAACTTAATAAATTCCTTAATAATTCCTCAATAACCTTAAATTCCAGCTCCATATGGTTCTTCTGCTATCCCCCCCCCCAAATTCCAAAAAAACGCCCACCAGGATTACTGCAGAGTCCATATAGGACTCTGCCTCCTGTCTCCCCTCCGGGAGAAGTTTGGCATGCGCACGGCAGACCTTCTCCCCCTCCCTTCCCCTCCCTCTCCCTCCTGATTTAGATTCCCTCCCCCTAGCATAAAAACCTTTTCATAGAATAGTCTCCCTGTTCCCCCAGCCCCAACCGCTATAGTTTTAATATCAAAAACTGCCCCAAACATCACTTACCTTCCCTCTTTCCTCCGCCGCACTGAACTCCCAGCAGCCGCGTCCGTGATTGGCTGCCGCTCAGCCAATCACAGACGGGACTGCTGGTCCCGCCCCTCTGCTTGCATTTTCGCACAAGCAGAGGGCATGGCAGTGCGGCGGAGGAAAGAGGGAAGGTAAGTAATATTTGGGGCACTTTCTGATATTAAAACTATAGTGGTTGGAGCTGGGGGAGCAGGGAGACTATTATATGAAACATTTTTAAGAAGGGTGGACATGCCCTTTAATGATATCTGATTGGTTGGGGCAAAATTAGCACCATTTTTAATGATAAGAACTTTTATTGAATCTCCCTGTATATATTTTATATTTTATTGATATATTGATACAGATTTTTTGTGTTGTATGATATATATCACATGGGGAACTTTTAAAATTTTAAAGGGAAATCTTTTTTTGTTTAATTTCACTGAAATTGAGTGTTGAAAAGGCGAAAAATTATTGTTGAAAATTCAGTGAAGAAATTGAAATGCTCATTGTTGAAAATTCACTTTAATTGGTTTTGCTTTGAACTTTAGGTTCTACAGAATTTCTATGGATCCACTGACAGAAAGAAACTCATGATTTTCTTTATCTCTAAATATGAGGGGACATTGACTGCTGGGAGGAGCAAGAGAGCAGTCAGTTACTGTTCAAGTATAGTGTACCCCCATGCTAACCCCTTACTCCATCCCCACAAACTGGTTTAGGATGCATATCACCTATTTTTGGGGGGATTTTAACCCATTTATTAGGTACAAATAAAACTTCATCAGAAATTCTGATCCTTTGTTTTCACAGATAACAAATTGATAAATTCCCTCAGTCTGAGTAACTGTGACTATGTCCTTTTTGACATTGCTTTCTTGCGGTTTTACTTTGTTCCAAGCAGCATGTGGAAAATAAACTGCTGGGAAATGTGACATTTTAGAAGATTTATAGAACATTTTTGTAAAATAAAATAACACTATATTTTATATACCTGTGGTGTGGTATTTTTTTTTTATCTTTCACAATATAAAATAAAAACATCTGTATAGTTTCTTGTTACCCTATATAACTGGCACCTTATTAGTTAGCAGAGACACCTTACAAAGTCATGGGATAAATTTTCATCCAAAGACAGCCAATCATATGTGAGACGTTATTCCCACCCTTTTGTAGGTAGGACCAGAGTAAAAGTATAAAGACCCCCTCCCTTCCTGATTTGCCTCAGTGTTTTTTTGTCCTACAGCACCAGAGTTTTGTTAACCTCTTACCTGTCCCTGAGGGGCAGTTATAGATGGCCAGGTCGAGTGGGAGTGAATCTAGTCCCCTCCTCCTGTAGCCTACCAAGTTCCTTGCTTGGTACATTGTGGCAGCCTCCCCCAGTGCCTTTAGCAGGGTTGCCATTTTCAGTGGCTACCCGAAACACTTCTGCGCACTTCCGCATATCCGCGATTACGTCATACGTTGTGTAATCACGTTCGGAGCGAAAATATTTTAAAAGCCGTTCTGCCGGCGGGCATCCCCGGCCATTACTGTTTGAAATTCTAGCAGAACTGCTGCCTGTTACCTATCGGTAAGGAGTTTGGGGAAAGGCTGCCTCCAGTTGGGAGCCCGGTTGTTTATGTACTTTTAAACAACTGTTTATTTCTTCCAGATCCCACTTATCTGGTCTGGGTACCTGGTCCCTGCTGTTCTCCTGGTAAGACTGTTACGACTACTTTGTGGATCCTAGCAGATGTATGTATGGCAGTAAGTAAGTGCCTTTTTATTTTTTCTTGTGTCTTCTTACAGGAGGTTATGGAAGATCCAAGTGACCCTCAAGGGCCCTCTAAGGATCCTGACACTTCTCAAAAATGCAAGGCTAGCTCCAAATCAAGATTTTGCCCGGCTTGTGACTCCCGCATACCTAAAGATTATTTGGGAAAATTATTTTTATCTTGTACTGAAAATATTCAAAGAGGAAAAGCTCCCTCTATTCAAGATTTCTCTAAGGAAGCCATGAATACTTTTCAGGCTCAACACTCTGAAGGTTCAGATAGTGTAGCCAATCCACAGTCAAATCAAGAGGAAGAGATTATTCAGGAAACCCCAACTTTAGAAGATTTAGAGCAATCTGTAATATCTGAGGAAAGGGACATTTCCGATAAGGAACCCTCTTTTCCTTCTGTTGAATTAGAACCATTCCTAAAACTAGCGTGTGAGAAAGTGTAATGGACAAATTGAGATGTCCAGATAAAAAAAATTTCAGTGCTAAGAAGTTTTTTTAAACTTTTTCCATTTAACCCGGAAGAAATAAAATGTTGGGTAACTGCTACGAAAATTGATACTCCAGTAGCGCTTATGGTTAAACACACTACTATACCATTTGAAGATCGATCGTCCTTGCGAGACCCAATGGATAGGAAAGCTGAGGCCACACTAAAGAAGTGTTTTACAGCCGCAGGTTCAACCGTAAGGTCAGCAGGTCAGCAGTAGCCACAGCTTCGGATTGCCAAAGCCCTACGTGTCTGGATGTTGGATCTAGAAGGAAGTATTAAAATTGAAGTATCTAAAGATAAGATTCTTAAAGATTTTCCTATTATACAAAGAGTGATTGATTATATCTGTGACGCTGCCTTATCTTTGGTTAAACTGTCAGCTAGGACGGCAGCCTATTCCTCTGTGGCCAGTAGAAACATTTGGTTAAAGTCATAGTTGGCAGATTCCGCCTCCAAGAATAGGCTATGTGGATTACCTTTTGAGGGTACAAGACTCTTTGGTTCAGAACTGGATGCGATAGTACCCCCCCAAGAAAGGAGAGGAAAGAAGATATTTCATTCCTTTCGAAGCTTCCTGAGAGGAAGAGGATTCAAACCCTTCAGAGACAGACAGTCTAACTTTCCCAGACAAAGACAGTTCAGAGGCAGAGGATGCCAACTATTTCAGGGGAACTCCTCCCAATGATGCCAGACCAGTAGGAGGTCAGTTATCCTACTTCCTACCAGAATGGAAGAAAATAACATCGGACAGATGGGTAATAGAAACATTAAAATTAGGTTACTCAATAGAACTCATCACTAAACCTCCAGATCTGTTTATAATTACACCAAATCCAAAGTCGGCAGAAGAACAGATTACCCTTCAACAAGCAGTTGCAGAATTTCTAAGCAAAATAGTTATAGTCCAAGTACCACCAAAGGAAAGGACTTTGGGGGTATATTCCCCAGTATTCCCTGATACCCAAACAGTTGGGGAAATTCCGCACTTTAATAGATTTAAGATACCTAAACTTTTACATAAAGCAACAAAAGTTCAAAATGGAATCTGTAAGATCAACAATAAATTAATTTTAGGGATTTTTTTAGCCACCCTAGACTTAGTAGACGCGTATGGGCAAGAGCCCACTTGAGACCCCTACAAAAATTCTTTCTAACTCAGTGGGACAGGAACTAAGAATCTCTACATCTTCGAGTCTCCATCCCACGTACAGTCTAAAGATCCCTTCTCTGGTGGATATCTTCCTTAAATTTAAAGAAAGGAAGACTTTTAGTCTCCTCGAATCTCATATCCATAACTACAGACGCCAGTTCCTGGGGATGGGGAGCTCATTGTCAGGGCATTGCCAAACAAGGAAGCTGGTCATTAACAGACAAAGAAACACCCTCAAACTACAAAGAACTAAAAGCTATTTGGATGGCCTTGCTATACTTCAGAGGAGTTATTCAGAATCGGTCAGTACTCATCAAGAACGACAATGCAACAGCAGCAACTTATGTACCACGTCAGGGAGGTACTCGCAGTCAAGGTCTATTACAACTTTCGCCAAAAAATATGTTTTTGGGCAGAAAGAAATTTGACAAGTATCTCTGCTACCTATATAATAGGCGAAGAAAACATTTGGGCAGACAGCTTAAGCCACAAGAGATTAGACCACAAAGAATGGGAATTAAATACCAAAGTGTTCAACCTGTTATGCAAGAGATGGGGTGTTCCCTTAGTGGACTTAATGGCTTCCAAAAAGAACTCTTCAAGTAATGCCCTCTTCAAGTAATGCCGAGAGTACTGAAGAAGATAAGACAGGACCACAGTCTGGTTATCATTATAACTCCAGAATGGCCTCGCAGAACATGGTATGCAAACCTGATAGAACTATCAGTCAGACCTCCTTGGCCTCTTCCAGTTTGCAAAGACCTTCTAACCCAGGGACCGATTCAACACCAAAACCCGCAACAGCGAGGAATGTGATGCAGGAATAAGGATTCTCCACCACATTGATTGAGACCTTAATGCAGAGCAGAAAGCCCTCCACATCAGCAACCTATTAAAGAGTTTGAAATGCTTTTAGTAAGTGGATAGGTACTAAATTAAGAACAGGAGAAAATCAGATTGCAACTGTTTTAGAGTTTTTGGTGGAAGGACTTAACAAGGGATTAGCACCAAATACCTTAAAGGTAGCGGCCTTAAGTGTATTTTTTAAATTGAGAATTGGTGGCAGATGCATACATCAAACGATTTTTTAAGGCAGCCTCAAAACTGAAAGCAAGGTTCAAGAATTTTTTCCCCAAGTGGGACCTTACTTTTGTTCTGAAAAACCTAAGTGGCCCTCCATTTGAACCCTAAGAGGAAATCCCAATACCTGTTTTAACCTTAAAAACTGCTTTACTGGTGGTGTTATGTTCAGCTCGTTGGGTGAGTGAAATTCAAGATCTTTCTTGTAGAGAACCTTTCTTTGAAATTCTAGACGATGGGTTGAGACTCAGACTGGACCCTTCATTCACCCCTAAAGTAGCCACAAACTTCCATAGAAATCAGGACATTTTTCTACCTTCTCTACCTCAGGATTCACTGCAAGAATCCCTACAACTAATTGATGTTAAAAGATGTGTTCTTACATACCTGAACAGTGTTCAAACATTCAGAAGATCAGACACTTTACTAATATTACATACAGTAGCTAATAAAGGCAAAAGCACATGTAAAGCAACTATTGCCAGATGGCTTAAACAGGCGATTATAACAGCCTACAAGGCAGCCAACAGTAAAAGGCCCACTCCACTAGGGCAGTATCAACGTCCTAGGCAGCAAAAGCAAGAGCTACCCCAGAACAGATATGTCGTGCTGTTACCTGGGCCTCATACGAGACTTTTGTGAGGCACTACAAGCTGAATCTCCATGGAGACCAGGCTGATTTTGGTCTTCGAGTCCTACAGGCTATGGCTTCCTGAACTCCCACCCTGTTACTATGTGTGTTACTGCTATGTAAAGTCTCACATATGATTGGCTGCCTTTGGATGAAAAAGAATGAAGAATATTCCTTTTTCTTGAATTCCAAAGTCAGCCTGTTTGTATCCTTCCCTTTAATGTCCTCATAATTTTTAGTAGGGGTTACATTATTCAATATAATTCACCCCTTTTCCCCATCATCTGCATTTTCCAACACCACCCTTTTAATACCTGTGTCCTGGTGGCTGGTGCTCTGTAAACACACAGCACAGACAAGCAATCAACCCCCTTCCACAATATCCCATTCGCAGCTGTCAAGAGATAAGTTTGCAGGTCTAATGAGGGAAGAAAATCTCACGGCTGAAAAGATTTATGGCTGTGTTAAAAGTGCGAGCGCGGGGGGGGGGGTTGTCAGAGGTTGCACTGTTTACTTCCTAGTTATAATAAGCATGCTACTACGTAGTAGTGCACCCATTATAAAGAATCTTTTTTACAGATGGATCCCATTGAGATACACTACAGGGGTGGATATTATAGTTTGAGTCAAAGTTAAGTCAAAGTTTGAGTCAAATGTTAAGCTGTTTGGGAACTGATCAGATGATTAGAGGGGTCAGAGATGTTTTGTTTGTATGTATGTTTTCATTATATATATATATATATATATATATATATATTATATATATATATAAAATATCAAGCATATGACTGCCCATATCTTGATAAGAGAGATGTCGTCTCTGAAACGTCAGCGGACATGTGGGCAGACATGTATTGAATTGATATAAAGCCTTTTTGCATTGATATTGTGGTGTGCGGTCCCTTTCTATCCTACATTTGGATTTCCCTGGTCCTACAAAACGGCAGTGGATCTTATGGGTTAACTCCCCTTGTTCACCCCCCAACGGCCTCCTACCTAGCCAATAAAAGTTCTGCTCCTCCCCCAGGCTCTCATGTCTTTTTCTCTGTTCACACACACAAAATGAAAATGCAGGCAATGGAGCTCCCCCCGCGTTTTTTTCCTGCATGGGGTCTCTCTTCTCCTCTCTCCCAGTGCGGATGGCCGTTCCTTCAGGCGCACATTTGCTCTCTCAGGTCGGCAGAGTCTTAACAGCGGACTCGCGCGCCCAGCTGCCGGGCGCGCGGAATGATGACGTCATAAAAGGACGTCCATACACGTGGCTGCACACAGAGGGAGATTCAAACTCCAAACAGTGCAGAGATATACCTTCTAGGAGCCGGCCAGTTCTCTGGGTCCCGTTCCAGCTGTCTTCAGATCTATACTGCATAGAGATTGTAAGCTAAGTGAAGTCTATTCAGGCAACAGGATTCATACAAAGATTAATGTAATAAAAACGATTCTATTGTTATTTTCTCTGCAGTGTCTAATGAGTTCCTCAAAGAGGTCGAGATCTGCTTCAAGGGGTGGCATGATAAAGAGAGAGAGAAAGAGAAATGAAGAGGTATGAGAACGGAACTAACACTAATTGTATGTCGTTAACATACAGGTCTCCAGAGACTTCCAGAAGCAAGTCAAGCAGCAGAGAATGTGCCATATGCAACAAAAAGGCGGTGTATGGAAAGAAATTGTGTGAAGAATGCATCAATCACAAAACTGCAATAAGCCAGAACAAATTCAATCTTCAATGAAACAAATCTTTGACTCATCAATTGAAACATTATCTCCAAAGTATCTCAAATAACTAGGAAAAAGTTAAAGACATGTTTAGAATATGGAATAGAGAAACCTCAGGTTGCTGAACTTACAACATCTATACCAGTGTCTGATGAAGAAGAAGGTGAGATGGTGAGAGGTAGTCAGTGACGTCCTCACACAACCAGATTTTAGACTACCTGATAAAAAGATGAGGATAACTCTACAAATTCCAGAAACATCAGTCAATCATACAAGGACTTGATGTTTACAGAGGAAGTTGCAGACAAAACATACTTTCATGTGCATGGACACATATCAGACACAATAAAGAAAGAATGGCAAAACCCGGAAAAAAGATTCAACCATCTCTCAAAATCTGACAAAGAATTACCCATTCACCAAAGACGATACAAAGAACTGGGACGAGGCACCTAAGGTCGACACGCCGGTAGCTAAAATGGCCCGTAAAGTCGCACTGGCAACAGAAGATTGGATATCACTGAAGAGCCAATGGAAAGAAAGAAGAAGCAGCCCTCAAAAGAGCATATACAACTTCGGGAGCTTCAATACGACCACAATAGCTATAACCAGCTTAGCTAGAGCAAATAAAATATGGATAAAAGAACTAGAAGAAGCAAAAAACAATGGTACTAATAGAGAGAACTAAGTCAAATGCTACAACATCAAAATCTCTAATGAATTTATAGCAGAGGCTTCAATGGATTCAATCAAACTAAGTGCAAAAGCAATGGCTCAGACCACGGTAGCGAGAAGGGCACTTTGGCTACTCAATGAAGGTTGATAACCAATCCAGACAAGGACTCACAAATTTGCCTTTTGAAGGGAATTTGCTTTTTGGTCCGGCTCTTGATGAAGTCATAGACAGAATTCATGAAAAAGCTCTACCACTACCTAGGAGACAGCCAAGAAATTTAACATCAAACTCAGACTCCGCATTCAGAAGGCTAAACATACGACCAGGTCGTATGTTTCACAAAGACAAGGTTGGAAAACTGAACAGTCCCAGTCCTTTCGCGGGAACAGAAGTTACCGAGCCAGAGGAAAACCACACACCACATTATGCGCGATAAACAATGGTACTAATAGAGATGAACTAAAGTCAAATGCTACAAGACATCAAAATCTCTAATGAATTTATAGCAGAGGCTTCAATGGATTCAATCAAACTAAGTTGCAAAAAGCAATGGCTCAGACCACGGTAGCGAGAAGGGCACTTTGGCTACGTCAATGGAAGGTTGATAAACCAACCAGACAAGGACTCACAAATTTGCCTTTTGAAGGGAATTTGTGTTTTGGTCCGGCTCTTGATGAAGTCATAGACAGGAATTCAATGAAAAAAGCTCTACCACTACCTAGGAGACAGCCAGAAATTTAACATCAACTCAGACTCCGCATTCAGACAGGCTAAACAATACAGACCAGGTCGTATGTTTCAACAAGACAAGGTTGGAAAAAATGAACAGTCCCAGTCCTTTCGCTGGGAACAGAAGTTACGAGCCAGAGGGAAAACAATTATGACGGGGTCCTCCGTCACAAAGTGGGATGTCGTCTGTCCCAGTTTGCCGACGGTATGGGAAAAGTCCAGGATAGATGCTTGGACGAAACAAAGAGGTCTGGAAGGGATAAGGGTCCAGGAATTTTCCCAAACCAGAAACAAGGGTACATGGAAAATCAAAGAAGAACCCAAAAATCAAGTGGCAAAAATGGAGCTAAGAAAAATACTGGGAGACCTAATCGATCAGAATGTAATAGAGAAGGTAAAACCTCAATTTACAGAACGGGAACATACTCTCCATTTTTCCTGAAAAGAAAAAAGGAAGGGGAATTTCGAGCAATCCTAGACCTTCGATATGTAAACTCGTTCTTAACCTTAAAGAAATTCAAAATGGAATCATTGAAGACTATTTCAGTCAGATCAGTCAGGACCAATGGATGTCAAAAAGTGGACCTCAAAAGTGCGTACCATCACATTCCAATAAGGAGGAAAAATCGGAGATACCTGAGATTGGCGTGCTAGGACAACATTTCCAATACAAATGTCTCCCGTTGGACTAGCATCGTCTCCCAGGATTTTTAAAAAATTCTGGCACCAATCATAGCCCTACTCAGGCTGAAGGGAATACAGATATACTCTTATTTAGACGACATTATGGTGAAAGCAAACAGCAAACAACGGTTACGGAACATGTAAGAATGACGATGGAATTTCTCAAGAAACATGGTTGGCTAATCAACATGAAAAAATCTTTTAATTCCTACACAGGAGATCAAAATTTTGGGTCACTGATCAATACCAAATCCCTACAAATATCGCTTCCTATGGAAAGACGGGACAGATATCATGAAAGAAGTGAGACAAATATCGAAATTCCCAATGACGACAGAGTACGTTTGTCAAAGGTGCTGGGGAAAACTAGTCTCGACATAGACCTAGTGCAATGGGCACAATTTCCTCTGAGCCCTACAGTTACAATTTCTACAACAAAGAACTCAACAGAACAACAAATATCAAATTATCAAAATATCAAAAGAGACGATAAAGATCTAAGATGGTGGCTGAAAGAGGAAAACTACAAGCCAGGAAACTTAGCACAATTAACTGGATACACTTACTGTGGACGCCAGTTCATCCGGATGGGGAGCGATCTGCAGAAATCAATCAGCACAAGGAATATGGAAATCATATTGGAAAATGATGCACCAGAACGTGAAGGAAATGAGAGCGGTATTCATGGGCCTACTATCTTTCAAACACCTAATGAAGAAAGCGGTGAGGATCATATCGACAATATGTCGGGTGGTGTATACATAAACAAGAAAGGCGGCACACAAAGCCAAAACTCTATGGAACCAAGTAAAGAAAATCATGAACTGGGCAGGAAATCAACTTAATGGAGATATAGCAATACATATACCAGGATACCAAAAACAACAAGCAGATCACCTAAGCAGAACAAACACTGAACCCACTGGAATGGTCACTGAACTATCAAGTGTTCAAACTAATTTCGAGTGTTTGGAACTCCGCAAATCGACCTGATGGCGACAAGAGACAATCGGAAAGTGAAAACAGTTTGTTTCATGGCTCCCGGATCAATGGCACTAGGGACAAATGCATTGCGATAAAGTGGAATTTCCACCTAGCATATGTTTTTCCACCGATATCCCTCATTCCGAGGGTACTGAAGAAAATCCAGGAAGACCAAGCCACAGTGATCATGGTAACACACCCTGGTGGCCAAGAAGGCCTTGGTTTCCATGGGTACAATCACTCTCAACGGAAACTCCGCTGAAACTACCGAACAGACCAGACCTGTTAACACAGGGGATAGCAATCCATCCACAAGTCAACAAACTGAAGCTAGTGGCATGGAGATTGAACGGAAATCAATGGAAGACAGAGGACTATCACAAAACCTGATTCAAACATTATGTCTTCAAGGAAGAACTCCACATCCCTGTCTTATTACAAAACATGGGAAGTCTTCCTAATGGTGTACGACAACAAAATAAATGCAAAAAAACCTTTCAGTGGAAAATATACTAGAATTCCTACAAATAGGATTACAAAGAAAACTAAGTCTATTATATTGAAAAGACAAGTCTCAGCAATCTCGGCAATAACAGAATAAAATGGTTTCAAGAACCTCTAATGGTCAGATTTTTAAAGCGGTTAGGAAAATTAATCCTACAACAAAGAACAAGTAGTACCACCATGGGATCTCCTCTGGTACTTGAAGTACTACAAAATGAGCCATTTGAACCAATGGAATCAATAGATATTAAAAACCTAACTTGAAAAACACTCTTCTTAACAGCAATAACATCAGCCAGGAGAGTGTCAGAGTTGAGAGCATTAAAAATGTCATAAAATTTTCTACAATTCTACGAGGATAAAGTGGTTTTAATCCCAGATAATAAATTCCTTCGAAGGTAGTATCTGAATTCCACATGAACAAGAAATTGTATTACCAACACTAACTGACGAAAACAAATCTGGAAAACAACATCTTTTAGATGTGGGCAGATCAATAGAGAATACCTAAGGAGAACTGAAAACTCAGAAAAACAGATGCCCTGTTCGTATTGTTCCAGGGAAAGTAAGAAAGGACTACAACCTTCTACATCGACAATATCATCCTGGATCACGTCACTCATTAGCAAAACATACAAACTAAATGCAGTACAGCAAAAACCGATAGGGTGACAGCACATTCCACCAGGGCAATGGCAACATCGTGGGCCTTTGCAGCAAGATGCTCCCCAGCTGAAATATGTAAAGCTTTACTTGGGACATCTATGTCCCACATTGTCAACACTACGAATAGATGTACAAAATAGGCTTGATTCAAATTTGGGTTATCAGTCCTAAATGCAGTAAATAAAAAATAATTCAGCATCCCAACCCAATTGTCAGTATTTCTTTTTATAGATTACGTTGGAATCCCATAAGATCCACTGCCGTTTGGAGGACCAGGGAAATGCGAAAATCAATTCAAACTTACGAGATTTTCTTTCCTGGTCCGAAGAACGGCAGTGGATGACTTCCCTCCCTAGAAAAGTAATTGTATTTATTTTTTCTCAGACAGGAGTAAAAGACATGAGAGCCTGGGGGAGGAGCAAACTTTTATTGGCTAAGGTAGGAGGCCTGTTGGGGGTGTGAACAAGGGGAGTTAACCCATAAGATCCACTGCCGTTCTTCGGACCAGGAAAAGAAAATCTCGGTAAGTTTGAATTGATTTTCGCATATGTGAAAGGTACAGAGGCGGACTTCCCCCAGAGATACGCACCCAACCTTTAAAATTGAGGTAATAGTGCTGCTACTTTCTGTTAGCGAACAAACGTTCTCTAACAGACCCTTCTCTTAAAACCCTACCCACCCCCCAGTGTCGTCACTTCCGTGTATCAAAATATATATTAGCAATAAAAACATCTCATAAAATCAAATATACAGCATGTTAACACAGTCGCCAATGCCCCTTACCGGAGCACAGACCGGAGCACACGGCACCGGCTCTATCTTACAGCACCAGCGAACACGCAAGGTCCACTCGCGCTCACGCACCATTATTCTAATGGTGGCTAAAGAGAAAGCCCTTCTCAGACTTAAGGCCAAATGGATTTTTAAGTTACAAACATTGGCC
Organism: Hymenochirus boettgeri; assembly: GCA_019447015.1. Lineage (NCBI taxonomy): Eukaryota > Metazoa > Chordata > Amphibia > Anura > Pipidae > Hymenochirus > Hymenochirus boettgeri. The sequence continues at coordinate 80,107,577 of CM033474.1, forward strand.
CCTAAAGGGCTTAATGAGCAATGGGCATTACAATGTTTTTTATAAGGTCACTTAAGCCTATAGTCTTAATGTATGTGATAAACTCTATATTTGAAGTCTAATGACAGGGTGACCTTATCCTGACCAATAGGTTCATTAAACTGCTAAGTCCTCACCTGGGTACTTTACAGATTAGCTGGAATACTTACACTATATATAAATTTTTTTATTGCTGCTCTGGTCCTTTAGTCTATGATGAAGTCAATGGGAAGACATGATCTGTAAACATGCGTGTCTTCCCATGGGCTTTGACTACAGGAAAATATTATATTTACCTAGCAGCTTTGACCTACACTTATAATTTAGAAAGTTGCAGAAATAATCAGTGAACCAGAAAACACAAAGATTAGAATAAAACGTGTGCTTCACAACAGGACTATGCTAAATGTTTTTGTGCGGTATATTACCAAGAATTAGAATTTATATTTAGTGCTGAATGTATAACTCAGTTATTTAATATATACTGAAAATTGAGCATTCACTGTCGCTCCGCCACCACAAAAACTAAATCATCTTTATAGCTCCACCAGGCACAGAAAAACTGCCTTAATAGTGGAACTACATAGACAAGGTCCTGGTATAGCAAGAAGGCTTACACATATGATAGGGCAACATTGGAACCCATCAAGGTTCCCCCTTAATTGTTTATAGACGGTATTCCCAAACCTGAAATATGAATTATACATTTTATCTGATCAGTCTCTGACTATACATATTTGATATTTGTGTGCCCATTAGGGTGCTGGGATTTCAAAAATCTATTTTACAATATTAATACAATAATTTTCCTTCTCTATATAATTGTTATTACATTATTTTGTAGCAAACAGGCAATTCCCCAAACACAAAGCAGTTATATTTAAAAAACTGAACTTTTCCTGACCCCCCCCCCCAAAAAAAACCCTAATTTTAAATAATAAGGAATAGGTTGGACTTGATGGACGAATGTCTTTATTCAACCTTAATTACTGTGTTACTATGTTACTATGTTAAAAGTATCGAATTGAGAGAGATAAAGAAATGAGGATTAAATAGTGTGAGAGATTTCCAATTTGCAACTTAAAAGAGCGAAAAGGATAAATACATTAATTACAATTCTTTCAAATAAAAAAACAAATAATCACACTTATTGGGCATTGGGCAATGAGGGAAAATTTCTGACCCTGCAAAACTATGATGGGTCCCTATTCGTGCTTCATCTGCAGTGGTTTTTTGTGGAAGTAAGTTATAGCTGTCATAGAAAAAATAAGAAGATGGGGCCCCCCTTTTTTTCCCCCTGTAAGACGGACTTTTGTTGATTTTACTTTGGGCACTTTTCTCAAAGAACATTCTATAAGCCACACTAGATTTTCTTAATGTATATTTCAAATCCTAATGCCCATGGAAGACTTAATATGGTATTTGTTGACCATATGAAAACAATCAGCAAACAATGATCGACTTGTTTAGAATATGTGACTTCTAATTTTATCCATCTGACCGCATTTGATGGTCCACTAACTCCACAAAACAGGGAACATTGCATTTTCATTATACCTAGTTTACATTCAAAACTAAAAACATTGCCATTTTTGATCATATTGAGAGGATCTTTGAGTGACAACTATGACTGCAAACCAGCTAAATTTTATGCATTTGACATTGTTCTTTATACCCTAAAGTCCTACATAGCCAGAAAAATCAACATGGTGGTTTTTATTTTGCAGGTGGCTTTTGATCTGGGACAATATCTCAATGCATTATTCTATGCCAGAGGGCACAGAAAAATTAAATTATCTTTAAAATACTGCAAGAAATAGTTAAACAGCGCTGCGTCCCCTAGTGGCGTTATATAAATAAACATATACATACATACATACATACATACAAACAGGTGTGATTAAGTACTCAGGTAGCTCTACAAATATCTTTGTGTCCTTTATGTTCCTCAAACCAAATTATTTCTTGACTTGTATTTCTGGAATACTTAGTTTTCTTAATTATCTGTACAGAGCAGTTAATAGATAATGTTGGTTTACTGATATATTTAATAATATAACTAACTATAGTATATATGCAAAAGGAAACCATATCTGTGGTATTCAGTTATTTCATCTGAACTTAAAATTTAGTTCTTGAAGATGTTTCGCTTGTCATCTGACTGTTTTTCTCAATTCAGAATGACTTGTAAGGAAATGAAAGACCTTAGAGGAGCCCTTAAAACTTATGGATATCCAGAATGGGCTAGAACTGGAAGAAGGAAAGAAAAAAACACAGCAAAACAAAAGAAGAGCAACATCACATACACAGTGCAGTAAAGAGTGTTCTGATTTGTACTGTATGTAGGGGAGATAAAGAGCAGCGGCACCAACATATTAAGGGCCTTTTCCTCTGGTCAGGACTCAGCCACATACCTGCATCTTAAAGGGCAAGTCTAGCCCTCAAGTGAAAACTTATATACATGTAAATCACCCTCCAAAACTGTAATAGTTTAAAATCTGAAATATATATTAATCCTGAAATCCTGTTGCCACTGTTTCTGATTCCTGGTTTTTCCAGTTAGCAACTGTCAATTATGGATTTGAGATCACAGCCAATGACTGAATGCTAATCCCCTAGCTGCCTCTTCTGAGCATGATGCACATCCTCAGTACCAGGTCACTAAATTGCTCAGTTACCATGAGACATCCAGAAGCATAGCAAACATATATCAACATATTTTAAAGAGGCCGTTCTTTCTAAAAGTTGTCATTATGAGGGTGGAGTTGTCCTTTGTGGAAAATTAACATAAGTTTGAAGATTGTAATGTCAACATCTTGGTCAAAGAACAGGATTGCAAACAGGTAATGAAAAACAGGTAATGCTGCACCATCCAACTCCCTTGTTTAACACACAGCAGGACTCTTTGTTGTATTAAAACTTCATCATTTTCAAATTTCTGACCTCACTACAAACATATACAGCATGATTGTTTGATGCATTTCAGGCCTCCACAGGACCCTTAATTATAGACTTCTGACAATTACGCTGTATCTGAAGGATTGGTTCAAAAGAGGTGTTAAGGGGGCCATTTATGTCAAAGTAAGTAAATAACCTGAAAAGTGGTGGGTTCAACATCAATTGTCTACCATGTACAATGCTGTTTTGATGCCTTACCCTGGGCAGACTTGATAACACCTCTACAATGCAATCAACACCTTACATTCAGGAGGTCCATAACACCTGGCTGTTATATGCTGATTGGGACACATTCCAGAGTATGCTTTTTGTACAAGTCATTCTGAATTGAGAAAGCTTCTGAACATGCAGATTTCCCACAGTGACTCTCGGTTTATTATCTGTTTATTTGTATTCATTTTTGTATCCAATGCTTTACAATTATTTCATCCATTCACACCCAGCTCTGCATAACTAACTTACAATTTATGAACCTTATGATATACAGGAACTTAAAGGGCATGCTCCACCCCACTTACTTTTAACAGCAGCTTAAGGTCTACCAAATACACAAATTTCACTATACTTACCTTTAGTAAAACTGCTTCAATCATTACTTACACAGCCTAATTCCTTGTCAAGGCTCTGCTTTCTCCTCTGTTGTTTGTGGGTCATGGCCGTGATGCTTATGTCACAGTCAATTGCTGACTTCCACTCCCAGAGATTCAGAGGAGAAGTTCCTGTAGTACTGTGTAAGACACATTTAACATGTACAGCAGCAGAGGAGGTGTCTACCAGAAGGTAATGGTTCGGGGTCTATAAGTAATGATAATTGCATCGAAATGTGTGTATTTAGGGGTCCTTAAGCTGCTTTTCAAAGCTGTTGCAGGGCATGCCCTTTAATCAGTATGCCACCCTTTGTGAGGGTGTATAATTCCATATATTCCATTAATTTCCAGAGCTCACTTAAACCTAAGGCAAAATATTTCAACCTTAATATGATGATATATATTATTAACATCTGAAAATACATTATTAAAGGGTTAGTTCAATCTCAAAGTGAAAGTTGGCTTTTAAGCTTAAAGTGAAGGATGGGAGGTAAACTAGCTTTGTCTTAACTCCCATTTTCCACTTAATGTACCAGGAGAGATGAGCGAACCCACAGCGTGATCCACCGCTGTCTCCTGCAGGTCCCGACTGATTCCAGCTGTAAGTAAACTATGGAATGCATACATCAATGCGCACTATAGTCTACTTAAAGCTGGAAATAGGTGTTACTTGTCAGAGGTTCCAGTGGTGGACCGCGCTGTGGTTAAGTTCTCACCTCGCTCCTGGTACATTAAGTGAAGAATGGTAAAAAACACTAGTTTTCCTCCCGTTCTTCACTTAAAGCTTAAAAGCCAAGATTCACTTTAAGAGTGAACTAACCCTTTAATGTTGCATTGCAATCTAATAGTTTATCACAAAATATGTCCCAAAAATTGTGCACTGAACATTGTATATTATACATGTGAGAATGAACTGACATATTTCTTTCCTTGTAGGAGGAATTCCCCATAGACAGTTCTATAAAAGCAGCATCTAGGTGAACTAATTAATAAATATTTTGACAGATTTGTTTTAACTTTGTCAACCATGTGCATCAAGGCTGATTTGCCATCTATTTACAGCCAGTACACACATTTTTGAAAACTATGTGTTTAAATTAGAGAAGAACAGCACTGCTAATTAAATTATGGCATGGCAGAGCAGCTCATTTCTATTTATAGGCTCAAGATATAATGTTAACCTCTCTTAAAAGGATATTCCACCAAGCCAAGCAATTAGAAAGCTCCACAGATTCGAAATCAGATAATTAGAAATTGTTATATATATATATTATATTTATATATATAATACATATGCACCTTTTATGTAGACCTTCAGGAGAAAAATACATTTATGTCTGTGAAAAGATAATGGTTAGTTACAGCATATGAATGATGTCTGATGTTTAACCTGTAACATCAACTGATAACTAGAAAGGGAAAGTTTAAGTATGAAGATTGAATTAGGCTTGAAAGGCTACATTTTTTAAGGGAATGTGTGTGTCTGTGATGCAGGTTTTAAAACTCAATAATCTAGCTATGGCAATGAAAGAGGACACTGGTGTTTTGTTTTTGTTTTTTACTATAGTGGCTGCCACGGGAAAAAAAGGGTAGGGTATGTAAATAGTTGTTTGTACCTTTGTGAGGTTAGGAGGGTTAAAAATTTACTTTTTTGATGATTGGTCAAAAAAGTTTTTTGGACTATAGCTGCCCTTAAAGTATGGCTGTCATGGGAATGGAAGGGTAGGTCAGTAGGTGTGTGTACCTGTGTCAAGTTGGGGGGTAAAAAACTTTTTTGATGATTAGTCAAAATTTGTTTTCTTTTACTATAATTATAGTAGTATGGCTGCCTAATTAATGGGTAGGTAGGCCAGTAGGTGTGTGTAGCTGTGTCGAGTTGGGGGAAAATTAAAAACATTTATTGATTATTGATCAAAATTTCTTTTTTGACTATTGTTACCCTTTAAGTATGGCTGCCATGGAAGTGGAAGGGTAGGTCAGTAGGTATTTGTACCTCTGTCAGGTTGGGTGTACATGTCTTTTTTGCTTTTATGACCATAAAACTAACTTTTATTGATGATAGTTTAAATGTAATAAATTTGGATAAAGTATGGATGCCACAGGAATGGAAGTGTAGGCGTGTGTACCTGTGTCAGTTTGGGGGGTAAAAAACATTTTTGATGATTAGTCAATTTTTGTTTTTTGAGTATAGTTACCCTTAAAGTATGGCTGTCAGGGGAATGGAAATGTAGGCCAGTAGGTGTGTGCACTAGTGTCAGGTTGGGGGTATGTGTTTTTGCATTTATGACCATAAAACTAACTTTTATTGATGATAGATCAAAATTAAATTTTGGACTATAGTTACTCTTTAGGTATGGCTGCAACAAAACCTTTCCTAACCTGAAGATGAAGCTTCTTTTCGTCCAACCTTAAAGGATGTCCAAGAGTCGTCTGATATGACCTACTGTATTAGTGAACAATGCACCAGAGAGTTCATTGTATGACCCATTAATATATTTGTATACGGTTATGACATCCCCATGCAAACGTTGCTTCTCCAATGTAAACAGCCCTAACTTGTCTAATCTGCCTTCACATTCAAGCCCCTCCATTCCAATTATTAATTTAGTTGACCTTCTCTGAACTGCTTCCAATTCCCTTTTGTACATAGGATTCCAAAACTGCACTGCATATTCCAAATGAGGCCTTACCAGTGCCTTGTAAAGAGGGAGAATAATATCTTTCTCTCTTGAAATCTATTCCCCTCTTATACGGACAATATTTGCTAGCTCTAGCCATTGCTACCTAGCACACTTCTCCTATATGTCCCTCACGTATTGCCGAATTTCTTGTACCTAGATAGAAAATTAGCACTTTTTTGTAAAGATTTTTTTTTTTCTAGTTATTGTGTTGAAACATTCTAATGTATCTGTCATAAAGAGAATTCAGTTTTTTTGCCAGAACATCAATAGAACATTTGCAGAAAACATTAATGATGCAAATTCTGTTATTACACAGCCCTGAAAATAGTAATTTATTTTCGTTTGTATAGGGATTAGGCAACATTGACAAGCATTGATCTGTTTTAAAGTGATTTATGTTATTATAATGGGATAAACAATCGGGGAGATTAATATAAAACACAGTGCTACTTAACTTTGGTGATCCTGTGATGCAATACACGTGTAAACGATATTAGGTTTGTAATGCATCGAGGATCGCCGTAAAGGTAAGTCCATACCACAGCCTTGTTAAGTTTTGCTCTACAAGGTAGCACAATACTAAGTGAAAGGGTGTTTGTATCGGTAGCACATCGCTATTTCCAAAAAAATTCGAAAATTGTGATGTGCTCTAAAATCCGTCTAAAACTTTTCCTGAGAATGATAAAAATGATTTGAAAAAATGTGTGGAGGAACCCTAAAACAAGCATTTATGCATAAAAAAGGCATTCACAATTATGGTTATAGCTGTAAGGTCATCTGTTGTTTGCATAGCTTTCCAAACCTCTATTTCTGCCTTTAACTCAACCTATGTACAATCTGAGAATTCCAAGTAATTATTGAGAATCAGTCAGATTTGCTAACAAGTTATCCAACTAAAACCCATTTGTGTGCATGCGAGCAAGCCTTTTTTGGGTGGATCTGCAAGAAATGGCATTGCTATGTGCCCAATGTAGGTAACTGCTGTACATAACAGGATAAGATCAAACTTTCCTTTTATTTGCCTGTTTACGTTCTTCTTTACATCTAGTTTTTAAAAAGTAATGTATATTCTTACTTTTAATCACTAAGAAATAGAAATCCGTATGAGAAAGGTGGTATTTAATTGCTTATTACTTCTGTTCTACAGAAAAATATAAAGGAAGAGGAAAGGCAGGGTCACATTTTGATGCAGCAAGAAGACGGAGTCGGGCTGTACTCTATCATATCTCCGGTCACCTTCAAAGGCGAGAAAAGAACAAATTAAAGCTCACACCCCTGTGATATGAGGCAGGTAACCGGACTTGGAATGGGTAAGTAAAAACAAAATTACTTTATTGGATACATTAAAAACACAGCACCATTGAAAACAGACATACCCATGGACACCAATCCCACTTCCTCAGGGGCTCTCTTCACTGATAACTATTATACTTATTGACTTATCCCTTCATAATACCATATTACCCCATATTCCTTATTTTTCTTTTGTTTTGACAAAGTCAGCATGCAAGTTCATTCTGCCAATAAAACTCATTTTGTTTGATTGATATAGACAGATAGACATATAGATAACAGGAATAGCAGGGTGTTGACCTAGAATAGGGCTAGATATTTCAATATCACAGGACAATCACTCTGCACACTAACATGTAGTACAATTACTGACGATGGAAAACTGTATGACTCTACGCTGTTTTCTCCTTTCTTTTAGACTACCTGCCTCATACATGCCTGTTTTTCGATGTGTCCGCAGAAGAATAACTATCCTATAACTATGTCAGGCTCATTACCTTATATTCTTTATAGTTTATATCCATTGCACAGCTACTCATGTTTGCTTTGTTTCTCTCTTTAGCAAGTCTATATCCTAAAGTTGCTTTTGTACTTTTCTATGCCAAAGAACATTGAATGGCCTATAGAATTGTGTATTTAGTTATGGGGGCTACTTTTAGCACGTAAGCTTCGTTTAGGCACTCATAGGGCAATGCACCATTAGGCGCTGACCAATGTAAAATTCCTTCCTTGCGGTGGCTGCGTGGGTAACGTAGAAGTTAGCCCCACAAGTGATATAAAAAACTTGTACTATACAAAGAGTTTTTTGTTGAAGAAAAAAACTCAAGTTTTATAGATTTTAGATTTTAGCTAGAAATTTTAGTTTCCTTTAATGAGAAAAATGGAAAATTACTGGTACATTAACATAACTATAATTCATAGTTTAACTCATACATATTTATATATATTTATATTCTTACATTATTGAGTTAATTTGTTCTTTTCTCGCCTTTGAGGTGACCGGAGATATGATAGAGTACAGCCCGACTCCGTCTTCTTTGCTGCATCAAAATGTGACCCTGCCTTTCCTCTTCCTTTATATTTTTCTGTAGAACAGAAGTAATAAGCAATAAATACCACCTTCTCATACGGATTTCTATTCTTAGTGATTAAAAGTAAGAATATACATTCTTTTTAAAAACTAGATGTAAAGAAGATCGTAAACAGGCAAATAAAAGGAAAGTTTGTCTTATCCTGTTATGTACAGCAGTTACCTACATTGGGCACATAGCAATGCCATTTCTTGCAGATCCACCCAAAAAAGGCTTGCTCGCATGCACACAAATGGGTTTTAGTTGGATAACTTGTTAGCAAATCTGAAGATTCTCAATAATTACTTGGAATTCTCAGATTGTACATAGGTTGAGTTAAAGGCAGAAATAGAGGTTGGAAAGCTATGCAAACAACAGATGCCTTACAGCTATACCATAATGTGAATGCCTTTTTTATGCATAAATGCTTGTTTTAGGGTTCCTCCACACATTTTTTCAAATCATTTTTATCATTCTCAGGAAAAGTTTTAGACGGATTTTAGAGCACATCACCATTTTCGAATGTTTTTGGAAATAGCGATGTGCTACCGATACAAAACCCCTTTCACTTAGTATTGTGCTACCTTGTAGAGCAAAACTTAACAAGGCTGTGTATGGGACTTACCTTTACGCGATCCTGCGATGCATTACAAGACCTAATATCGTTTACATCTGGTATTGCATCACAGGATCACGCAAAGTTAAGTAGCAGCAATGTTTTATATTGAATCTCCCCGATTGTTTATCCATTATAATAACATAAATCACTTTAAAACAGATCAATGCTTGTCAATGTTGCCTAATCCCTATACAAACTAGAAAATAAAATTACTATTTTCAGGGCTGTGTAATAAAACAGAATTTGCATCATTAATGTTTTCTGCAAATGTTCTATTGATGTTCTGGCAAAAAAACTGAATTCTCTTTATGACAGATACATTAGAATGTTCAACACAATAACAGAAAAAAAAAATCTTTACAAAAAAGTGCTAATTTTCTATCTAGGTACAAGAAATTCGGCAAATACGTGAGGGACATATAGGAGAAGTGTGCTAGGTAGCAATGGCTAGAGCTAGCAAGATATTGTCTCGTATAAAGAGGGGAATAGATTCAAGAGAGAAAGATATTATTCTCCCTCTTACAAGGCACGGTAAGGCCTCATTTGGAATATGCAGTGCAGTTTTGGAATCCTATGTACAAAGGGAATTGGAAGAGTTCAGAGAAGGTCAACTAAATTAATAATTGGAATGGAGGGCTTGAATGTGAAGGCGATTGACAAGTTAGGGATGTTTACATTGGAGAAGCAACGTTTGCATGGGATGTCTAACCGTATACAAATATATTAATGGGTCATACAATGAACTCTCTGGTGCATTGTCACTAATACAGTAGGTCATACAGAGGACTCTTGGACATCCTTTAAGGTTGGACGAAAAGAGCTTCACTTCTAGGTTAGGAAAGGTTTTGTTGCAGCCAACCTAAGGTAACTATAGTCCAAAATTTAATTTTGATCTATCATCAATAAAAGTTAGTTTTATGGTCATAAATGCAAAAACAATACCCCAACTGACACTAGTGCAACACCTACTGGCCTACATTTCCATTCCCCTGACAGCCATACTTTAAGGGTAACTATACTCAAAAACAAAAATGACTAATCATCAAAAAGTTTTTTACCCCCCAAACTGACACAGGTACACACGCCTACACTTCCATTCCTGTGGCATCCATATTATCCAAATTTATTACATAAACTATCATCAATAAAAGTTAGTTTTATGGTCATAAAGCAAAAAAAGACATGTACACCCAACCTGACAGAGGTACAAATACCTACTGACCTACCCTTCCACTTCCATGGCAGCCATACTTAAAGGGTAACAATAGTCAAAAAAGAAATTTTGATCAATAATCAATAAATGTTTTTAATTTTCCCCAACTCGACACAGCTACACACACCTACTGGCCTACCTACCCATTAATTAGGCAGCCATACTACTATAATTATAGTAAAAGAAAACAAATTTTGACTAATCATCAAAAAAGTTTTTTACCCCCCACTTGACACAGGTACACACACCTACTGACCTACCCTTCCATTCCCATGACAGCCATACTTTAAGGGCAGCATTAGTCCAAAAAACTTTTTGACCAATCATCAAAAGTAAATTTTTAACCCTCCTAACCTCACAAAGGTACAAACAACTATTTACATACCCTACCCTTTTTTCCCGTGGCAGCCACTTAGTAAAAAACAAAAACAAAACACCAGTGTCCTCTTTCATTGCCATGCTAGATATTGAGTTTTAAAACCTGCATCACAGACCACACATTCCCTTAAAAAATGTAGCCTTTCAAGCCTAATTCAATCTTATACTTAAACTTCCCTTCAGTATCAGTTGATGTTACAGGTTAAACATCAGACATCATTCATATGCTGTAACTAATTCCATTATCTTTTCACAGACATAAATGTATTTTTCTCCTGAAGGTCTACATAAAAGGTGCATATTGTATATATATATATAAATATTATTATAATATAACAATTTCTAATTTATCTGATTTCGAATCTGTGGAGCTTCTCTATTGCTTGGCTTGGCTGGAATATCCTTTTTAAGATGGAGGTTAACATTATATCTTGAGCCTATAAATAGAAATGAGCTGCTCTGCCATGCCATATTTAATTAGCAGTGCTGTTCTTCTCTAATTTAAACACATAGTTTTCAAAAATGTGTGTACTGGCTGTAAATAGATGGCAAATCAGCCTTGATGCACATGGTTGACAAAGTTAAAAACAAATCTGTCAAAATATTTATTAATTAGTTCACTAGATGCTGCTTTTATAGAACTGTCTATGGGGAATTCCTCCTACAAGGAAAGAAATATGTCAGTTCATTCTCACATGTATATATACAAGTTCAGTGCACAATTTTTGGGACATATTTGTGTATAAACTATTAGATTGCAATGCAACATTAAAGGGTTAGTTCACTCTTAAAGTGAATCTTGGCTTTTAAGCTTTAAGTGAAGAACGGGAGGAAAACTAGTGTTTTTTACCATTCTTCACTTAATGTACCAGGAGCGAGGGTGAGAACTTAACCACAGCGCGGTCCACCACTGGAACCTCTGACAAGTAACACCTATTTCCAGCTTTAAGTAGACTATAGTGCGCATGTGTATGCATTCCATAGTTTACTTACAGCTGGAATCAGTCGGGACCTGCAGGAGACAGCGGTGGATCAGCTGTGGGTTCGCTCATCTCTCCTGTACATTAAGTGGAAAATGGGAGTTAAGCACAAAGCTAGTTTACCTCCCATCCTTCACTTTAAGCTTAAAAGCCAACTTTCACTTTGAGATTGAACTAACCCTTTAATAATGTATTTTCAGATGTTAATAAATATATATCATATTAAGGTTGAAATATTTTGCCTTAGGTTTAAGTGAGCTCTGGAAATTAATGGAATATATGGAATTATACACCCCACAAGGGTGGCATATGATTAAAGGGCATGCCCTGCAACAGCTTTGAAAAGCAGCTTAAGGACCCCTAAATACACACATTTCGATGCAATATCATTACTTATAGACCCCGAACCATTACCTTCTGGTAGACACCTCTCTGCTGCTGTACATGTTAAATGTGTCTTACACAGTATACAGGAACTTCTCCTCTGAATCTTGGGAGGGGAAGTCAGCAATTGACTGTGACATAAGCATCACGGCCATGACCCACAAACAACAGAGGAGAAAGCAGAGCCTTGACAAGGAATTAGGCTGTGTAAGTAATGATGAAGCAGTTTTACTAAAGGTAAGTATAGTGAAATTTGTGTATTTGGTAGACCTTAAGCTGCTGAAAAGTAAGTGGGGGTGGAGCATGCCCTTTAAGTTCCTGTATATCATAAGGTTCATAAATTGTAAGTTAGTTATGCAGAGCTGGGTGTGAATGGATGAAAAATTGTAAAGCATTGGATACAAAAATAATACAAATAAACAGATAATAAACGAGAGTCACTGTGGGAAATCTGCATGTTCAGAAGCTTCTCAATTAGAATGACTTGTACAAAAAGCATACTCTGGAATGTGTCCCAATCAGCATATAACAGCCAGGTGTTATGGACCTCCTGAATGTAAGGTGTTGATTGCATTGTAGAGGTGTTATCAAGTCTGCCCAGGGTAAGGCATCAAAACAGCATTGTACATGGTAGACAATTGATGTTGAACCCACCACTTTTCAGGTTATTACTTACTTTGACATAAATGGCCCCCTTAACACCTCTTTTGAACCAATCCTTCAGATACAGCGTAATTGTCAGAAGTCTATATTAAGGGTCCTGTGGAGGCCTGAAATGCATCAAACAATCATGCTGTATATGTTTGTAGTGAGGTCAGAAATTTGAAAATGATGAAGTTTTTAATACAACAAAGAGTCCTGCTGTGTGTAAACAAGGGAGTTGGATGGTGCCGCATTACCTGTTTTTCATTACCTGTTTGCAATCTGTTCTTTGACCAAGATGTTGACATTACAATCTTCAACTTATGTTAATTTTCACAAAGGACAACTCCACCTCATAATGACACCTTTTAGAAAGAACGGCCCTCTTAAAATATGTTGATATATGTTTGCTATGCTCTGGATGTCTCATGGTAACTGAGCAATTTAGTGACCTGGTACTGAGGAGTGCATCATGCTCAGAAGAGGCAGCTAGGGGATTAGCATTCAGTCATTGGCTGTGATCTCAAATCCATAATTGACAGTTGCTAACTGGAAAAACCAGGAATCAGAAACAGTGGCAACAGGATTTCAGGATTAATATATTTCAGATTTTAATTTTAAACTATTACAGTTTTGGAGGGTGATTTACATGTATATAAGTTTTCACTGAGGGCTAGATTGCCCTTTAAGATGCAGGTATGTGGCTGAGTCCTGACCAGAGGAAAAGGCCCTTAATATGTTGGTGCCGCTGCTCTTTATCTCCCCTACATACAGTACAAATCAGAACACTCTTTACTGCACTGTGTATGTGATGTTGCTCTTCTTTTGTTTTGCTGTGTTTTTTTCTTTCCTTCTTCCAGTTCTAGCCCATTCTGGATATCCATAAGTTTTTAAGGGCTCCTCTAAGGTCTTTCATTTCCTTACAAGTCATTCTGAATTGAGAAAAACAGTCAGATGACAAGCGAAACATCTTCAAGAACTAAATTTTAAGTTCAGATGAATAACTGAATACCACAGATATGGTTTCCTTTTGCATATATATAGTTAGTTGATATTATTAAATATATCAGTAAACCAACATTATCTATTAAATGCTCTGTACAGATAATTAAGAAAACTAAGTATTCCAGAAAATACAAGTCAAGAAATAATTTGGTTTGAGGAACATAAAGGACACAAAGATATTTGTAGAGCTACCTGAGTACTTATCACACACTGTTGATGTATGTATGTATGTATGTAGTATGTTTATTTATATAACGCCACTAGGGGACGCAGCGCTGTTTAACTATTTCTTGCAGTATTTAAAGATAATTTAATTTTTCTGTGCCCTCTGGCATAGAATAATGCATTGAGATATTGTCCCAGATCAAAAGCCACCTGCAAAATAAAAACCACCATGTTGATTTTTCTGGCTATGTAGGACTTTAGGGTATAAGAAACATGTCAAATGCATAAAATTTAGCTGGTTTGCAGTATAGTTGTCACTCAAGATCTCTCCAATATGATCAAAAATGGCAATGTTTTAGTTTTTTGAATGTAAACTAGGATAATGAAAATGCAATGTTCCCTGTTTTGTGGAGTTAGTGGACCATCAAATGCGGTCAGATGGATAAAATTAGAAGTCACATATTCTAAACTAGTCGATCATTGTTTGCTGATTGTTTCATATGGTCAACAAATACCATATTAAGTCTTCCATGGGCATTAGGATTTGAAATATACATTAAGAAAATCTAGTGTGGCTTATAGAATGTTCTTGAGAAAAGTGCCCAAAGTAAAATCAACAAAAGTCCGTCTTACAGGGGGAAAAAAAGGGGGCCCCATCTTCTTATTTTTTCTATGACAGCTATAACTTACTTCCACAAAAAACCACTGCAGATGAAGCAAACGAATAGGGACCCATCATAGTTTTGCAGGGTCAGAAATTTTCCCTCATTGCCCAATGCCCAATAAAGGTGATTATTTGTTTTTTATTTGAAAGAATTGTAATAATGTATTTATCCTTTTCGCTCTTTTAAGTGCAAATTGGAAATCTCTCACACTATTTAATCCTCATTTCTTATCTCTCTCAATTCGATACTTTAGCCTGTGTTTCTTAATGGTCAAGTGCGGTCTTTAGGACTTCAGTATTCTAATAAAATAGTATTTTATTTAAAATTAGGTTTTTTTTGGGGGGGGGGGGTCAGGAAAAGTTCAGTTTTTAAAATAACTGCTTTGTGTTGGGGGATTGCCTGTTTGCTACAAAATAATGTAATAACAATTATATAGGAAGAGAAAATTATGTATTAATATTGTAAAATAGATTTTTGAAATCCCAGCACCTAATGGGCACACAAATATCAAATATGTATAGTCAGAGACTGATCGATAAATGTATAATTCATATTTCAGGTTTGGGAATACCGTCTATAAACAATTAAGGGGGAACCTTGATGGTTCCAATGTTGCCCTATCATATGTGTAAGCCTTCTTGCTATACCAGGACCTTGTCTATGTAGTTCCACTATTAAGGCAGTTTTCTGTGCCTGGTGGAGCTATAAAGATGATTTAGTTTGTGGTGGCGGGAGCGACAGTGAATGCTCAATTTTCAGTATATATTAAATAACTGAGTTATACATTCAGCACTAAATATAAATTCTAATTCTTGGTAATAACCGCACAAAAACATTTAGCATAGTCCTGTTGTGAAGCACACGTTTTATTCTAATCTTGTGTGTTTCTGGTTCACTGATTATTTCTGCAACTTTCTAAATATAAGTGTAGGTCAAAGCTGCTAGGTAATGTATAATATTTTCCTGTAGTCAAAGCCCATGGGAAGACACGCATGTTACAGATCATGTCTTCCCATTGACTTCATCATAGACTAAAGGACCAGAGCAGCAATAAAAAAATTATATATAGTTGTAAGTATTCCAGCTAATCTGTAAAGTACCCAGGTGAGGACTTAGCAGTTTAATGAACCTATTGGTCAGGATAAGGTCACCCTGTCATTAGACTTCAAATTAGAGTTTATCACATACATTAAGACTATAGGCTTAAGTGACCTTATAAAAAACATTGTAATGCCCATTGCTCATTAAGCCCTTTAGGGGCCAATGTTTGTAACTTAAAAATCCATTTGGCCTTAAGTCTGAGAAGGGCTTTCTCTTTAGCCACCTATAGAATAATGGTGCGTGAGTGCGAGTGGACCTTGCGTGTTCGCTGGTGCGTAAGATAGACCGGTGCCGTGTGCTCCGTCTGTGCTCCGGTAAGGGCATTGGCGACTGTGTTAACATGCTGTATATTTGATTTTATGAGATGTTTTTATTGCAAATATATATTTTGGATACACGGAAGTGACGACACTGGGGGATGGGGTAGGGTTTTAAGAGAAGGGTCTGTTAGAGAACGTTTGTTCGCTAACAGAAAGTAGCAGCACTATTACCTCAATTTTAAAGGTTGGGTGCGTATCTCTGGGGAAGTCCGCCTCTGTACCTTTCACATATGCGAAAATCAATTCAAACTTACCGAGATTTTCTTTTCCTGGTCCGAAGAACGGCAGTGGATCTTATGGGTTAACCTCCCCTTGTCACACCCCCAACAGGCCCTCCTACCTTAGCCAATAAAAGTTTGCTCCTCCCCAGGCTCTCATGTCTTTTACTCCTGGTCTGTAGAAAAAAATAAAATACAATTTACTTATTCTAGGGAGGGAAGTCATCCACTGCCGTTCTTCGGACCAGGAAAAGAAAATCTCGTAAGTTTGAATTTGAATTGATTTTCGCATTTCCCTGGTCCTACAAACGGCAGTGGATCTTATGGGATTTCCAACGTAATCTATAAAAAGAAATACTGACAATTGGGTTGGGATGCTGAATTATTTTTTTACTGCATTTAGGACTGGAACCCAAAATTTGAATCAAGCCTATTTTGTACATCTAATCGTAGTGTTTGACAAATGTGGACATAGATGTCCAAGTAGCAGCTTTACAATATTTCAGCTGGGGAGCATCTTGCTGCAAAGGCCCACGATGTTGCCATTGCCCGGTGGAATGTGCGTCACCCTATCGGGTTGCTGTACTGCATTTAGTTTGTATGTTTGTCTAATGAGTGACGTGATCCAGGATGATATGTCGATGTAGAAGGTTGTAGTCCTTTCTTACTCCCCTGGAACAATACGAACAGGGCATCTGTTTTTCTGAGTGTTTCAGTTCTCCTTAGGTATTCTCTTATTGATCTGCCCACATCTAAAAGATGTTGTTTTCCAGATTTTGTTTCGTCAGTTAGTGTTGGTAATACAATTCTTGGTTCATGGGAATTCAGTACTACCTTCGGAAGGAATTTATTATCTGGGATTAAGACCACTTTATCCTCGTAGAATTGTAGAAAATTTTATGACATTTTTAATGCTCTCAACTCGACACTCTCCTGGCTGATGTTATTGCTGTTAAGAGAGTGTTTTCAGAGTTAGGTTTTATATCTATTGATTCCATTGGTTCAAATGGCTCATTTTGTAGTACTTCAAGACCAGAGGGAGATCCCATGGTGGTACTCTGTTTTTGTTGTAGGATTAATTTTCCTAACCGCTTTAAAAAATCTGACCTAGAGGTTCTTGAAACCATTTTATGTCTGTTATTGCCGAGATTGCTGAGACTTGTCTTTTCAATGTAGATAGACTTAGTTTTTCTTTGTTAATACTATTTGTAGGAATTCTAGTATATTTTCCACTGAAAGGTTTTTGCATTTATTTTGTTGTCTGTACACCATTATGGAAGACTTCCCATGTTTTGTAATAAGACAGGGATGTGGAGTTCTTCCTTGAAGACATTAATGTTTGAATCAGGTTTGTGGATAGTCCTCTGTCTTCCATTGATTTCCGTTCAATCTCCATGCCACTAGCTTCAGTTTGTGACTTGTGGTGATTGCTATCCCCTGTGTTAGGTCTGGTCTGTTCGGTAGTTTCAGCGGAGTTTCCGTTGAGAGTTGATTGTACCCATGGAAACCAAGGCCTTCTTGGCCACCGGGTGTTCCATGATCACTGTGGTTGGTCTTCCTGGATTTCTTCAGTACCCTCGGAATGAGGGATATCGGTGGAAAAACATATGCTAGGTGGAAATTCCACTTTATCGCAAATGCATTGTCCCTAGTGCCAATTGATCCGGGAGCCATGAAACAAACTGTTTCACTTTCCGATTGTCTCTTGTCGCCATCAGGGTCGATTGCGGAGTTCCAAACACTCGAATAATTAGTTTGAACACTTGAAGTTCAGTGACCATTCCAGTGGGTTCAGTGTGTTCTGCTTAGGTGATCTGCTTGTGTGTTTTGTTCCTGGTATATGTATTGCTGATATCTCCAGTAAGTTGATTCTTGCCCAGTTCATGATTTCTTTACTTGGTTCCATAGAGATTGGCTTTTGGTGCCGCCCTTTTTGTTTTATGTAGTCACACCACCGACATATTGTCCGATATGATCCTCACCGCTTTCTTCATTATGAGGTGTTTGAAAGATAGTGGCCCATGAATACCGCTCTCATTTCCTTCACGTTCTGGTGCATCATTTTCCAATATGATTTCCATATTCCTTGTGCTGATTGATTTCTGCAGATCGCTTCCCCATCCGGATGGACTGGCGTCCACAGTAATTGTGATCCAGTTTAATTGTGCTAAGTTTCCTGCTTGTAGTTTCCTTCTTTCAGCCCCATCTTAGATTCTTATCGTCTCTTTTGATTTTGATAATTTGATATTTGTTGTTCTGTTGAGTTCTTGTTGTAGAAATTGTAACTGTAGGGGGTCTCAGATGAAATTGTGCCCATTGCAACTAGGGTCTATTGTCGAGACTAGTTTCCCCAGCACCCTTTGACAAACGTACTCTGTCGTCATTGGGAATTTCGATATTTGTACTCACTTTCTTTCATGAATCTGGTCGTCTTTCAATAGGAAGGATATTTGTAGGGATTTGGTATTGATCAGTGACCCAAGAAATTTTGATTCTCCTGTGTAGGAATAAATAGATTTTTTCATGTGATAGCCAACCATGTTTCTTTGAGAAATTCCATCGTCATTCTACATGTTCCGTAACACCGTTGTTTGCTGTTTGCTTTCACCATAATGTCGTCTAAATAAGAGTATATCTGTCATTCCCTTCAGCCTGAGTAGGGCTATGATTGGTGCCAGAATTTTGTAAAAATCCTGGGAGACGATGCTAGTCCGAACGGGAGAACATTTGTATTGGAAATGTTGTCCTAGCACGCAGAATCTCAGGTACTCCGATGTTTCTCCTTATGGAATGTGAGTTACGCACCTTTTGAGGTCCACTTTTTGACATCCATTGGTCCTGACTGATCTGACTTGAAATAGTCTTCAATGATGTCCATTTTGAATTTCTTTAAGTTAAGAACGTGTTTACATATCGAAGGTCTAGGATTGCTCGAAATTCCCCTTCCTTTTTCCTTTTCAGGAAAAATGGGAGAGTATGTTCCCGTTCTGTGAAATTGAGGTTTTACCTTCTCTATTACATTCTGATCATTAGGTCTCCCAGTATTTTTCTTAGCTCCATTTTTGCCCACTTGATTTTTGGGTTCTTGATTTTCATGTACCTTGTTCTGGGTATGGGAAAATTCTATATGGAGTATCCCTTTGTCTCACCGTTTGTTTCGTCAAGCATCTATCTGGACTTTTCCCATACCGTCGCAAAATGGGACAGACGACATCCCATTTGTGACGGAGGACCCCGTCATAAATTGTTTTCCTCTGGCTCGTAACTCTGTTCCCGCGAAAGGACTGGGGACTGTTCAGTTTCCAACCTTGTCTTTGTTGAAACATAACGACCTGGTCTGTATTGTTTAGCCTGTCTGAATGCGGAGTCTGAGTTGATGGTTAAATTTCTTGGCTGTCTCCTAGGTAGTGGTAGAGCTTTTTTATTGAATTCTGTTATGACTTCATCAAGAGCCGGACCAAAAGACAAATTCCTTCAAAAGGCAAATTTGTGAGTCTTTGTCTGGATTGGTTATCAACCTTCCATTGACGTAGCCCAAAGTGCCCTTCTCGCTACGTGGTCTGAGCCATTGCTTTTTGCACTTAGTTTGATTGAATCCATTGAAGCGCTCTGCTATAAATTCATTAGAGATTTGATTGATGCTTGTAGCATTTGACTTAGTTCATCTCTATTAGTCCATTGTTTATTGCTTTTTCTTCTAGTTCTTTTATCCATATTATTTGCCTAGCTAAGCTGGTTATAGCTATTGCTGGTCGTATGAAGGCTCCCGAAGTTGTATATGCTCTTTTGAGGGCTGCTTCTTCTTTCCTTTCCATTGGCTCTTTCAGTGATATCCAATCTTCTGTTGCCAGTGCGACTTTACGGGCCATTTTAGCTACCGGCGTGTCGGACTAGGTGCTCGTCCAGTTTTGTATCGTTCTTTGGTGATTAATGGGTAATTCTTGTTCAGATTTTGTGAGATGTTGAATCTTTTTCCGGGTTTTGGCCATTTTTTCTATTGTGTCTAGTATGTGTCCATGCACATGAAAGTATGTTTTGTCTGCAACTTCCTCTGTAAACATCAAGTCCTTGTACTGATTGATGATGTTCTCTGGAATTTGTAGAGTATCCTCATCTTTTTATCAGGTAGTCTAAATCTGGTTGTGTGAGGGCGTCAATGACTACCTCTTTACCATCTCACCTTCTTCTTCATCAGACACTGGTATAGATTGTAAGTTCAGCAACCTGAGGTTTCTCTATTCCATATTCTTGAAACATGTCTTTAACTTTTTCCATAGTATGTGAGATACTTTGGAGATAATAGTTTCAATTGATGAGTCCAGGAGTTGTTTCATTGAAGATTGAATTTGTTCTTTGGCTTATTGCAGTTTTTGGATTGTGCATTCTTCACACAATTCTTTCCATACACCGCCTTTTTGTTTGCATAGGACACATTCTCATGCTGCTTGACTTGCTTCTGGAAGTCTCTGGAGACCTGTATGTTAACGACATACAATTTAGTGTTAGTTTCCGTTCTCATACCTCTTCCATTTCTCTTTCTCTCTCTCTCATGTTATCACCCCTCTTGAAGGAGATTCGACCCTTGAGAACTCATTAGACACTGCAGGAGAAAATAACCAATAGAATCGTTTTATTAACATTAATCTTTGTATGAATCTGTTGAATGAATAGATTAACTTAGCTTACAATCTCATGCAGTATAGATCTGAAGACAGCTGGGAACGGGACCCAAGAGAACGGACGGCTCCTAGAAGGTAATCCTGCACTGTTTGGAGTTGAATCCCTCTGTGTGAGACGTGTCTGGACGTCCTTTTATGACGTCATCATACGCGCCCCGGCAGCGTGGGGCGCGCAGGGATGTCCGCTGTTTAAGACTCTGCAGGGACCTAGAGTAGCCACATGTGCCGGCTTAGACAGGAACGGCCATCCGCATGGGGGAGAGAGGAGAAGAGAGACCCCATGCAGGGAAAAAAAAACGCGGGGGGAGCTCCCATTGCCTGCATTTTCATGTTGTGGTGTGAACAGAGAGAGAAAAAGGACATGAGGCCTGGGGGAGGAGCACGAACTTGTTATTGGCTCTAAGGTAGGAGGATGCCTGTTGGGGGTGGGAACAAGGGAGTTAACCCATAAGATCCACGCCGTTTGTTAGGACCAGGGAAATACAAATGTAGGATAGAAAGGGGGAGCCGACATTTAACCACAATATCAATGCCAAAAAGCTTTTATATTCAATTCAATACATGTCTGCCCAAATGTCCGGCTGACGTTGAGAGGAGGACACAGCTCTCTTTACAAGATATGGGCAGTCATATGCTTGATGATGTTTATAATATAATATATATATATATATACTTAGTATATATCATGAAACATAACATACAACACAAAAACATCTCTGAACCTATATCATCTGATCAGTTCCCAAACAGCTTAACATTACAAATTACCAATTGGTCTGAATTTGACTCAAACTATAATATCCACCCTTGGTATTCAAATGGATCCATATGTGAAAAAAGATTCTTTATATGGTGCACTACACGTAAGTAGCATGCTTATAATAACTAGGAAGTAAAAAGTGCAAACCTAGGACAACCCCCACCTGCGCTAGCACTTGTACACAGCCATAAATCTTTTCGCCGTGTGAGATTTTCTTCCCTCATCTAACCTGCAACTATCTTCTTGACAGCCTGCGAATGGGATATTGTGTGGAAGGGGGTGATTGCTTGTCTGGCTGTGTGTTACAGCGCACCAGCCACCAGACACAGGTATTTAAAAAGGGTGGTGTTTGGAAAATGCAGATGATGGGGAAAAAAGGGGGAATTATATTGAATAATGTAACCCCTACTAAAAATTATGAGGACATTAAATGTTACCTCAGAGTTCCATGCACTGTATAAAAGCACTTCGCCTGCAGCCTTGATTACGGAGCTCTTTGGTAATTCTAATATCCTGATAATTTACAGTGGGGGGTACATTATTCACTATATTACTCTAACACAGGTAGAACAAACATCTCTGAGCACGAGTGTCTGCCTAATGTAGAATTTCATACTGGTAGGGTCGGACCCAAGAGTAAAAGTTTAAAGGACCCCCCCTTCTGGTGGGCCTGCAGGTTTGTTTTAAAAAAAGCAGATAATAAACATGGATGATGCTTAGAATATATAAATTTTAATTGGGAAGGATACAAACAGGCTGACTTGAATCAAGAAAAAGGAATATTCTTCATTCTTTTCATCCAAAGGCAGCCAAATCAGATGTAGACTTTAATAGCAGTACACACATAGTAACAGGGTGGGAGTTCAGGAAAGCATAGCCTGTAGGACTCGAAGACCAAAATCAGCCTGGTCTCCATGGAGATTCAGTTTTGTGTGCCCTCCACAAAAGTCTTGTATGAGGCCCAGGTAACAGCACGACAATCTGTTCTGGGGGGAGCTCTTGCTTTTGTGCCTAGGACGTTGATACTGCCCCTGTGGAGTGGGGCGCCTTACTGTTGGGCTGCCTTTGTAGGGCTGTTTTATAATCGCCTCTAGTTTAAGCCATCTGGCAATAGTTGCTTAATGCGCTTTGCCTTATTAGTACGTAATGTATTATTAGTAAAGTGTCTGATCTTCTGAATGTTTGACCACTGTTTCAGGTATGTAAGATTAAGACAATCTTTTAACATCAAGTAAGTTGTAGGGATTCTTGCAGGATCCTGAGGTGGTTAGAGAAGGGTATAGAAAAATGTCCTGTTTCTTATGAAGTTTGTGGCTACTTTAGGGGTGAAGAAGGTCCAGCTGAGTCTCAACCCATCTCGTCTAGAATTTCAAAAGAAAGGTTCTCTACAAGAAAGATCTTTGAATTTACTCACCCAACGAGCTGAACATAAAACCACCAGGTAAGTGTAAAGCAGTTTTTTTAAGGTTAAAACGGGTTTGGGATTTCCTCTAGGGTTCACAATGGAGGGCCACTTAGGGTTTTTCAGAACAAAAGTAAGGTCCCATTGGTGGAAAAATTCTTGAACCTTGCTTCAGTTTTGAGGCTTTGCCGTAAAAAATCGTTGATGATTGCATCTGACCAATTCTCAATTGAAAAAATACACTTAAGGACGCTACATTTAAGGTATTTTGGTGCTTAATCCCTTGAAGTCCTTTCAACCAAAAAACTCTAAAACAGTTGCAATCTGATTTTCTCCTGTTTGAATTTATACATACCACTTTACGAAAACATTTCAAAATCTTTAATAGGTTGCTGATGTGGAGGGCTTCTGATCTGCATTTAGGTCTCCAATCAATGGGTGGAGAATATATTCCTGCATCACATTCCTGTGTGCTGTGTTGAGGGTTTGGTGTTAAATCGGGTCCCTGGGTTAGAAGGTCTTTGCAAATGGAAGAGGCAAAGGAGGGTCTGATGATAGTTCTATCGGTTGAATACCATGTTCTGCGAGGCCATTCTGGAGTTATAATGATAACCAGACTGTGGTCCTGTCTATCTTCTTCCAGTACTCTCGGCATTACGTGAAGGGGCATTATGAAGAGTTCTTTGTTGGTAAGCCATTAAGTCCATAGGGGAACACCCCACTCTGCATAACAGGTTGTTGAACCAATTTGGTATTTAATTCCCATTCTTTGTGGTTAATCTCTTGTGCTTAAGCTCTTGTCGCCAAATGTTTTCTTGCCTATTATATAGGTAGCAGAGATTACTTGTCAAATTTCCTTTCTGCCCCAAAAACATTATTTTTTGAGCGAAAGTTGTAATAGGACCTTGAATGCGAGTACTCCTGACCGGCAGGTAATAAGGTTGATCGAGGGTGTGACAGGGGTTTTCCCCTTCTTATCTGCCATTGTTCAACTGATGGAGAGACGGACTATCAGTGAGGCGTGTGTAGCCTCAGGACGTTGCAGGGTTTTAGACGCTCCCGGTCTTGAGCAGGACGGGACTGCAGTTTGTTTGCTCGTTTAGTGTTATCCTTACCTGAACCTTACCTTTCTATTCTGCTGTATATGGCCAATAAAGTCAAAGAAACTGAAGAGTAGGAACCTCAGCTAATCACTGAGCGGCTGCAGGTCCGGCCCCTTCTACTGATTTTGAGATCAGGAAAGGCAGCAGAAGCCCAGTGGTGGAACAAGGGTTGGTAAGTAAGCTTATTAGATTTTTGTGAATAAAGACCTGGGGGCATATTTATAAACGTATGTTAACTTTTCACGGCCGAGTTTCCCGTCGTTTTCGACAAAATTGCTTTTAGCGTGATTTATTAAAGGGCGAAACCTGGCCACGAAAAGTTAACACCTTGTTAACATCGAGCTTCTATTTATAAAGTGGCGGTAACTGATGTGCTGCGTTACTCGTTGCCGTTTCACTTCACCACCTTTAAAGTGGCGAAAACGGGCAAGTTCGCTGGGGGTCGGCGGGGCGGGGTCGGCGGGGCACGCCCAACCTGCGGCGGGTGGTCGCTCCCACCATGGGAGGCACGCCGCATGACCCCTTCCCAGCAGCCCCTCCCAGCCCCCTGCCCTGTACTCTTGTGGGGAGGAGAAGGGAGGGACCCCTAAATTCATAGGTTTTATTTGTAAACATTACGTCATTAATTTAATGAAAGTCCTTTCATTCCTAGTCCTTCCATTTACTTGGTAGATAAATTTACTAAATCCATAGATACAGTATCAGGGATGAACAGTTTAATCTCTTTTAAATCCCTATTAACATGAACTAACCAGCTTTAATTGAGGAGAATAAAATGAAGGTATGGATTTA
Organism: Hymenochirus boettgeri; assembly: GCA_019447015.1. Classification (NCBI taxonomy): domain Eukaryota; kingdom Metazoa; phylum Chordata; class Amphibia; order Anura; family Pipidae; genus Hymenochirus; species Hymenochirus boettgeri. The sequence continues at coordinate 80,132,610 of CM033474.1, forward strand.
ATTTTCTATTTTCTTTATACTGCAAAACAAATATAAAATGGGGAGAAAAATTAAGCCAGATTAACAATTTTACTGTGCCAGAAATCACTGGATTAAGATTTAAATTACAACTTGGACTAAATGTTTGGAAATGTTTATACATTTTTCCAGTGATCTGAGTCAGAGTGCTAATATATCACTACTGTATATTACAATATACTGACGGAGGATTAATTGTTATATAAGTGATTCAATCTGTTATAATTGGGTAATCCTTAGGCTTCTTTATTTGTACCCCCTTTCCCTCTGTATAAATGGCCCCTTAAAGAAAAACAAAAATATTTTATGAAATAATTGATATATTTATGGGGTTTATTTTTTGATTGAAGGAAAATTAACGGCCATTTTTGGTTTTTTTGTATCAACTGCTTGAGGATTTCAAACAATCAATTGAAAAAAGGCAATTAGGTCAGGCAGATAATTTTCACCAACCCCATTTTCCAGTCTATATATTTTTTAAATCTGCTAAAGATTGAAGATGCAAGATGGTGCATTTTTGACCAATTTATAGGCTTAATGGAGAACTAAACTTTTTTTTAAAAAATCCTAATGTGAAAGCTTTCTCCCCAAAACACCTATACAATTGTAAGATTCTTCTCTAAGTTACATACTTACATAGTAATTGAGGTTGAATAAAGAAATATGCCCATCAAGTCCAACCATTTTATCCTCCTGTTTAACCCTAATCCCTGGATCAACTAGAACTGTATGTATTAATACCAGTAATTCTAAAAAAATTTTTTTGTAGTTTTAGCAACTTATCTAAGCCACTTTTAAAGCTATTTAAAGGACATGTAAACTGTGCCAAATTATTTTTTAACTAATTACACAGTAATTAGGATTACTTACCACCACTCTTAAATCTTCTGTTTTTTTCTTCTCTGACTTTCCTATCCCTTGTTTTTTAGCTCTGGGAGTTTTACTTTTTAAAGAGGGTGATGCACAGCTAGTCAGTAAAGAACTGTCAATCAACCCATTCCCTCCCCCTGGCACACTACACATAGAAACTCTCCATTCTATAAAAGTAAAGCTTATTTCTCTGTCACTGCATGGCTAATTGATTCAGTATTAAGATCAGGAAAGGGAATAAGCATTGTCTGTTGCTCTGTACTGTTTCTGTGCAGATAACTCCCAATCCTGCAGTTAGCTGCTGTCTGAGTTACTGAAGTCCCAATGTAGCACTGTACCTAAAGAGATCAATTACAAAGTCCCCCCACACGCACACACACACATACACACACACTTTCAAATTCCTAGAGCTATTACAGCTCTCAGTGCTGCTTACCTTCAGATAGCAAAGCAGTCTTACTTTCACTTTCACTATAACACAAAATCACTGAGTGAATGCTATTGGCTGTAGTAGGCCACAGATCATCTCCACTGCACATGCTCCACACTCTATCTGTGCCTCAGTTTTGGTAGCAGGTGGATACATAGAGAGGAGACATGCATACTAACTAGGAGTGAGCTGAACAGGACATGAGGGGATCTAGTGACAGTTAGCACTGAGAGCAAAAAGGCATCTGTCAGCACTTAAAATATAGAAAAGGTTAAAGGCAAGTAATTTTTTCAGTTTAGTGTCCCTTTAATGAACTTGCCATTATCACATCTGACAGGAGAAAGTTACACAGTTTCACCATTCTCACTGTAAAGTTGCATTTAGTGCATGTAAGTAATAGATTCCGTAACTAAGAAGGCTTCCATGCTGTTCAATAAATAGGTTGTACCAAATTATATATCTGTAGTTCTCTTAATAAGGCTAACTGCAAAAGCCCTTAATATCCAATATTTAAACCACAAACAGTAAGGGAAATCCAGGCATAAATTCATTGAAACGAAATGAACATTTATTTTTCCATCAGAACAAAAACAAAGGCAACGTTTTGGGCTCACATCTAGCCCTTTCTCAAGTGACCACCTACAAACCACCTACAAACTTTTATAACCACAAAGTGCAAACAGTGACCGCCCCCATCTCGCTAGGGAAATTATGTGCAAATTTACATTTAAAGTGACAGTTCATATACGTGTAAGAAGGCTTGCATGTTGTTGCCAGTACAACCCACAGCCCATGTAGTAATCAAAGAGCCAGTATTCACTATCTCCATACACAGAGTATTTGCTATACAAATGTTTCTATACCAATATGGAAGTTCCTGATAAGAAGGCTGCTTGTTACCCTGCAGTTTATTTACCAGCCAGTGTAAATTCCATACAGCCTTCCTGGGGTAATACGTAATACATAATATTCAACTAATTTTACTAAATCCCCAGACTTTTTCCCCCTTTATGTTCCTAGCAAAAGATAAAGTTTCTACATGTTTCATACAGTATCTCAGTTTGGGATTGGGGGTAAGGTTGTAGGTTTAATGAGGTTGCAGGTTCAATTCCCCAGACTTACTTTTAATTTTAATTAAAATGCAAACATCTTGTTTCTAACATCCATGCTAGCTAAGAAATACACTGTCCAGATTTCTTATCTTTTTTTTGTATGAAAAGTAAAGGAATATACCATTGCTAGGACAGAGGCATTGAATGGGTTTGGGGAAAAAACTGAAATACCTGTTCTGTGGCAGGGAGAGGGAGGATCTGTGTGATGTTTTTTAATTGACTGTCAGCTTCTAGGAAGCAAGGCTGCAATTTCCTTGATCTATTGAGAAATCCAGAGCATGTGAAGAGTGCTGAAACACTTAGCTGGGTTTACCCTGCTAAGGTGGATTATGGGAGCTGAGAGATGGCCGAAACTCACCAGTTTCATTCAGTTTTCAGATTCCTGGATCTCTGGAAAATCCTGAAGATCTGAAATCGAAACCAATTTTCGATTATTATCGAATGTTCAAGGCTATTTTCGAGGATTATCAAAAATAGCCTCAAACATTAAAGGGCAACTATAGTGAAAAAAAAACTTTGTCTGTATACAATGTATAGATCACTTAGTATAAGCTGCCTTACTTTCATGTTTCTGTGTGGCTTTCTTTCTTCACACTGGCAGAAGTTTGTACCAAGCTGTGTAGTCCCCCTCCCCTCTCTGTCTACTCCCCCTCATGCAGTGACGGGCTGTATACAGAGTCCGAGCATTGTCAGTTGAAAGGACTTTAAATGAAGTGCTGACATCCTGTTGACCCCTCCCTTCCAGAGCTAGACTGCAAGCAATCAAAGTGTGGAATAAAGTAGCAATATGCTGAAGGGAGGGGCAGAGGGGGAGAGAGGAGGACAAGTGGTGCTGAGATTCTTTACAAGTAAGTTACTGAACTCTGCCTGTTCTCTAACTTTGCTAATTGTTATTTACTTTTTACCTAAAGTTCATATCTCTCCCCCTGCTTAGCTGAGATCATAATCACTGATGAGAGAGTCAGTGTAACAGCAGCTTGTAGTGAGACCTTCACAAACACAGTGACACTGCTTGTTGTCCTGTTACATTTCAGTTGCTTTAGTCTATATATTTCATAGATTGCACTGTGTGTCTTGTTTGGTATATAGTCTGTATTACTGTATTATATATACTGTATTAGTGTTCCATTTGAGTCACTGGTTTTGTATGTATATAAGATTTTTTTTGGGGGGAGGGGCTGTTTTATAGTGTGTTATGCTCTTATTGCTGGGTTAATGGTTTATTGATTGTGTTTAGCACTACAGCATTTGACCATATGTTGCACATGGTACATATAGTGTGGGTGAGAGAGTGTGTGACAGTACTGCAGGGGAGCTTTGGATTGTGTGGGTGTGTGCCTTTGAGTGACAGATGAGGTGTAGCAGCTCCTACAAATCACAGCATATTCAAAGGCTTATATCTCGGGGACTATGTAGAATTTAAAGAAACTAAAGGTACCCTGGTGGATGGGATGACTTATAGGATACATTAGAAGAAATAAAAAAAAAACAATTTTCTCACTATAATTGCCCTTTAAATAATCTTCAAAAATATGATCAGAGACTACTTTTAAGTTTCCGATCGTATTTTCGAGGTTTATCAAACATTCAAGGCTATTTTTGATAATCCTCGTACATTCGATAATTATCGAAAATAGGCTCTGAAGTCCAAAGCCCGACAATCCGTCCGGATTTGGACGTATCATTCAGGTTTCGGAAACAAGGGGTTCTGTGTCAGATCCGGGTCTGAGCCGATTCCATCTCTAGTAGCCACAGGTTATTTTCATAAATCACCCAGCAGCCACAGCAAAGGGAAAAGGTAAGACACAGCTTGCTGTATGTTTGTGAATGTGCTCTGTCTATTGGGAGATTGTTGTATGGAGACTGAAAATGCAAAATAGTTTATTAAGATGATGCAATTTTTAATGTCTGAAACAACAGCAATGTAGTAAGGGGTGATCATGGGTTTAAGGTGTCTTTATATAGAGTGCACATGATTCTCTATATTTTAACATGGGAAAAGCAGAACTTTTAAAACATTAATAGGGCTATGTACTGAGGCACTATCACAAATATAGGTCTTAAAGTTCCGTTAATGTATTAACGGGGAATTATTAACACTTAACGTGACTTTTAGACATAACTTCCGATGTGTGCGTGATTCACATTAACTTTGCACGTCTAGACAATGCAAGTAATGTACCAAATTTTAACACCATTAATGCGTGAATGTAACGTGATATTTTAGAGCATTTGTAACGCCATCAAAATGATGGTCTATATCAGACGTTAACACAAAAAGGCCTATGTACAGAAAGGCGGTATATGTGGGCATTGATATCATGTTATTTCACCTTCAAGACCGGCCCATTTTCTAGTGTGTAATTGGTTGACACAGACCAATCACAAATCACGCATGCATGTGTGTAGCAAGCAAGCTTTTTTATGTGACTTTATATATGCAACGCAAATAATTATTGCTGCATATATAATTATTAATCTACGTTCATTTAGAATTATCGTGTGTGTTGCTAAGCCAATTTGTTAACTACTTAGCTAGTCACTACTTGCTATTTATATGTGAAAGGATTTGTGTGAATATATGCACTCATTTTATATTATAAAAGGGAATGTTTTTATGGAGCAAAAATGTTCAGTTACATAAATCCTGTCAAACAATATGTCAGATTGCAATAGTCATAACTCAGCATATTCATATTACAGTCAATACTGCAAATCTGTCTTGGCCACTCATGTTGGTCTAATGAACCACATACACAGACAAGCGATAGTTACGAAGGCTTCGCATTATTAAATTTTTTTTATATATACTGTATACAAAAGCCATATACTGTGTGTGTGAGAGAAATTACATATTACATACATGTTCTTTAAATGTAGCCTTTTGTAAGCGTTGTTATGTGTAAATATTTTTAATACATTTTCCTCTGCTGGAAGTGTTTTATTCTGGTTTACAATACATAAGAGTTAATAAAATCTATCCACATATCCATTTTATGGCTTTTAAATCGGCAATAAATGGTGTGAGAAATGTTGGTAATTCTATATAACGCAATGTACCACAATTCACACAATTCTACTACTAAACCAAACGCTAAACTCTTAACTTTTACGCTATGTATCAAGACTTACGCAACTGTAGTACTAAAACACACGTTAACTTTCTAACGCAAACACTTATGTACTATTATCAGTGTATTGAATACAAGTAACCCTCGTTATTTTTAGACCATCTTTGCGATAGCGGCTCTCGGTTCATGGCCCTATGATTCCATGAAAATAATTAAACACCCACAAATAGGTAAGACTGAAATGGAATGTAATAACTAACTTTCTGCATTGCAGCAATGCTAAGCAATGTGGACAGACCTCAATTGCATTGCCCTATATCAGGAATGTCGAACTTACTGCCCTCCAGTTTTTTCAAAACTACAACTTCTATCATTTTTAAACATCTGGAGGGCAGAAAGTTCAACATACCTGTCCTATAAGTTTCTTTCTCATATTGTATCATGCCAGGAAAAAAGCATATAACATTTTGAAAGTTTTCAGCCAACTTACTTAGCCAATAAAATGTATGGTGCTCTTTTAGCAATTTTCTACTTAAAGAGAAACTAATTTTCATGTTTTCATGACTGCTCTTTTGTGAGAGTCACAAATTTTGTTGCAATTTTAAGACATCGTATGAATTATCAGAGTATTGCAGGAAGGGGCTTAGCGCCTGACTTTTATGCAAAAGTCAAGTTTCCCTCTTGTTGGTGTAATAGAAAGGATTTTGCATGAAACTTGAGGTAACTGTTTGTGCTATTATGTTGACAGCAATGCACTATATTGAACTTTTGCAAAAAAAAATCATGAAAATGTAACCAAACCACAAGATCTTTATATATAATGGAGCTCTCCGAAGCTCCTTTTTCTTACTTCTCTTTTCTGCAATGATGGCTCTCCTCTGAATTGCAGCCATTACTTACAACTGTGACAATGATGTCATTGCAAATGATTTACTGCTAAGATGTCAAAAAAAAGTTTTAAAAAAATCATATTAGTCTGATTTACTATGGGACATGTCTTGCATGTGTATTTTTTATTTTAACATTCTTTTTGTATGCTTGTGAAGGTTCTCATTCATCCAGGTCATGGTATATCTGTTGTATTCAATTAGATCAACTGGACTTGAAATGTAGTTCTTGAAGACGTTTCGCTAGTCATCCGACTGGCTTTCTCAATTCAGAATGACTTGTACAAGAATCTGTGGCAATTAATATACTGGCGAAGGAACGTGACTGGTTCAAGAGAGGTGTTAAGGAGGCCATTTATGTGAAAATAAAGAAACCAAGCCTAAATAGAGGTGGGGGGGTTCGACACCAACTGTCTGCCATGTACAATGCTGTTTTAACACCTTACTCTGGGCGTTCCTATAACACCTCTTAGCCACTATCTAATCACACCCTTAACACCTGGCTGTGATATGCTAATTGGGATTTTCCAGGGTACATAATTGCCACAGATTCTTGTACAAGTCATTCTGAATTGAGAAAGCCAGTCGGATGACTAGCGAAACGTCTTCAAGAACTACATTTCAAGTCCAGTTGATCTAATTGAATACAACAGATATTCTTTTTGTAATTAAACAGATGTCAGACAGCTGGAGTTATCAGGGGGCTAGGTACATTCGAAGGAATGGAGAATAGTAGAGACGAGCTCCACAACTTGGGAAATGCATAGGAAGAAACTAACACTAAATGAACAGGAGTAAAAGGACATTTTAGTAAGACTTTAGTTCTGGTTTAAAAGGCAAAAGGAGATTCAATATAAGTTCTTATAGTTAAAAATGGTGCTACTTTTGCCCCAACCAATCAGATCTTATTTAACATTTGAAAGCTAACATCTGACTGGTTGGGGCAAAATTAGCACAGTTTTTAATGGTAAGTATTTTATTGAATCTTCCTTACGGTTTTTAATCAATAGAAGTAAATTTACATTTTGCAGCACAGTCCTCTTACCCCTTATTGGGCAAACATGGCACTTTAATTACAACCATTAATTGGAAATGTAACATAAACCATAGAAATTCCTGTATATACTGTAGAATATTATTATTTTTTCAAACATTATCTCTTTCCCTTTGTTCTTTTGCAGAATGTTTTTGTAGATAAACCAGCATTTCCGGAATACAAAGTTTCAGATGCAAAAAAGTCGAAGTTTATCATTTTACATTTTAGCACTTTTAAAGCTGCCTGGGACTGGCTTATATTATTAGCAACGTTTTATGTTGCTGTTACTGTACCTTACAATGTTTCTTTTGTGGACAATGATGACCTTTCATCAACTAGAAGCACAACCGTCAGTGATATTTCAGTGGAAATCCTTTTTATTACAGGTAAGGCCTATCTCCCATATTATTGTCTACATACATTGCCAACAATGTCTAAAGGCAATTATAATTATTAAAGGTTATCACTGTTTTATAATTCCCATCTTGCCCAGGTCAGTGAAATTTTGGGGGGACTGTTTATGTTAGGCCTGGTACAAACTAACAACATTTTGATTGGGAATGGGGATCTGAATATAATGGCTGGTCCCCATACATCGATTATCCATCAATTGAGTTATCTTATCTTATCTTGCAATTTCTTATTATTGTGGAAGACATAAAGGTCAATTGGTATAATCATGTTCTAGTGAGTTAATCTATTCCACTATATTTTACTAAATGATGCAAACACTCAAATCTAAACTAAAAGCAGAACCTCAGACTACCTCAGGAACATATATTATATATATTATTATGTCATACTATATATATAATATAGCCACCTTACGTATGTGTAGTTTTATTTATATAGTGCCACATAAAAGACAAAATATAAAATATTGACAATACATTTTGGTAAAAATATTTATCATTTCAGTTTTTATTTAAATGCAAATTATAGACTATAATCATACTTCTCTCTTCTCCAGGCATTTTAGTAGCATACTGTATACACAGGATATGATATATAGTTTATTCTCCACAAAGTCGGTGCACTAAGGGGCTTTCAAACCAAAGTAATTTATTTAGAGGTACATTTTGCATTACAACAACATGTTAGTATCTCTCTATGGTTCTTTATCAAGCTAAATATATGATTGATGTATGTGGCTTTTGGTTGGAGTGCACTAACTTTATAGATAATATTTCAGAATTAAAGGGCATGTCCACCCCCAAAACCCACTAATGGCCCCACTGTGTAGTGAATAAAAATCCTTACCTTACATCCCAGCTCCAAATGGTTCTCCTGTAATCCCCACCCAAAGTAAAAAAAAACTGGCCACCAGAAGGATAGCAGACTTCATTTAGGACTCTGCCTCCTGTCTCTCCTCCGGGAGAATTTTAGCATGCACAGTTCAGCCCTCCCTCCCTCTCCCTCCCTCTCCCTCCCGTTTTGGTCTCCCGCCCCAACCGCATTATTAGATTTTCCAGAGACTCCCCCAATACTTACTTACCTCTGAACTGCCGGCAGCCACGTACGTGATTGGCTGCCTTTCAGCCAATCAGGGACACGGCTGCCGGTCCCACCCCACTCACAATACCACCCCAAAAATCCCATTAGACACCCTACATATTGACTATATAAATACAAAGCAGTACTACAGTAGTACAAAAAATTTTTTTTACTAAAAAAGACCGGTGAGTGCCTCCTTTTGCACTTTATATATTGATGTTGGTACAGCCTCTGGGCTTACAACTCACTCCAATAAAATGCTGTCTGATATTGACACTATCAGGGTTATTCAATAAAAGTTCTTATTGTTAAAAATTGTGCTAATTTTGCCCCAACCTTTCAGATGTTAGCTTTCAAATGTTAAAGAAGATCTGATTCGTTGGGGCAAAATTAGCACCACTTTAAACGATAAGAACTTTTATTGAATCTTCCTGTATATATATATCTCAACAAACAAACTTACAGCACTCTCTCAAGTCAGTCTATATGTAATGTGGGTGCACATTTCCATAGTCACTGGAATCGCTGGAATGTAAATTAAAAAAAAAAGAAAATTACACGTCACTTCAATGCAGTCAGTTAAATTGCTGTTAACCTCACACAAAACCTTGTTATAAATTGTAACGTTTCAGCGCTAGGAACTGCCCCTTCACCAGGAAAGGGAAAAACCAAACAGTAGTACATACTAGTCATCACAATATATAGTCACAAACAAGGTGTAAAAAAAGCCCATAATCTAAAGCCCTGCATCAAGAATGAATACATAATTCCCAGTTCTGCATGCAAAATCATGCAGAGTGCTAGCATTCTCACCTGGGTTTTATAAGCACTAAAATCTTTAAAATAAGGAGGAAAGAAAATACTGATCTACAAAGCTTTATTTAGGAGAGAAGATTTAGCATCGCAAATATTTGTAAAAAGTATAGTCTTCAAATAGAGATGTCCGAACTTCGCAAAATCCGGTCCGCTCGAGGATCCGGATTCGAAAAAATTTGAAAATTCAAAAATCCGCGAGCAGACCCATCAAAATGAAAAATACTCTCGAAATTACGAGATTTTTCGTATTTTCGAAAATTTTCAAAATTACAGGGTTTCGCGTATTTTCGAAAATTTTCGAAAAATACGAGAAAACTAGTATTTGCGAAAATTTCCGAAAATATGTATTTTCGAAAATACGAGTAATCCTCGTAATTTCGAAAATTTTCGAAATTACGTGTTTTTCTCATATTTTTCTCGTATCCCGAAAATAAATGAAAACTCATAATTTCGAAAATTTTCGAAAATACGAAAAATCCGCGAATCGGAAGTTCGGAAGGCAGAAAATCCGGAAAAATCCGCCGTTCACAAACGGGATAAATCCGCGGCGGATCTGGGTTCGGATCCACGAACCAGCCATCCCTATCTACAAACAGTTTAACAGGTTTTTTTGCTGATTCTAAAGCATGATGCAGTCACATGGGTATTTTTTAAGTCCATATTTAGAAAATAAATAGCATGGGATTATTCTGAAATGTGTTTCTAATTGGTATGTTAAAATACATGTTTACTCAGCTGCTCTGCCTCCGTCAGTGACTAAAGGGAACTTTATTTGCAGATGATTACCTATTATCACAAGCTGTTAGGTGATAAAGGATTCTATAGCACAATTGTGAACTGAAACCAGTGGCATTGGTTCAGTAAATCTATAATTACTGTATATAAAGTTAGAATTATGTCATATCCTGTCAAATAGGAGAAACAGCAAACAAACTGGTTAGAAATAAATTTTGCAGTGAGGCCCCAAGTCACTCATTAAATTCAAATCAGAAGGATTATTTTGACTAGTGTCAGCTTGGACACATTAAAGAAAACTGGCAGTTTACTTTCCATTCAGTTGTACAGTAAACAAATGACCAAAACACGTCTATTTAAAAAAAGGAGTCTCCAAATCCAACTTGATTCGCAAAAAGTTAGTTTTGTCCAGTATATTTTGTGCGTTGGTACTCCAGTGTGCATTGCCAACACCCAAAACTATACTACCCAAATAAAAATCAGGAGTCATTTTAGCTGTAGTGTTCTTGACATTTTTAGCATTTTTCCCTCTTGTTGACACCCTGTTTCATTTAATATTCTAAGGGAGACTTACCCAGAGACTCTATTGCTCTGGGAAGTTTTTTGTTCCATTATTCAATACTGACTTTGGGTGAATCCCAAATGGTACTTAACCCCTATGCCTAGTTCTATCGTCTGTATTGAATTGGTTAACGCAACTTTATTTCCTCTTTCCTGCGTTGTGGCTTTGCAGTCTTCTTACAATGAGGCAACTTGGTTGTGATCATTTGAAGAACTATCTTTAATTATTTACAATTCTAGGTGGCTAAATTGCTGCCCCTGACACAAGTCTTTCAACTCATTTGTCATTTAATTGTATTGGCCATCTACCTACACATCTTTATAGTGCTCAAAATGCAGAGTATAATACAACTATCTCAGTATGATGAGATAAGGGGTAATTTCTGCAATCCTGTGACTGCCTTGTCTCTCACATTTTTATTACACACTTCCAGAATATGTAACAATTTCCTTACTAATAAATATAAGATATTACTGATATTTTCTTTCTTTCTCCTTGCAAAGCAGATATTATTTTAAATTTCCGAACAACCTATGTCAGCGAGTCTGGCCAAGTTATATTCAAATCAAGATCTATTTGTATCCATTATGTAACAACTTGGTTCGTCATTGACTTAATTGCTGCTCTTCCTTTTGATCTACTTTATGCTTTTAATGTCACTGTGGTAAGTACCCCAAATAATTTCCTTACATCCTTTGAAACAAAATAAAAAATGTGTATCTAACATTGATTATAAAATGATTAAGTCATCCTACTGTATGTATGTTAAATTAATGTTTATTAAATACAGTGTATGTAGTGCTAATGTAATGCAGTATTAGAAATGAATGAATTAACATTTTGCCTATTTAATATCTTTTTTCCCTGTGTCTCTGTGACAGTAGAAATATCCTGTTATCCTGAAGTTTTGAATTTGCTGTACTTTATGTTCTACAGTAAATCAAACATTTTAAATTTGATAATTGTAGTGTAATTTAAAGGGCATGTCCATCTTTAAAACAAAAAACTGCCCCAATTCCAAACACCATATTTAGCACATGATTAGATTTACTGCTAACCAGATATTTAAGAATAATTATTGCTGCATTTTGGCAGAGGAAGACAGCTCCTCCCTCCGTGCAGTTAATCGAGGCTGTTGCAGCCGACATCTCAGCCAATGATTGACTGCTCTTTTCCCTGCTGCCTCTTCTGCACATGCTCACGTTCTTAAAAGCACATTGAGCAGGGGAATTAATGAACTTTGGTTTTTACATTTCGTGAATTTTAGTAAGTTTCAATTTAACAATATTATTCAATTTAAAAATGTGATTTTTTTATTAGCAAGTTACAGGTTTAATCTTATTTTAAAGCAGCTTATATAAATTGAATGCCTTGCCCACTGTGAATTTATCTCTGACAAAATCCATAGTACGGTAGTTAAATTGATTGTAGCCGTATTAGTGCACTTGTAGAATACAAGAAGATGAGAGTAAGTATAGTATGTGATACTCTTTATTTGCACTAACAATAGTTTTCTTATTAGATTAGCTTTTGGGAGCTTCCTCCCTTCTTCAGATCTTTACATCATCTGAAAACTAGCAAACTTTTACAATATACAAGTATACAACATCTTGTATATCTTGTATATTGTAAAGTTTTTTTAGTTGCAAGATGATGTAAAGATCTGAAGAAGGGAGGAAGCTCCCAAAAGCTAATCTAATAAGAAAACTATTGTTAGTGCAAATAAAGAGTATCACATACTATACTTACTCTCATCTTCTTGTATCTCTGACAGCACTCATTTCTGTATTGATATCTATATTGCAAACATGTACAGTCAGGGGGTGTTTCTCTCTTGGGAAAAGTGGACAAATGGAATATCCCTATCCTGTGCTGGATTTACATCAGAAAATGCTGGTGCCTTTAACCCCCACCCCTCAATAAAGGGCACACCCCCAAACCATGAATGAATATATATAAAATGAATGTATTATTCTATAATTCAACAATGAGCTCCTGGAACTCTGGATAAATCATCAGATCACCTTTATTCAACCAATGCTTCAGTGCTACCCTCATCAGGATGTGAATAATTTTAGAAAACTGCACTGAAAATGTAAATATTTGCTTTTTCCCTTTGTCCTACATATTTTAGGATTTCTGAGAGGAAATGTTCAGGCTAATAATGTCCCTTTAAGGCCCCCAACATTCCATAAAAAAATCCTGCAACTTTTTTCTATAAACAGCATTGCAAAGAAAAGATGGGGAAATAATTAACCACAGATGATACTGACAGGTTTAATTTTGCTGGGGATTTCCCTAAATTAAGAGAAAATTTACTGGCAAAAAATATTAACATTTACGGGAAGCAAAATCTTCATCCATCTTTACCAAAATGTTTGAAACATTTTACAGTTACTGTAAGTTAAAGGGGAAGTTAAGGGGAAAATGCTTCTGAAATACTGACTTCCTGTTTGCAGAACCCTTAACAGTGTCCATTATGGTCTTGGTCCCTGTGTTGATTCAGTTTCTTAGTCGAGATCTAAGCATGTTTGACCCATTCAATAGCCAATTAGCTGATGTGAATGCTTTGAAGTGTCAATGACAGAATGGTTTGCAGAACAAAAAGAGGAACCAAAACGCTACTCGCATGAGCAGGTGATAAATGGTGAGAAACCCTATAGTTTGTTCAGACATAAAGCAATCCAACGTTTTGAGGGGACGTATCAACCTTTTCTCAGTTGATCCCTAAGGAAGGGTGGATACATCTCCCTGAAACATTGGATTGCTTAATGTCTGAATAAACTATAGGGTTTCTCCCCTTTTATCACCTGCTCATCCGAGTAGCGTTCAGGTTACACTTTCTGTTCTGCAGTCACAATTGGCCCTTTGGAATGGGGTTTGAAGGGAGCAGCACCGGAGATTACTAGCAGGTGTGTGAGTGTGCCTATCTATTATTGTTTTAGACTCAATGACTGAATTGACTGCCATTCCAAAAAAATAAATGTTATCAAACAATGTGCTCATTTGTAATGCAATTTAATTTTTTTAAAAATATGTGTGACTCATTGTGTATAGATCATTTACAAAAGGTGTGCAGTATTTTGAATGTTTATTTCTAATAGTTTATTTATATATTCTATGGATGCCGTTACCTCCAAGCTGTGCATGTGCACAGGCTAAAATGGTACTTAATAAATTTCAAGCACTGCTGTATCTAGCTCACAAAATTTTATTCTGCATCTGCACAGATGATATATATACAAGTGTGCAAAGCTAATGAATTAAAGGGAACATTGGCTGTAAAGCATTTCAGTACTGCACATCAATTTGCTAAAAGAGAATATTTATATATATACCTTCCCTATATTTTCCATCCTTTCTCAAATCAATTAACACATTTCCATGCACATACATTAATATTGTGATAATATGAATTAGAACTGTCATGACACACTACAATTCACTAATTTGTTTGTTTGAACAAAATTACAATTTCTGATCTTAAGCAAAGCAAAGTTTACATTAAAAACTCATTTGAAGTGAAGTGATTAGTATCCAAAAATCCAGAAAGCCCTAAAGCATTAAATGAAATGTGATATAAATAAATCATTTTATATATAAACTTAAACAACATAAGCGAAAAGGAATTTTACATGTGTTTCTCTTTCTTAATGCTTCCTATGCTGGCTTCTTCCATTGATGTTGGCTTATGCGTACAAAAGGACAACCTGGTAGGCTTGAAGGAATGAATGCCAAATGTTAGTGATTATCTATGAACTACAAACCAATGATGATGTGATGCTGAATTCATGATTTAAAATCAGACATGAAGCCTCACCGTAACCCCTTTAAAGACCCTAGAACATTATATGTCACACTGAACCCATGGAATTCAAATTTACTATGTTCAACTAGCAGAAGTGTGTTGCGTAAATCCAGTATGTGTACAGGCATATTCCATTATGTGAGTGCACTGTCATGGACAACAATAATTTCATGTGTAACCCTCACACTGCCACAATTAGAGCAGACTAGCAAATTAGAAACAACTAGCAAATCAAACAATGTATACAGCTGTTAAGACAGTTTTGGGTTTACTGACAGTGAATGGAAAGCTGTAGCAAGTATGGAAACACTTTATGACATTTCATATTTCCTTGTGTCTTTTACATTCCAAAGATCCCGTATTTGCCTTGAGCCTCATACATTATCATATCCTATTAATGCTTCAGTTCTAAACCATAATATCATATACTAGTCCCTGTAGTCCATCTACCATTCCCTGTAGTTGTTAAATACACCCACGGTTAACTAACGTCTAATAAAAAAAATAAGATCTAGATTAATTTAATGATCAAAAGCCTTTTTTCCTAATGATTAGGAACAAGACAATTCTGTGGATGTGGTTTCTTTGAAACTGAATATCCTATGGATAAATAATTCTGTTTGTATGCATTGCTTTTGCTGGGTAAAATACGTATTGTGTTTATCATTATGGTTCTTTCCAATCACAAATCTCCATTGTATTTTATGGGTTAAATCTTTTTGTCTTTTGTGACCATTGCATTTGCTTGTAACATGTTAAAATGTAATGATCAGCTTTTACTACATACACATTTACTTTAGGCATCCATTTACAAACAATTTACAGTATGTACCTTCTTTCATTTCCTGTAATTTTTTTCCCTGCAGGTTTCCCTTGTTCACCTTCTAAAAACAATTCGATTGCTGCGGCTTTTACGTCTTCTTCAGAAGCTGGACCGCTATTCCCAGCATAGCACAATAGTCCTTACTTTACTGATGTCTATGTTTGCTCTTTTGGCACATTGGATGGCTTGCATCTGGTATGTCATTGGAAAGATGGAAATGGAAGAAAACAACCCACTTACTTGGGACATTGGTAAGTTTTCTCAACATTTTGCTAATATTTGTTCCTTATAATATTCTTCAAAAAAATTAAAAAATGCAAGAGCAACAGATAAAGAAATTCCTTAAATTCTAACACTTTTTTCTTATAGAAACTTCAGCCTTGTTATGTTGTGTTGTTATTAAACAATATTACTCAATATATCCTTCACAGGAGTTATGATCCCCTGGGTTAGTGTATGCTTTTAATTTATGGGAATCTTGTGTTGTCCACAATAAGGGTATTATGGGTAAAGAAATTAAAGACAGAGATTGATTGTAAGCTTTATTCCCCCTGAGCATCAAGATTTTAAAATAATGATAAGTAGAATTATAGTTTAAAACCATCTGTATTGCAACAAACCCATTTGTCAAAAGCGCAATAGTAAAAATACAATTTTAAATTACAAATTGAAATGATGGAAAATCAAGTATGAAAGGGCAAAAGTTTCAATATGAACTTGCTACTTGCTACTTGAGAGTGTAAAATATTGTCTTTCAGCTGTAATCGATTTTCAATACTTGGTACTTGATGCAGAGTTCATGTAACGCTGACTGAATATTTCATCTTATCAGCTACGATGTGTTCCTGAGAACAACTTAAAAAGTAATCAGGAATCTGTATATGGGATGAATAAATTGCATTGCATCTAGTACTGAATACAGCCTAAAATGTTATTGGAAATGCAAAAGTTAGATTTATTTCAAAAGATCTCTTCCTTCATAGCATACACTATTATGATAAAAGCAAGATTTGGTTAGACTGCCTGCTCTTTGGCAGCAGAAAGATTCCTAGGATTTACTGAAATTTTAATTATCTCATTTTATGTAGTCTTTTTATTCTTAAAAATAGCAGAATTATCTATGAAGTCATTGTATAGGCCATCAAAAGTTTCTTCTTCCAATGTATATTCCATATATTTAAATTGAACAATCCAAGTTGTATATATTTAGGATTAAAGCACAATTGCAGTCTAAAAACAACATTGAATCAAAAAATAGAGCACAAATTCTGTGTCTCAATTCTCGTTTCACTAAGGCTGTTGAGAAATATTTAACATGAGTGTCATGTGCCTTATTCACAGCATTCTGGTCTCAAAGACACACCCACTTTTTTAGTCACTGACATATTTCCACAAATACCCAGTTCAGAGCTACTGCAGTAGCTTTTTACAGTCATCTCTAAACAATCATGTTACAATCCCATACAGAAAATAAAGTTTGGGTTCTTCAGAAGGAAGCACGTAACTGTGGTCAGGAATTGTAGCTAGGAAGAGTACATTTATAAAAGGTTGTCCGAAGGGCTCAAGGTTTTCTGAAAAAAATAAATATTGTGGCACTGACAGTGATGTAATCTAAGTAAATTATTATTAGAAATAAGTGTTAATTACTGCTCATTACTGGGACTGACGTTGCCTAAAAGCAATTGAGTAGGTATGGATAAAAATGATTGGTTTTATTTCACTCGCGTGTCAAGTCTTTGTCATTTAAAAGCATTAGTCAACAGACAGCAAATATACCCAATTAAGGTATATTATTTTAAAGGCTAATATCAATATGAAAAAATGTCAAATTGCATATTAAACTGGTAAATGGTATGGGGAACATGTACCAATGTACAGTTTAAGGAAAGCAATATGACAGTCTGCCATATATGTACATTTACAAAACAACAATACAATTACATAGAGAAGCAATGTTGGCCAGTAGACTGGCTAGCAAGCTCTCTGATTGACTTGCTGGCAGGCTATTGGAATTCATATAAAACTGCAATGTAAAGCATAAAGTCTGTCATTCTACTTTTTAGCTTTTTATAAAACCTGACAGAGTTTATGGGGCATGCAGGGTAATATGGTATTTAAATAAAACACCTGGTGACAAAAATCTATTTTGCCAGTTTCATAAATTTGCAGAACTCAGATTTTCCCCTGTAAATTTATTTCATAGACAACATTTAGAACATCTTTATGGAGGAGCTTAGCTATGAAGACAAAATAAGGTTCTCACACTGGAGAATATGCATTAGTATGGAGATACGGCCACTGTACTGAGTTAAATCAATGGAACTTAGAATAAACTCTCTGGTGCATTGTTTACCAATAGTTTAGTGAACCTGTAGGCAATTATTAATTATGTAATAAGTTGTATTTACAGTATCAGTGTATTTGCTTGCATTGTATTCCCTTGTCTGTATACTCAATATTTTTAAAATGTACCCAAGGTGTGCTTTCTAAATAAACATAAGCATACATGCAAAATAACCATGGGTTATTATCAGTTTAATAAATGATACAAGTCTTCATAGACCAATGGGAGTAACATATAAAGTAGGAAACTTTCTTACCCTAATGTTTCATATAACCATATCGCTGTACCTTAAGGTAAATGACACTACAATATTTTGTATCCAATTCGGATAAAACATAAAATGATTTTACAAAATAATGCAGTATATACTGTACATTAAAATAATTTAACTAAAAAAGTATAGAAGTACATATGCATGTATTTCTGTAAAAGAAATGCTTAAAAAAGTAACTTTTATAGCATGCTTTACTTTTACTAAAAATAGATTAATTCACTGCCATAATTAAAGAAATGATCCGTTTTTTACTGGACCGAAGATGTGACCCTTCTCTCGATGTCAGAGGAACAAAATGTAACTAAGAAAATTTGACAGATTCTGTACCACTGTCAAGAAATTCTTAGCATATGCACCGCTGAAAAACAAGTTTAAAATCAGGAATGAGCATTTTCACCCTTATTAACATTATTTTTTCACTGCAAAAATGTATACAATTTTTTAATAAATCTTATCCAATTCTTATTAAATATTATCTGCTTTTATAAAAATGTCTTCTTGGAAACTTAATTTGTTAATTCTGTTTTATTTATTTTAATGAATAATTGAGTGGGAGCTTTTAAAATAATCTGTCATTGTTTAATTTTTCAAAAGTGATGTTTGCTATATTGGGATTCCGTCATCAGGAGGCCCTGAGAGGACTGAAACGCGTAGATGATGTTCTCTAACTTTGTGTTAAATTCAAAATTCCAGAAGAGTGCTCCGCTACTTTCCTGTTGTTAGAATTAACTCGGTGCAGAACACAGGTTGATGCCTATGAAGCGAGAGAGCAGCCAGCTTACGAACATTTATATATAATGTATATATATATATATATATATATATATATATATATATATATATATATACAAACATGAAGATAATCAATGCACATTCCTAGGCCCCATATAATATCATATTATCTGCACACTGGCATATTTTATAAACAAAGGGGTTTTAGTATACATTACTGTGATCACATGAATGAAAAGCCTTCCAACCACGGGTTTTACCAGTTGTAAATTAGCCTAATTGGAGTGCTTCCACAATTCTTGTATTGTATATATATATATATATATATATATATATATATAATTATATAAAAACTGGTTTCTAATAGCCTTTTTTTTACCCATTATCTCTTTTAAGTCAATAACACCCCCTCCACTGAGTAGTAAGAACAATTGTTCTAACCTGTCTGTATTTAATGTATTAAAGCAAATGCTTTGTGCTGTAGCCTAGACCCCATTACATTGATTCCTTGCTAGTAAAATCATAAAAATACAACTAAATTACATTTTGCATTGTTAAATCTAAGCATATGCAACTGGTTGGTTTTATGAAGCAAAATGTGTCCCCCTTGCAGCAACTGAGTAATTAAGCTGGCAATTGAGCAGAATATGAAGCTGTTTTGTAGTTATATAATTGACAGTAATTTTGGTATATGAATAATATGAGCCTATGAGCTATTCAACAGGATTTCAACCAGATAATACAATTATCTCCTACTGGTAATAAAACTAAATCTCCAGTGGAAATGACAGACTTTCTGTGATTAATATTATGCATCAGAGGTTAATTTATAAACTAGAATTTAAAAAAAATAAAACACTTCGGGACTACACTCGATTTGGACTATGCACAGAACAAAGCAGCACCTTCTCTCCAGTCAAGTCATACTTAAACTCCTTGTCCTTCTTAACATTGTATCACATGCTGCAATGCGGGATGTTGTTGTACAAAGACACCACACCTATTGTTACTAGAAGAACATTAGGTGAAAGCTTTTCCATGCTATGGAGTTTGTTAAGAATGTCAGTGGTATCTTCCACGTTGCTGTTTATTTGTTTGACAAGGGGTTTCAATATGGTTTCTATTAGTCCTGCTATGTTTCCTGTGGGTGTGTTCATACCTGTAACAATAGGTCTTCCTGGGTTGCTTGGGAAGCATGTTAAAGGTGCCAAATTCTGGTTGGCCAGGTATCAGTTGTGCCATTTCAAACTGTAGGTTTTGTGGAAATGTTTTAATACATTTTTTTATGCTTTCTTTTGTATTCCTTGGTTGGGTCTTGGCAGTAATATGTATTGTCAGTGAGTTGTCCGGTACCTTCTTCAATGTAATTTGCTGTACCCATAATAACAATAGCCCCACCTTTATATGCTGGTTTAATGCACTGCTGGTGATAGTGCTGTTCTTCTGTAGGTTGTTTATGGCTGCTCTCTTTTGGTGGGATAGATTGTACAATATCTTCTTTTGCTGTGTAGATAGTAGAGATGAGACTCTCAGCCTAAAGCTTTCTATGTATTTGTCCTGTTTTGTATTTTATCCTGGTTTCGGGGTAAACGTGCTATTGGATTTCCTATATTCGGTTCTGTCTGTTTCCTTTAGTTTAGTGTGAATAAAATTCCTTTAGTTTGTTTAGCCCAACCAGATTAGTGGTTGGACAGGTTGTTAGTCCTTTAGAAAGAACCTTAATTTCTGGTTTAGACAGTGTATAACTAGGGATGGCCAGTTCGCGGATCCGAAAAAATAAATACGAAATTTTCGAAATTGCGAGGATTACTCGTATTTTCGAAAAATAAGTTTTTCGAAAATTTTCAAAATTGCGAGATGTCTCGTATTTTCGGAAATTTTCAAAAAATGCGTGAAAACTCGTAATTTCGAAAATTCTCGAAAATACGCAAAATCTCGTAATTTCGAGAATATTTTTAACGGGTCCGCTCGCGGATTTTTGAATTTTCAAATTTTTCCGAAAATTCGCGGATCCTCGAGCGGACCGGATTTTGCGAAGTTCGGACATCTCTATGTATAACTACAGAGGTTTATGACACCCAGGTTTGTCATGTCAGATTGTTTAGGACTTTGAACCTGTTTTTGGTAATAGATTGGATCATCATGGCTGTTACTTTGAATATTTCATTGGCACCTTTTGCTACTTTTTTCCCCATCTCCCTGCTTTTATTCCCCCTTGATTTTTTGCTTATCTGGTTATCTTTTGGAATTAGCTTTTTACTTTCTGTTAATGTTGTTAAAATCAGCACTGCTCTGAGGAATAGGGTTTAGCTTTCGAAAGCTTGTTAACTAAATATACTGAAAAAGTACCCTTATTTTTTTACTTTGTACAGGTTATTCACTCCTTTAACTCCAAAACATTAATATTCACACTGGCAAATGTATCTAGCCTCATATTCATTGCATTGTTTTGATCCTCCTCTCTGAAAAGGATGCTGCCACATATTAAAGTTGTCTTTACAAACTTGCACAAGCACTGAGGAGGTGGCTTGGGGAACAGCAATCCTCTGTTATGACTAGAGATGTCTCGAAACTGTTAAGTTTCGTTCCATTTTCGAATTTTCGAATACAAACTCATAGAAATATGAAAGAAAAAAATTCAAAAGTTTCTGTCCATTTTGAGGGACAAATAGTAATGGTAGGTTAATGTAAATGACACAGAGACCTGGTAAATGGGCTGGGGAACCCATAAATATAACTAAAACTTATTTTAAAACTATCTTTCCTCACGATCGGGCTGTTTTCCAGCTTCCGCATTCTATATTTGAGAGTTGCCAAAATTGATCATTACTTTCGAGGGTTATTTCGATAATTGTCTATTTTCGATGATCGTCTTTTTTCGATTTTGATTCGGAAAATCAGGGTTCTGTGAAATCCGGGAGTTCCGAAAGTTTCGGCAGGACTTCGAAACCCTCAGATTCGATTCGAAACTGGGTTCTATTCAAACCCACATTACATCTCTAGTTATGACCATGACTAGTGCTGACCTAGAAGAGAGAGAGAAGCAATACATTTATCAGAAGAATATTACCAGGTTTCAAAAGTTTTATTACCAGATGATTTAGACCACGATGTATCCTTCAGAGCTAAACCTGTGCATGGAGCCAATATGTGACATTGTAGGAGGAGGTGATAATTGCATTTAAGAGAGGTAATTGTTTCTTGGTTTTAGATAGATAATGGATTAAGAATAAAGAAAACTCTAACATTTGTCAATATATTTTAGACAGGTTTTTAGACAAGTGCCATGTCATTTGGATATATTAGAGTTTTGTGTCATAAAATAGGCACAAATTTCTCTTTTAAATATTTTTAATGCAACCATATCTCTTCAGCAGTACAGTTTTAGGTATTAATTTACCTTATTAAGTAAGTCATTTTCTGGGATTGTCTTTTTTCTGTATATTGACTTATATATAATGAATATTTCATGTTAATATATAGTTTTTTTTGTTATATAAATAAAATCACATAGCACATTTTAGAAACCTTGTCTCGCTCTTATGAAGAATGTTACAAAGGCATTGGGCAGTTTCCACAGTGGCTGCAGAAAATATTGTGGCTACATTTGCAGGTGTTGTCTGAGGCACTCAGCAGGCTATGCTGTGAAAAAGATTTCCTCAGGAGACCCTTGTTTATTCCTAGGAAAATCCTGAACTCTTTAGGTGGATTACCAGCCTACACAAGTGTTACAAGTAAGGCCAAATGGGAAATAGAAGCACAACAAGATGTCAAGGATAGGATGTCAGAAATGCCATTTTTCGAGCATCTACCAGAATAAAGGGCAATGTAATAAATACTTTAAGTTAAATTACTTTTCTCTATGGCATGGTAAAAAATACCTTTTACCACTAGCTTGACTCTAAAGGGCAGCAATATGGATAATTTGTCTTTTCTAAAGCCCCGTTCCTTCTAATAAACTAAAAAGATGTAGAACTAAACTGTAGGGTATGTTCACATTTTTGAGATATACTCTTTTTCAGGTCAGGCAATAAATAAATAAAATAAATAAAAAAGGGTACAGCACATCATTAATGGTTTTGGTACATTTACT
The DNA here is from genome assembly GCA_019447015.1 of Hymenochirus boettgeri. Lineage (NCBI taxonomy): Eukaryota > Metazoa > Chordata > Amphibia > Anura > Pipidae > Hymenochirus > Hymenochirus boettgeri. The sequence continues at coordinate 80,155,715 of CM033474.1, forward strand.
CATCTTTTTTGTATATGATACTGGAATAAAACAGCTACAAAAATCATATCATATAATATATTTTGGTTATTCAAAATTATTTTTATAAGAATCTGAATGGCAATAAATACCCTGAAATGTATTTTCATCAGCATATTACAGTTGATTAAGACACATTCCAGGGTATTTATTGCCAAAAGATTCTTGGACAAGTCATTCTGAATTGAGAAAGCCAGTCGGATGACTAGTGAAATGTCTTCAAGAACTAAACTTCAAGTCCACTTGATCAAACCGAATACAACAAATATACTATGGATTAATGAGAAGCTTCCCAAGCATATCCATTGCTGTTACTTTCTTCTTTGTAAGTAAGATATTTCAAATTCACACATTTGCCTGGGAGGAAGCTGGGACACCTGCAGAGCCTGCTGGTGCCCTGTCAAACTCTGCCGCAGACCACCTTGAACAAGCCACCAAAGCCATGCCCTGATCACTGCCCTACTGGAATCAGGGTTGTTGGGGACATGGACATTCATTTTGCACAGTTGAGGGTTTGTTTTTATTTTTTGAAAAATTTTGGTTTATGAATTTGAATCTCATGTTTCGCATTCACAATATGTTACTATACTTAAACAGATTCATTATTAAGAAACATTTTAATGCAACCATATCCCAATTTACTTTGTGTATTGTGAATTAGGTTGGCTCCATGAGCTTGGAAAAAGACTGGAATCTCCTTTCTACAGCAATAACACACAAGGTGGCCCTACAATTAGAAGCACATACATCGCTTCCCTGTATTTTACGCTTAGCAGCCTAACAAGTGTTGGGTTTGGAAATGTTTCCGCAAACACTGACGCTGAGAAGATCTTTTCCATTTGCATTATGTTGATTGGAGGTATGCAAAACTGTATTCATGAAGATTATTCCATACACTTTTATTCATAGCAAAGTGTTCATTAATGTTAATTATGGTACAAACAAGCTATTCATTCTGCTTTCTGGGTTATGTAAGGCTCTGGGGACATGAAGAGAAAATTTTATAAGTTATCAGGAAAATCCTTGTTCGGTTTCTGTTGATCTTACAGACCCAGAAATGCCCTATTATTTTATCAGTGGTCATGCAAATAAGACTGATTTTTTTATTGAATCTGATCTGTAATGGAAGGCGAGATGTTCTCCACACCTGGAGAAAGGATAAAACTGAACTAGTCAGTATAGCCCACAGGAGAAAACATTTAATTAGTGACCAAGGCTTATCCAGCATGGCTCTCATATTTAATGGGCCAATGCAATATCAGGCACTTCTGGCCTAAATTAGTGCAAAACTCACAGTACCAGATGTAATATAAGGTTAGTGTGAGTTTTGCAGTAATTTTGCACTTGCCGTGCCATTTCCAAATAATATTGGAAATAGCATGGTGTAGCCTATTCAATATAGGCTAAGTTTAGTTGGTTAAGGCCTATAGAATAGAGGCCTACGGGGCCAATGTAGTAAAAAAAAAGTACAAAAGAGTGACTGTGAGTGAACTTCTGGGTACAGATGAGTCCCTGTTTCGAAATGTTTTTAAAAATCTGCAGATTCAGGAGAACTTTCGGAAAAGTATTGAAAATTCAAAAATTGAGAATTTGGAAATCTCATTAGAAAATGTGCACACACATGTGCAAGGGACTGGAGAATTGTCAGAGACTGTCAGTGAGAAGCCGGCGCTGGAGAGTTTAAGGCATAGATCATTTACCTCCCGTTCTTCAGTTAAACATAAAAAAAGAATGTTTAAAAATCAGTGGACATCCCCTTTAAATCACTGACATTTCAAAAGAATTTGAAAGCAACGTGCTGATTCAGAACAGATCTCTATAGTGTATTACATATTTGCTTTTATTACATGTCAACTGTCAGGACAATACTGTAGTAGAAAAGCAACTGTCATGTTTTGCTTCTGAGAATGTTAGATGCATTCCATAACATATAAGGCCTCATTTGCCGAGTGCCGCTATCTGAATAAGCAGGGCTCCCTTCACTTCAATATACCAATAGCATCTCTCGGTAAATCAGGCTGGGCTTAGAGTTTTGCCAAAAAAACTTGCTATTTGTAATATTAAATATGTTTAACATAGAATGAAAGCAATTTTGAGCAGTTTATCCTGCTCGTTTGCCTGGTTTAACGCTGGTTATTACTTGAAGCTATTGTAATATTGAACAGGGTTGCAGCGGCTGTGCAATTCACTTCTAGTAACTGCTGCAAACCTGTTGTTAAAGGCACACTAACCTATATTTAAAAGGTTTGCGTGACTTTAAAAGCAGTTTTGGGTCCAGCGCCTCTGGGTAAATAAGGATTATAGTACCTAGAAAGGACAAGTTAGTCCTATTCTTTAATTCCCTCATAAATGCTAACATATCTGCATTACTAAAATCTTCTCTTGCCAAATAAGCTATATAGCTGCTCTACTGTTATTTTACTATGTTACATGGCAATTTATATGCTTATTATTAAATGCTGAAAACAGGTTAAATAATAATATGAAAGCACTGATTACTCAGCTGTCCAATTATATAATGCATGGAAAAGCATAAGCAATATCACAGGACAAATTGTATAATTCTAATAAAAATGGGAGATTTTTTACTCCAATAACATAACATATAATCCACCTCTGGAAAGACCATATTCCTTTTTTAAATATTAATTGTTATATTCTGTCTTGTATGTTTGCCTAGTTGTTATTCAATTCCTATTAATTAATTATTATTATTATTATTATTTAGTGTAGGATATAACTTAGACCTTAGTGAGCCCTAGTACTTTGGTTATACTTACAGCAGCATCAGGTTTTTTTGTTTTTTTCTAGCCTTTTCCCAGTGGTTAAGGTGGGTGAGGTGGGTGCCCACCCTCTGCAAAACACTGAATGCATTTTTTCCCAGCACTCAGCATCTAGAACCAGTAGGAACACCATGAATCTTGCAGGCAATAAGAATAATTATAGGAGAAGTATTTCCCCCCAAAACCAGCTTCCCCCAAAAACTTTTATTCTTAAAATAGATATTTACCAAAAATTCCAACAGTCCCTCTTCTTCCATCTGTAGTTCTTGCTGGTGTTAGTCATCAGTCACAGCAGTGACATCTCCACCAATGACAGCTGCGCCACCTGCCTCCTCTTTAGCTACGTACGCTCATAAAGACAACATGTTAGAGGAGGCAGAAACACAGGTGGACAGGTGGACTTTTGGTTGGGGAGGGGATTCTTTGGTCACTGGATATGCACTTTAAATTGCATCTATAGTGGGAAAATAAACTTTTTTTTACTTTCTTTCCATGAGTTCTATAATTCCCCCCAACCCCCAGAGTGTCTGTATTTTATTAAGTTTCCCTCTCTGTCCTGAGATACACAAGTTAGAAGAATACATGATTGCATTCATCTACTCCTACTTGGACTGTCAACCAAATCCCTGTGACGTGACCCTCTTCCCTGCTCAAATCCCTCCCTCCTCCCTGCTCTGTTACAAACATAGAGATAACAGCATTAGCAAGGGAAGAGAGGTAGCTTTGATGGCAGAGATAAGGCTGCACTTGACCCCCCTTCTTCATAGCTTTCACTGATTGATGATGGGTCACAAAGAAGGAGATTGTATTGCAGTAGTAACTGTACTGTTCTCCCTTCTCTTCCGTGTCTCCAGGACAGCTTGCTTTCTATTGGCCACTGTAAGTGGATGTGTTTTCAGGATGTTGAAACTTTTAACTCCTACTGCACGTGATAAGCTTGTTGGTTAGCCGGAGTTGAGACATGGAGGAGGTAACAGAGGGGAGAGGGGGGAGTGCTGACAGAAATATCGGACACCATGGAAAAACAAAGTCACTGACAGATATAGGAGAAAGGCAGCACAGAGTACATGAATTTAACTTTGCAATGGGCCAATGTGTTTTTTTCACTATAGATGTCCTTTAAATATTCCCCCTATAGACTTTGCCACCCCAACCCATTCTATTTGTTCTGCAATAAATTATTTTTTTTGTGTAAATTATTTAAATGGAACTAGTTTTCTAGTTTATATTTTGTCACAGAGTTTTTTATTGCTGTGTAGTAGATTTTTTCCCCTCCAAATCATTTTTTATAGAAGCTAAGACAAAAGAAAGAGAAAAAAAATATTTTGGGACAATACTACCACATGGATGCTTGGCCTATCTTCGTACAAAAAAAACATTGCTTACAAAAGGTAACTGTGAGAGTACTCCTGGTTAGAGATGAGTCCCGGTATTGAAACAGGTTTTATTTTGGGAAAGGCTGGAAAATAAACAGGAAATAAAAAGTTATGAAATCTCATTATAAAATTTGAAAATCACGTTGAAAGTTAATAACCGTGATCAACAAAGTAAAAAATTGTAAAAGAAAAATTTTTAAATTTCATATTTAATAAAAATGTTTAAATGGATCTAGTTAACTAATGAATTAAAACAGATTGTTATCCAAAACCATTGTTTACATTCAATTTGTTTTTGTATTTATGTTAAAAATTAAATAAAAACATATTTTATTTAACTCTCATTAGATCAATCTTTATAAGAGCCAGTCATATCTTAATAAATAATATTAATTCAAATTTACAAAATAATCAGTATTTTGTGCAATTTTTGAAACAATATACTCTGATAAAAGTACACTTAAAAAATTCTCTTAAATTGATTAAAAGCCAACTGGATTCAAAATATAGGAATAGGTACCTCCACAAGTGGGTTATCACATGCTTATTAGCATGACATGTATACACACACAATGTTTTGGGGATTTTTTTTAATGTTATACTTTGTATTTTTACCCACTTTCTGTTTATTGACTCGTTTTTTTTGGTTCCAGCCTTGATGCACGCCTTAGTGTTTGGAAATGTAACTGCGATAATACAGCGCATGTACTCTAGATGGTCTCTCTATCATACAAGAACTAAAGATTTGAAAGATTTTATACGGGTACATCACTTACCACAACAGCTGAAGCAAAGGATGCTTGAATATTTTCAAACCAACTGGTCAGTCAATAATGGAATAGATTCTCATGAGGTAAAGCTTTCAATAGTAAAACAGATTCTCATTTTTTTCCCCAGTAGTAAATATGTTTTGTGGAATGTGATATTTAATTCCAGTTCTTCTTTGTATCTAGTGATCTTGCTATCTCTACACTAACTAAACAAAGTCACAGGTGTCCTAGATCTCCTGACCCTTTCTGTTCATAGTAAAGATACAAATCTGCACCTACTATCCCTTTCCATCCCCTTAAATCTTGTTGGGTCAGTAATGCCTGGCATGCTTATGACCTGCACAAAAAAGTCTTGCAATGTGAAAACAAAACACTATTTACTGGGTAGAGGGAAGCTACAGAATTCAGGCAAAACCCATAAACTATGGAGAAACACAATTATTACATTATTTTTCATATTTCAAATAAGAGAAATTAATTACTGGATAATTGATAGGATTTATAGAATTAATTTAGTATTTTCTCCCTTTTAGTTTCTTGGATGAGCATGTTTTCCCATTACTTTTCTTCCCTATCCATACACATTGTCGATAATGAGTAAATACCATCGCTGGCCAACAGAATCTACCCAGTATAATCAGTATGTAGGGGCAGAAAATGACCAGTAGGGTCTGTGTGTGCAGTCCCCACCCCAGAGGTGCCAACAGATACTAATGTGATCTGTTGGCACAAAGACATAGGGATCTCATGTGTATTGCCACCTTTAGTCCATTCATTTCTGTTCTTTGTCCTGTTTCTTTTTATACAAACATGGGGTGAAGCAATATTGCAAGGTGATGCTTTTTACCTGACCATACTCCTGTGTTGTAATCATTTTGCAGCACTTACTGCATAGGGAGCACGGTCAGGTAAGGAGTCACATGTTACAAAAATTTTATGGGGAGATACAATAACTGTTACCATATGTTCTAAGTACAAGGTAGTTCAAAACGTAACTGAAATAATGCTCCTTCAAACCAATGCTGTATCAAGTTTCAAAGCATTTCATTTATTTTGTACACAAAAAGTGAAATAATCTGATAATATATTACATTTTTTAACAGCTTTTAAAAGACTTTCCAGATGAGCTGCGCTCTGATATTACAATGCACTTGAACAAGGAAATCCTACAACTATCACTCTTTGAAAACGCTAGTCGCGGATGCCTCAGGTCTTTGTCTTTACACATCAAAACCTCTTTTTGTGCTCCTGGGGAGTACCTACTACGGCAGGGAGATGCTTTGCAGGCAATTTATTTGGTGTGCTCAGGCTCCATGGAAGTGTTAAAGGATGGAATGGTACTGGCAATACTAGGTACATTTGCCATAGCTAACTTACATTTAACGCAAAAATAATTTAAAACATTCAACATAATATTATGTATTATTTTTATGCTTATTATACAGTTTTAAAAAGAGATTTGGCTTTAGTGTTAATTGCATATGCCTGTTCTATTTGCATTTTTGCTTATTATAAGACGCTTATGAAGGTTCTCATTCATCCAGGTCATGGTATATCTGTTGTATTCAATTAGATCAACTGGACTTTGAAACGTCTTCAAGAACTAAATTTCAAGTCCAGTTGATCTAATTGAATACAACAGATATACTTATTATAAGACATTATAAAGCTGATGTGCTGGTCTGTTCCCATATGTGTTGGGCTGGGGTGTGGGGGCCCACCAAGAAATCTGAACCCAGGGGCCCACCAGGACAAGTTTGGGGGCCAACCCCACATTTTATATCTCTATAATCACTCATAAACATACTGTATCTATCTTGTATCTATACTGTATCTATCTTATCTCCTAATAGCTTATATTGTTTATAAGGACACATTTCTTACTGCGTATTTAAATTTAAAGAGTTTACACATTCCTACATTTATAAGTCAGTTTTGTTTATCATTTCCACCCAAGATTTCCTTTATTCTAAACTATTTTTGTCTGTCTTTTTAATTATGTAAATACAAAAGAAGTATTCCAATAGGGAGAAGGTCCCATGCCACTTCCACAAGCAATATATAATGCAAAAAAAGAAAGAGAGTCAACCAGTGATCTAAAGTGTGCAATACACAGTATCGAGTTTTCAATTGACACTGGCCATATACTACAAACTTCCTTCCCCACATTTTGACATTCCTTCAATGTTCTTTCAATGTAATTACAATCACAAACATGATCCAGTCAGTATGTCAGCAGGTAAAATTGCTGCCCTTTTGACATTACAATCAATTTGCCATTCATCTTGCCATTCATTGAAAGTCAAATCGGTGTAATGTCAAGTTAATGTGTAGCTAGCTTAAAGGGTATGTCCACCCTAAAAATAAAAAGTTTGCATAGTGTAGCATATCCCAGCCCACCCCAATCACCAAGTTAGATTTTTAAAAAAATTTAGTTTTGGGGGTGGACACACCCTTTAAGTACCAGTGTTTTTAGTTGTTCCACACAATTAAATTTTTTTAATGAGCAATTAAAAGGGCATGTCAACCCCCAAAACTAAAATTGAACCCCATACTGGTCCCACTCTGTAGTGTTCAAAAATTCTTAACTTACATCTCTGCTTCAAATGGTTCTCCTGCAGTGCCTGTGCAAAGTTAAGAAAAGTGAAGAGTAGGAGGTGTCAGTGAGTCATCCAATCTCCTCTCTTTCCTCTGAGAGGTTTCTGGCACACGCAGGGGAGCCCCCTCCCTCCAGATCCCTTCTGTCTGCTGCATCCCCTAGCTATATAAACTTTTTACTGTGTGTAGCCCACCTCATCCCACCCCAAACCGCTGATTTACTTTTGCAAGAAAAGACAAAGAAAAATACTTACAGACCTTCATTCCCTTGGTGCTCTGAAAAGCCAGCAGCCATGTCAGTGATTGGCTGCAGGCTAGCCAATTACAGATGTGGCTGCCAGTCCCACTCTTCTCTGCTGCTTCCAGCCAGCAGAGAGCCAGAAACAGATGGCCTGGGATCGAAGGTCTATAAGTATCTTTTGCATTTCTTACAAAAGTAAATAGGCGGTTTGGGTGGGACAGGGTAAGCTACACATAGTAAAAAATTTAATTTAGGGGTGAAGGGTATCCTTTAAAATACCTTCTATGGTAATTTGTTTAAATTAAAAGAGAATGACAGAAGTTTAATATCTATTTATGTTTTTCTGCAGGAAAGGGGGATCTAATTGGAGCAAATTTATCAATTAAGGATCAAGTAATCAAAACAAATGCAGATGTCAAGGCTCTGACTTATTGTGATCTCCAGTGTATTATTCTTAAAGGCCTTTATGACGTGCTGGACTTTTACCCAGAATATGCACATAAATTTGTAGACGATATTCAGCAAGATCTTACATACAATCTGAGGGAAGGCCATGAAAGTGACGTAAGTGAAATAATGTTACTGTTTAATATTTTTTTATAAAGAGTTGGTGAAGAAACCATCAATCTAAGCAGTGCATACAAACTAGAGAAAAGGGAAGGTAAATAGGAAAGTGCTGAGTTTTAAATAATTGGCTTAAAAGAGCCAAATTCCTGTTTTTTCTATTTCTTCTTCTTCTTCCCTTTTATTCTTCTGCTTATTTGGACACAGTTTTCGAGCTAGAGAAACATCATTTGTGCAACATGCAGGACACATAGCAGAAGTGTGCTATTGCCTAGCTAAGGAATCCTCAAACATGAACATTAAGCAGATTCTGAGTCATTTGATCAAACAAATTCTAACTGATACTTTCCTAATGACATGCAGCGGACATAAACACAAACAACTACACAAACAAAACACACACACAAGTACAAAAAAAGTAAAATGTATACCAAAAAAAGTACAATAATATATATATGTAAAGCGAAATGTATAGTTTATGTATTTAGAATAAAGTATGATATTTGGTTTTATAGTAGACATAACCATCCTGTGGCCCTCCAGGTGTTTGCAAACTAAAAATCCCAACATTCACCGCTGACATCTGCTGTTGGTTCATGTTTTATACAGCCTGGTAACTACAGACCTGTGAGTTCAGTAGTGGAGAAGATACTGGAAAATTTGATACAGGCTTTTATGAGTGAGTAGGAATTTGTAGTCTGGCATAGCAGTAGATGTGGTATACATGGATTTTGTTAAGGCTTTTGATACAGTATAGGTACCCCATAGGTGACTTATGTATAAGCTAAGGTCTGATGGGTCTTGGGCAGCAACTTTGTAAATGGACTAAAGTTCTAAGTGGTTTGCCACAGGTTTCTGTGTTGGGACCACTTCTATTTATTCTCTTTATTATTGATTTGGAAGTGGGTATTGTCAGAAAGGTGTTTGCGAATGACACAAATTTTGTGTTTCCGAATTTTGTAGACCATTAAACCCTACAGATAATGTGCAATTGTTGTAGGCGGATCTAGAAAGATTGTCCCATTGGTCTGCTAAGTGGCAGGTGAGATAAATGTAAGGTGATGAATTGTTCTGCTTTTACTATAAATGGCTGTGTTCAATGTAGCAAGCAGTGCTAGGCGGCAACAGCTAGAGTAAGCAAGGTATTATCTTGTATAAGAGGGGTAAGGCTTAAAGGGGAAAATATTTTTATACCTCTTTACAATGCACTGGAAAAGCTTCATTTGGAGTGCAGTTTAGGAATCCTGAGTAAAATGGACATTTAAGAAGTAGAATGGTTTCAGAGAAGGGCAACTAGATTAATAAGGGACTAGGAGAGCTTGAATATGAAGACAGAATTGATAAATTACAATTACTGTATGTACACTAGAGAAAAGAGTATATGATCACTATGTATAAATGCATTAATGGGCCATACAATTTACTGTTGCATTGTTCACCAATAGAAAATGTCAGAGGAATTGTAGATATCCCTTAAGCAAGAAGAAAAGGAATTTAGTCTTCAAGTTCTAAAAGGGTTTTAAACTGTGAGAATGGTAAATATATGGAACTGTCTTACATTGGACACAGTGATTTCAGGTTCAAAAACTTGTTATAAAAAAGGCTGTATGAGTTTCTAAGAATAAAGAATGTTGCATGTTACTGGAATTGATAAATTAATTTGTTGTTTCAGGGATGGAGTCAGAAAGGAATGTTTCCCCTTCATACTAGTTTTTATATTTTGCCTTCCTCTGAATTAACTGTTAGGCAAATTTGGGTATTGTTGGGAAGGTTGTACTAGATGTACATATGTTGTTATACCTAAATTATCCAAAAAGGTAGATTTATGGTCTAAAAATCAAAATATACCCCCTAACACCACACAGACACACACACACCTACTGATATACACTCACAATCCCAACCTATGTACCTTTCTGTTTCCATTGCAACTATACTTTCTATTTAGTTGTTTAAAAATGCAAAAACCTATAAACCCCCCCAGACAGGTACACATACCTACTGATACACTTACAACACAAAACACCCCACCTTTCTGTTTCCATGGCAACCATACAACAATAAAAATGGTGTATTTAATCAGAATGAATTATGAAATTTAAATGTCCTCTTTCATTGCCATAGCTAGATAATTGATTTTTAAAACCTGCGGCACGGACACACGCATTCTCTTTTAAAATAGTGCCTTTAAATACAAATTCAGAGCTGATACTTAAACCTTAACTTTGTGGCTGTTTATATTTCCCTCCTAAAATATATTTTATAAATGGCTATTATGCTATGTTAAAAAATGCCTTTAAATGTCTACAATTTACTTGCATGCAGTGAGAGCTGCTGCCATTTTCATGACATTAAGAACCACCAAGCTTGTATTCCCTGTGCTGTGTAGGTTTCCTCTGGTAACTCTGGTTGCTCCCACAATCCTAGACATACTATTAGGTTGGGTGTGTTAGATAAAGTGATTAGATTGTAAGCTCTTTGGGGCAGGGCCTGATTTGAATGATTTTCGTAATATGTAGGTAGCTCTATATACAAGACAAAACATACAACCATTATGACTATCTTCTGCTATTGCAAATGGCTGTTAAAACCAGTACAATACCTTAATTACTTTAAGCACCTTTATTACTGTGCTAGCCATACACCCAGGACATTTTCTTTCCAAATGGACTTTCAGCATTTTGGTTGATGGAAAAATTTGATCGGAAGAACCAATTGAAATTTCTCTCCCTGAAATTTGTGGAATATGGGGACTGGAAAATGATGTTAACTGATCATTTTCTGCCCGGTTTTCCATTTGATCATTATTTTTTCATTAAACTGATCAATGTTGTCAAATGGTCAAACGAAAAATCTAAAAATTTACATTGGTGTTTTGGCTGATTTGATCAAATTTGCCGAATTGGTCAAAATCTCAAAGCCTTGTATGGCCAGATTAAATTGGGCACAACATTTTATTGCAGAATTTTGCATTTTAAATTTTGTATAATACAAAATACTAAAGGAAACTGCATTCATGAAAACCAGTTATTAGTCTTAATAGAGCAAGCAACAGAAATTACATTAGCTTGGGTAATGGCACAGTAAAAGCAATAGGTTGGTATATTAATAATATTATGTGTACTAGCCAGACCAGATTGGGGGGAAGTGTCATTGTTTTTTTGTAAAGCAACTATGTATCTGTCACTGCACAAATAACTGTAGTCTATGAATTGGTTTCATTGTGTTGATCAAAAGTATTTTAATTAAGGTGAATGCCATCTACTGTATATAAATACAAGCGGTAAGGTTTCTCAATTTCATTTTTAAAATAACACCCTACCAGTTAGTTATTCATGTAGTTTTTAACCTAGACCTGTTAAAGGGACACTAAACAGATTTTATTTACACTGTTAAGTACATAAAATCTGTTTCTATTATAGCTTATTCCCACCTCCCTGTGAATAATAGAATGCCCAGGGAACACTGCTAAACTTACCTTACCGGTGCTCCTTCTCAGCTATCAGGAGCTATGTCCCAACCGAGCGCCTATGTTCTGTGCATGCGCACCATTACAGCGGCGGACAGCTAAGGAGCAGCCGCAAGTGGAGCGGTGGTAAGATAAGTTCGGCAGTGTCCCTCCAGGCGTTCTATTATTCACAGGGAGGTAGGAATAAGTATTTTCACCTCCCTGTGAATAACAGAAGTGGATTTTAGGTACTTATAATTTCCAATTTAGTGTCCCTTTAATGAAAGGCTGCAACATCTGGTTAGCTTGTTTATTTTCAGGAGTAATAACATGTTGTGGTTTGAGTATTTTGTATTTTGTACTTTGTATTGCTCATTGCAAAATCTATTCATATACACTAATTTTTGGTATTGCACCTTGCATATACATCTTGAAGAAAAACGACATTTGCATTTTACCCTTCATACGTTCATGGAGATGAACAATTTGCCTATTTAATAAAATAAACAATATTTTATTATTATTATTAAAGGGCAAATCCGCCTCCATTAAAATCTATACATACCTAAGGACCCCAAATCTGAGATTGTTGTTACCTCCCTGCAGTTCCTGAAGCTCTCATTTCCTCCTGGTTTCCACTGGTGGAGGTTTCCTTGGTTCTCACCTCCTTTGCAAGGTCAATGAGCTCTCTAAAAGATTACACTGCTGTACAGGAGGCATCCAGGTATGCAGCCATAAGTCCTCGCCAGTAACCTCACCATGACTGATGACTGTAACGAGCAAGGATGTAGGAACCCCGGAGAGACAGGTAGTTATAAAGATCTTAGGGCTTGGGGGTCTTGAAGGTAAGTATAGAGGGGTACAGTAGGTGTCCTTGTTCTTGAACTTGTCTAATTATAATAGTTATTACCAAATAAATGTATTTCTAAAGCTAGAAAAGAATTTAACAGGAAATGTCATTTTCAAAAAAAATCAAGTCTTTAATTATTAGCACTGTTATTCCCTTAGTGGCAATTGCATATATAAATTCTAAGTATATCTTAGTCATTTACACCATTTTCTAGTAGCTTAATTTTATAATTGTGCATGAACAGTGCACAGCCAACCTGAAAGCAGTACTTTATAGTTGAGATTTAAATAAGATGCAGTAGAACATTGAGTTGAAATAACATTAATTTATTCAAATTGCAGTCTGTTCCCCACAACTCAGTGCACAGCAAATAATACATAGAAAAAGTGTTTCTAAGACCTAATGTTTTATGGCATAAGAGTTATTCTGGCCTTTGGGATTTCTCCAAATATGAATAAAAATTCAGTGTGTAATATTAATATTATATAACCTTTAAACGCAGAAATACAGATTTAGAGAAACATAAAAGGGGACAGCAATATTAAAGATCAAATGTATTTTTTGCTGTTATAAACAATTATCATTACAATCAACAACAAATATTAGTTTTGTATGTTCAAATAACAAAACAGATAATATTTGAACTTAGTTTAAACCTTGTTTTTTTCCTCTCTCCTATTCACCCCACATTTTTCATTAGGATTGTTTGGCTGCTAGTTTTAATTAGATTAAATGTAAATGATGTAGGCAACTAATTGGAGAGAGGGAGAAAGTAACATAGAGAGCCAGAGGATGGAGAAAGGGAAAGTTTCCTGTGTCTCATCTACTGGCACATCAGAATTTGAACTACAGAGATACCAATCATTCATGGTAAAAAGACTTGTCCATCTAAATATAAATAGATACAGATTACTTGGATCAAACAGGGTTATGAATTTAAAAATTCATAACCAAGATTTGGAGTTTATTTATCAAAACTGGACTACTGTTATTTTTAAAGGAGCTAAATTTTAAATGAGCCTCAAATATTCTCTAATTCAGACAGCTGTAATTCCCACCTCTGAAATCAGCAAGATAGAGGAGAACTCATCAATTCATTTTCAGGTTTATGATTATGACATTTATATCTTACAATTATATCTGCAGCCTTCCTAGTTAGAACCATCTGATTTGTTGATTGCTTTGTCTTGATAACAGAGAGGGCACAGTAGTTACTGTGGCAGGGGGGAGAGTAAAGTAGGGTTAAAGAACAAAGTTAGCATATGCTCTTTGTTACTCTGAAAAAGCTAGAAGGCCACAGATAACAGATCATTTCTCAAATATAATGCAGATTTCTGAAGAGTATCTGTTAAAGAGTATGGAATTTGTGTATGGTTATGTATATTTGAATTATAGTTCTTTTAAACTTTCCAGCTCTCACAACTTCAAGCATTTGTTTTTGAAAATGGATATTTCAGCATATTATTACTGAAATTGTTTTATCATACCTTCCAAAACGGGGAACAGATCTCCAGGTTAGATACCAGCCTACTTAAGCCCTAATCAGTCCCACTCTAAATCACCCTCCCAGGAACCTCCCAAACTCACCCATATAAACATCAGGTGACTCGTATTCTTAAACTGCACTATAACGGGTATGATACATTTTATAGTGTAGAATTTTTTTAGTCTTTTTGTCTTTGTTTTTTTTTGTTTAATGTTTTGTAACATATGTTCCCTTATGATACACTTTGGTGTTTGAGTTTCTGCATTGTCTGTATTTTGCTATAGTTTTTTGCCGATGTAGGTGGAGGTTTTTTTTGCAGTGGTCACATGGTCTGTGACATAGATGAGTGACTATTATAAAGTGCTTTCTGGCAACATGTGTTCTATTGGGCAATATTCTATTGTGGGATATTTAGTGGCTTTCCTTATTAATTAAAGAAGCTCTACCCCCCCCCCTTTCCAAAAATAAAATCCCCAGTTATTTTAATATTTACAATGCACTTACATGCATCTCTTCAGGACTAGATAAGAGGAGAACTAATTAAATCGCTAATTCATCTCTATAAACAGTGAGTGAGATAGGAACAGAGAGCAATTTGCTGTAGAGATACTTGCTATTTAAACCTGTTTTTAGATTTGCGTAAGGAGGACTCAGCTTAACCCTAAGTAACATGCAGGGCAAGCTAAAGTGAGAGAGGGAGGGACCAGGACTATGACAAGGAGGACACTGAGAGGGGACAGAGAATTTATCATCTTATCTTACCAAGAAGTTAGTGCACTTTTGTACATACATTCAATACAATACAAAATTAAATCATACAAAGCTTTTGTTGATTTTTGGGTTTAGATCTCCTTTAAATATATAGTTATTCCTGAAAATATACATTTTTATTAACTTGTCAATACTATATACTCATAGCTTATTAGGCCAACCCCAAGCTTATGAAATGATATGGAATAAAGCAGTTTGAACCCCAGTCCCTACATCACAGAAACTAATTAGTTAATGCCAGCCTCATTACCAGACCTCTGAGACATCAATCAGCACTGATGATAAATTACTAATGTCAAGCAAGCTACCTAAAATTAGGCATTGCTGTAACAAATGTTCCTCTCAGCATTAAAGGTGATCTAGTTAAAAGATTCTGAATATTTATGAACACAAGTTCTAAAAATGAATTCTGTCAGTAAACAACCTGCAGCAAAATCCAAAGAAATGGAACAAAGTTGAATGTGCAATCCATGCCATCGCACAAGGTGCCATCGCACAAGAATTCTACTCAGTATATACAAATGCCCTTAACTGTTCATTCAAATCCAATATTTCTAGTAATGGGAATAATACATTAACAGCATTGCCCGGCTTTAGGATTGGAATTAATGGCACATTGCATATTTTATCTCATTTTAAAAAAGGAACAACAAAGTACGGTAATTGTTATACTGTACATACTATTATATGGCTGCATCAGTGACGAGTCGTACTTTCCTCTCTTCAGCAAGTGTTTTGTTTCTCCATAGGGATTATCCATTGATGTTTCTAAAAGGTCTTTGTTTGATAACTATCCCTTAGGGTATCACAGGCATATTATTTTTAACAAATGATAAATGAGTGTCAAGATGAAAATGTATATAAATAAATCAGTCTTTAAAAAAATGGCATTGTAATCATGGTTATGCAATATCATCTCAAATAACCATTCACAACTTTGACATAAATACCCATTCTGTCACACACATTTTAAGATATTGAATAGTTTAATTGAAATTAACGTTTTAGGAAAAAATAAGCATGACTCATGCGATCATTATTTAGAACTGACAATCTAGAAAACATAATGAAGTCGCAAGGGACAAAATGAAGCAGATCCAAATGACTGTTTTGTCTGCTTTTAACATCAATAAATGTCTGATCTTTAAAATTAGCTTCTTTAAGGAATTGGGAAATCCCATTTGCTGATAAAACTGTCTCTGTAATATAAAAATAAAACTCATTATTTTCTTCATAGTGAGCATCTCTTTTTTTGTGAAACATTAAAGGATTTTTAAATTGTATTACATATATAGATGATGTGCTACATGTTTAGAATTCTGCTTAAGACATTTTGGAATTGAAGTACCGTATATACTCGAAGTCGATCCGAGTATAAGTCGAGGTACCCATTTTAACCTAAAAAGGAGTAAAAACTGATTGACTCGAGTATAAGTCGAGGGTAGAATTATGACCACTATTGCCTTCTGATTCCTTGGCACTCCAGATGTTTGTAAACTACAACTCCCAGCATGCTTTAGTTGCTGGGAGTTGTAGTTTACAAACATCTACAGTGGAACTGCACACACTGAACCAACTATCCTGTCCCTGACCCAAATGTCCCCTTACTCTCCCTCCCTGCACCCATCTTCTCATGCAGCCTTCTCCCATGCCTTACCTTCTCATGCAGCCTTCTCCCATTCAGACTTTGCCAACTTGAAATGAGGAATCCAGCGTCCGCACCAGGAGTCAGAGACCAGCCAATCATCTTGAAATGAGGAATCCACAGCGTCCGCATGCACTGATGGTCGCATCCACTGACATCACTACTCGGCGCCGGGATTTCCCGGCGCCGAATGGTGACGTCAGTGGATGCGACCATCAGTGCATGCGGACGCTGGATTCCTCATTTCAGGTTGTTAGTGACTGACTCGAGTATAAGTCGAGTTCATATTTCAGGCTGTTTGGTTTTACTGGTCATTCAAATCAGGAACAAATAGAGTCCAAAGCTCTGAATTTTTATATTATTTACATTATTATTACATTCCCATTCCAACCTCTGTTTGGTGATTTAAAGTTCCCTATTATTCTCATTTGCTTTCAGATCATTCGAACTGTGTCCTCTGCTGCAGACATAGGCAAAGAACTGTGTGTAGGAGAAACAAGCTGTGGGGCTGGGGGGTTGAGGGGCAAAACAGATCTTTCATTTTACTTAACCAGTAGGTGGAATAGATTTATTAAAAATTCAAATTGCTCCCCATTCTGAATACTTATTTACCAAAATAATAGAGTGTCGTGTGAATTTGTTATGCCTAAAATTAAAGTAATGTCTAAATTATTAATTGAAGTAGGAACAGATATTGCATGAAATGTATAAGCTCACTTTTATATTTAATTTTGACTTGATCAGCTCTAGTAATTTTGTTAATTGTTTTGTCAGAGCGCCAGTGCACTAGATACTGTGTCTTCTGGTGCAAAGCGGATGCTTGCAAGCACCTCTTCTTGTCTCCACTATTGCCTTGATCAGCTGTCCCAGCAAGCACTAGATTGGATGGATCCAATCAATTTAAAATCCTTGTTCTGCCAATCCCTGCATCAGATTTCTGTCATTCCTGTTTCCCATTGGACTTCTGCACTACTTAAACCCCTCTCAGGCAATGGTTCCTCACCTGTTAAAGAGTTGGTTTGTCCATGCTGGTGGTTCCCATGTTTGCTCTATTCCGAGTTATTCCTTGTTTTCTCTTTCCTAATTATTTCTTGTAATTTTCCTTGTCTCCTCACTTTATCTTATTCTTATCTTCCTGCTCCTGTGTCAGCTTTTGGTGACCTGGTTTTCCTGGGTTTCCCCAGCCTCAGCACCTATACCTTGCACTCTAAGAACTGGGGGTAACCATGTACAGCGAGGTGTGACAAGTCTCCTGATGATTGGGGGCTTGTCTATAGGTGAAGATAGAGGTGACAGATTGGGGTTTAGGTGCTGAATGTATACCCAGGGACTCACAAGGTGAATCTTATTCAAGCATTTAACTGAATACAAGGATATGGTTCACTTCTCTTCTTGTCCTGAGCTGTCTGCTCCTGTTTTTAAGAAGCAGGGCTGTGGCTCAGTCTGAAAATGTACAACATGCAGGTCTGTTCATTCTTATTGGCTATTATCACTATTATAAACTTTACTTCATTGTTTTATTTGTTGGAGCCAGATCCTATTTTTTACAGCAATGTAAGTATCAAACCAGAACTGTCTGTAAGCTATACTCTGTAGATGGCATGGAGGAAATAGTACATAGCTAAATAAGTGAAAAGGCACATGGCAACTCTAAAAACCTGTTTTCATTTATTTTATTTTTTCTGTAAAGGAATTTGTTTAAAAGTGGTCTGTAAATACAGGATTTTCTTTCTAATCACAGAGGCACGGTTTCACCTTCCCAAGCTCCCTGGGAAATTTGCAAATCTTTGAATATAGGTAAAGTCACAGTTATACAGTATGTAGAATGTAAATACGTTTTATTATTTGTGCTGAAAACACACAGCATTATAGGGTTTGAATCCTTGTTCAGGGTTTAAGGTTCACCCCCATAAGATTCATGTGTTTTCAGTGCAAACAATGACACATATTTAAGTTACACATACCTGGACCTTTGCCTTTACCTGCATTGGAAGAAAGAGATGGATAAAAATTTGGTTTCAAAGAAAAATTTCAAGGGTTTTGTTTTCATGCCAGCAAGCTAATCCGAAACAGTTTTTTAATTTTATCATGCAATATTACAAGATTTTGCCATTTCTGCATTATAATTTTAATGGTAGTTTTTAGTGACAAATGTTCAACAGCAGAACCAGGGTTGGTTCGAATTTCTGGTAAAGTATTAGACTTGCTTTGAAATATCTAAGATAACAACTTTCCAGGTCCTATATGAGTAAAGGGAAACATTTTCATGACATTTTGGACAAAAGCATAAGGTCACAGGGATCCCTATTTACTGTATAACACAACATTATTCTAACAGAATATGATTTTCAGCAAATTCTGCCAAAATACTGCAGACATTTGTCATGGTTTTGAAAGAAAATAACGGACAGTAAGTAATGGAGGTTGAATAAAGACATATTTCCATGTTAGAAAGTGTGGTAAAATAACTTACTGAAAAGAAACAGTCAACAAAGTGTGTTAATTTATAGAACAATCGGGGAGATTCAATACTTAATATCGCGTTACTTACCTTAGCCCAATCCCGGGGATACAATACCTGACGTAAACGCGATTACATCAGGTATTGCATCGCGGGGTAAGTAACGCAACTTTAAAGCCTCCTACACAGTACCTGTTAAGTTTCATGCTCCCAAGTAGTACAAAACTTAATGGTAGGGGCTTTGGATCGATAGCACAGGGCTCTTTCCAAAAACATTTGGAAACGGCAATGTGCTCTAAAATCTAACTAAATCCCACGTTAACCCGAAATTTCTTCGAGTTAACGTGGGTTTTAGAAGGATTTGGGCCATATTGAATCTCCCCCTATATTCTGTTAGCCACTGCCTACAGAACAATTAAAATGGAATACAATCTTATGTAGTATTGACAGGATTCTTTAGTAAACTGAATTAAACAGAGAAAATGGAATCATGAATCCACGTACAGCTTGTCAGGAACTGTTGCTACATACTACAACACTACAACCAGTGGCTGTGTACATTACTGGGAGAGGGCCAAAAGCTAACCTGAGGTCACAAAGACGCAGCCACAAATTACCATTAGAAGCACTTTCCATCTTGCCTGGGATTTTAACATACAATAAATATTGCACCTTTTACAATTTTAGGTAATGCTATACCAACATTGAAAAACATGAAATTGTAAATAACAGTTAATTATTAAGATCCTATGTCATGATAAGCAAGACCAATAGAGTACAGAATATTTGCTAGCTTTTCTAGAAAAAGGGTATAATCTGTTATTTCTAATAATACAAATGACAAACCTTACACATTTTGTTTTTCATAACAATAAGGTATACTAAGCCTTTTCTTTTCTTTGTTTTATTCTGTTTTTTAGAGAATGTCAAGACTGTCTTGCAAGTCTACTTTGTCACAGGTACAGAACTTTCTAAACTAATTTAATATACACAGTGACATTTAACAAGTCTGAAGGTATTTCACAGTAGGTAACATATAGTAGATCTTGCCTTAAAGGGGAATTCAACTCCAAAAAAAAATAAAGCTGTAAATGAAATATCAAATGCATAATGCATACACACCCACTTTTTGCCTCAAGCAAAATCTTAGGAAGTGCGGTAAAATACCTTACTGAAAAGAAATAGTGATAGTGAACATAGAATTTATTAATTAGAAATTATTTTTACATACATGTATGTGTAGATTAATGAGCTTCAATTAGATTCACAACTTGATATACAGTGGCTTGGATGAACAAAAAACATGGGGGATAATTACAGGGATAATTACTCAAAGCCGCTATTGCTCTGGATAGATCTCCCTACTTCGGCTCTCCAGATGTTTGAAAACTACAACTCCCAACATTCCTCAACTACAGAGAAACACCTAGGAATGCTGGGAGTTGTAGTTTTCAAACATCTGGAGAGCCGTAGTTTGAGGATCCGTGAGCTAGGGGTTAAACCAGTATTGAATAGGTGAATTTAACAACATTTTCCAGTGCCACAGCTCTGCTTATATTGGGCCATTAGTTTATTAAGAAATATTCCACACAGTATTATTATAATGCACCACAGTCATACATTTATTACAATGAAATTGAAGCTTAGCAATCGACAAGTACATCAGGTAGATTTTTAAATTATAACATTAAAGCAAAAAGTGGATGTGAAAAAACAAACAAAATATGTCTCCCCATGGTGTCATAATCACATACGGTATGTCTGTTGTCATAGACCTGTTGTGACTATGAGCTGGTACAGTGTTCACTATGCATCATATATTTTATTTATAGCCTCATTCATTTTTGGACATTTTGCACTATCAATTTGCTTTGCAGAACAATGGTGCAAGCTTTGAGTTGGAAACTGTATTAAGGGCAACTGCATAAGAGCAGCTGTGTAAGGACTTAAAAAATATATAGGCGTTTAAGCAATCGTTTGTTGAACTGACTATGTGAATGTATTAAATTATCACAGTTTTATTTCTGGGAATGGTGCCTAAATAAAAGTAAATAAATCCAGCTCAGCGATGTGCCTCTGGATTAGAAAAAAGCTTCTGTAATACCAATATTGACTGGAATTCATTCACAGACTGGTAATTATAGACCTGTACATTTTTCATAATTGGTGGGGAAAATACCGGTACTAAAAGGTTTGTTACAGGACCATATGTTGTAATATATTTTAGTGATTGTCCTTATGAATAGTATTCAGTGCGGATCTTGTTTGGTTTTTATGAAGACGTGCGTATGAATGTAGATTCTGGCAAAGTATGTGGGCCTTGTAAGAAATCATAATATATACATGGATAGAGAATTGGTTGATAGATTGTTTCAACGAGTAGTTGTCAATGGTGCTTTGTCTATGTTGACGAAAGCTCTAATTGAGGTGCCTCTGGGTCACTTTTTTATTTTGTTTAATAATTATTTAGAATTGGGTACTGAGAGATACCCAAGGTCTCTGTATTTGTTAGACACAAAACTATGCAGGGCATAGACAAATATAGTTGATTAATTGTTGACAAATGATAGGTTTAACATTCTTGTGCTGATTGTTGATCATCCAGTAGGATTAGGGCCATTTACACTAGAGAAGAGGAGCTTGTATGGGGATTTTTTTAACAATTGGTCATATAAGTATACACTTGGACATAATTTAAGATTAGAAGAAAAAAGTGTCATCTTTGGGTGAGAACATATTCATTACAGTGAGAATGGCGAAACTTTTAAACTGTCTTCCAGCAGATATGAAAATGGCAAGTTCATTGGATAGTTTCAAAAGAGGGCTGCATAGATTTCCAAAATTAAAAAATATTAAAACTTCAAGTATTAACATGAGCATTACATACTTGTTATGGTTACTTACTCACATTGTAAAATATCGCAGCAGGCCATTAAAAACCACTGCAGTTTTCACAAATTTACCACACTTTTGCTTGTAAAGGTTCTCATTCAAGTCCAGTTGATCTAATTGTATACAACAGATATACCACACTTTTAAAAATATGGTGCATAGAACTTGTTAATACAGGGAGACTTTCTGATTGTCATTTGGAGTCAGGAAGGATTTTTCCCCCGTTCATAGTTTTTTCTTTTGTCTTCCTCTGGATCAACTGTTAGGCAGAGTTCATGTGTAGATTTAAAGGGATTGACTAGATAGACTATGTATTTATTCTACCTCCTATACTATGAGACATCAAGTTTTAAATCTGTAGATGTAGCACATGGGACCTGTAGGGTTTTTGTATGGCACTTGTTAGATGTTTTATCATTGAATTTATATATAGGGAAATCTACCATACTATGGGACTTTTCTATTGAATCATATCCATTCCACTAGGATTGTGTCTGTATGTTTCCTTGCTTTTCTGTTGGTTTTTTTAAGGGAATATTACTTTCTGTACTAGAAGTGTCCATTATGAGTCTTATTGTTTTACATTAAAGGCAATAATACCTGTATTGTGTTATTTAGAGCAATTCCTACCTTTAAAATGGTCATGCTCCACGATCATGCTTATAGCTGCAGTCTATCCAAAGTTAAAGCCGTATAAAGTGTGTTTTTTCCTGCTATCACTATGAGCTGTAACATCACTAGCACTTGGGGGCCTGCCTCCAAGTTTAAGGTTGGAACATGCCCACTGCTGGGACAGAGCACCATCAGTTGCATCATAAGCCCACCCCCAAACTTCTAAACAATTTTTAAAGCTAGCCACGAGCCTGAAACTAGCTTCTAAAAAGATTGATTTTCAGGGGGTGGGGCTTACAACACAGTTTATAATCTATGCATGTCACAGAGACACAGAAACAGGGCAGTCTGGGAAGTGTAACTTTTGAAGCCTATAATCTGAAATCCAGAGAAGCTAGAGACATCATCCTAGGCTTGTTTGAAAGTCATGAAAGATTCATGTTCCATTTGCTGTGCCTATCAGCTAGTTGCCACAGACACGCTAACTGCATTCATCTAACTACATGCTTAGGAATAAGATAAACATATCTGACTTATGAAGAGACTTAACTAATGTTACCAAATAGCTAATCGTTAAGCTGCAAACTAAACAAGCAGAGCACGAAGATGCTTTAGTGTGGTTAATGCACATCTTCCACCATTACCTGCAGTACCTTTACAATTTTATAAATGTGGTTGCACTAAAATCTTTATGGCATGCCAGGGTGATGCAATATGCAAGGCCCATAATACTAACTTGCCCCAAGATCCCATGATGCAATAAAACCTGTACAAGATTTAGTGCATCGCAGGTAAGCTGCGCTGGGTTATGCCTCCAGCAATCAGAAATTAAGTAAACTGCGCACCTATAAAGTCAGTGGAAATCCCATGTTAACCCAATAATACATCCAGTAGCGTAGGCTTTACAATGACTTGGCCATTAAGCAGCCAGTATTGTATTGCCCCCTTCATATGTAAGCTCACATTCCTATGTTCTGCTTTAAAAATAAAAATGGTGCTTCACAGAATGTTTTATACTGTATAAAGCAGACCTAACGTAGCTATGTGCATCTAGAAATCGTACAAAAAATGATGGCATGCACAGTACACATTTTACTAGTGTTAATGGGGTTTATCTAGGAACATTAAAAGATAAAACAGGTTTTTAGTTCACCCCATTTAAACTAAAATTAAATTCTGTAAAACAGTCAGATTCTGCTATTTGCTTCAATCCCTAGGATAGTAAAACTGTGCATGCTTAAAGGGCATCTATACCAAAAAATAGGTTATATTAAATTGACCATAACTGGAAACTACAATCTAAAATGTTTTGTATTTCCGCTGCCAATCAAGTTCCTTGCTCTCAAAAACTATTCTTCTGTGAGTAGTTTTACTGTAGCTGGAATGGTGACAGAGTTTTGACAGTTGGAATGCTGTGTGCTGTGTGCAGGCTTGACAGTTGGTTTGTGCAGCAACACACGCAAATCAGTGCTACTTACATGTATTCAATTATAGATTAAGATGAGAAGTCATTTTTAAAGTATAGTGTCCCTTTATTTGAGAATGGGATACATTTTACACATAACTGTGAATTTTTGTTGTGATAGCCAATAGGATATTTTAGCAGGTAATTTTAGCATGTAATTGCAAGTACCGTATATACTCGAGTATAGAAACTTGGCATTCAAGATGTTTGGAAACTACAACTCCCAGCTAATAAAGCATGCTGGGATTTGTAGTTTCCAAACATCTTGAATGCCAAGTGAGGTGGCATTCAGATGTTTGGAAACTACAACTCCCAGCATGCTTTATTACTGGGAGTTGTAGTTTCCAAACATCTTGAATGCCACCCTCACTTGGTATCAAGATGTTTGGAAACACAACTCCCAGCTAATAAAGCATGCTGGGGTTGTAGTTCCAAACATCTTGAATGCCACCCTCACCCTCCCCCCCACCCAGTTCTTACCTGTGGGCTCTTCTCCTAAGGGCTCTTCTCCATCCAAGCAAGGGCCAGCATTGAAGAATCCTTGGGCCAGCATTGAAGAAGCATTGAAGTCTCCTCTGCATTCCGGCAGCCGCACGATCTTTCTCTGCACTGGCGCGCCGGCTGACGTCACTGCTTGGCGCCAGACTGTGAGTCAGGCCGGCGCGCCAGTGCAGAGAAAGATCGTGCGGCTGCTGGAATGGTAAGGTAGCTGTGACTCGAGTATAAACCGAGTCCAAGTTTTCAGGCTGTTTTTCAGCATGAAAAACTCGGTTTATACTCGAGTATATACGGTAGGTTGACATTCTAGGACTAGACTATTAGCAGTAATACCTGCTATAACCAGTGGTGGTGATGATGACCAGTGTTATAATCATTAAATATATTTTTCTCAAGCAAGTAACAAATTCTGTGAGTGCAAATACATAAATGGGCATTAGTAGGGATACCTACTTATTTTTCCCAAGCAATATAAGAATATCATGCTA
Organism: Hymenochirus boettgeri; assembly: GCA_019447015.1. Classification (NCBI taxonomy): domain Eukaryota; kingdom Metazoa; phylum Chordata; class Amphibia; order Anura; family Pipidae; genus Hymenochirus; species Hymenochirus boettgeri. The sequence goes on from CM033474.1 coordinate 80,180,681, forward strand.
AACATGTACATCATTAGCATTGGGAACACAGTTCATTAGTAACTATGTAAAATGCTCTGAAAAATCTGGTTTCAGCTTTACACACAGTCTTTCTCCAAAAACAGAACTGTGAACAAATGAACTATGCAGTTCATTTAGTTTAGTTATTTTGCCAGTTAATAGATTATAAGGGTAAGGAGAGGTAACATATTGCACCACAATAATCCCCCTTTAGCTCAGCACTATCTGTGTAATTAGTCCTATCACTGTTCCTTATTTCTACTGACTATTTACCATGGTATTTGGTAAATTTAGCCATAAACCTATATGTTAACAAATTTGGCCTCCATTTGCATCTGATACCAAGAGAATGATTTGTTCTTGGGAGCATGTAGAAAGTTCCATCAGGACTCCCTATTAATCCGTCTGTCTCAGGGTTGTAGGCAATACAACATAATTTTGCATTATTTAGTGCAGTGTTCTGCTGTTTAAAGGGTAGTATGTTTACTGAATGTGTCACAAAAAGGAGTATGGCACCATTATAATTAATGTGTAAGGTCCAGCATTCTTGGGGCCTTTCTTTGCACTTTGAAAGAGGCTTTGTTTAAGTTTGTGATGGGTCTCATTCATCCAGATCATGGTATATCTGTGGAATTTAGTTCGATTAACTGGAATAAAATTGTATTTCTTGAAGACATTTCGCTAGTCACCTGACTGGCTTTTTAAATTCAGAATGACTTGTACAAGAATCGTTGGCAATAAATACCCTGGAATGTGGGTCTCAATCAGCATATAACAGCAAGATGTCAGAACCCACCTTCAATTCAGTAAAACAGTCAGATCTTCCCTTAAATCACTTTTTACAACTACATCTTTCTTAGTAGACATGGATGGTTTTATGCAACACTAACTTTTTAAAATTACCTAGAATCTTTTCACAATAAATACCATGAAATTTGGGGCTCTATTACCATATAACATTGTAGCTAAGAGTTGCTATTAAACTGGCCAGGTCAACAACATTGTAGCTAAGAGTTGCTATTAAATTAGTGTGTTAGTAGCCAAGATGTTGACATTACTATCTTCAAAAGTATGTCTTTCTTTAAGATGAGCCCTGACCAGAGGTATTGGCTCTTCTGTGCTGGGTCATACCTTGGTGCAGCTGCTGATTATTCTCCACCCACAAACAAAATAGAGAACTCTTCACTGCACTGCGTTTCAGTATTGGGTCTTTTCGATGCACCAGTTGTTGCCTCAGTGTGTTGTTGGCTTTAAAGCAGACAGGAATATGGTGTCTCTTGTAATTTCTTCTTAGCGTCTCTGAACACCCCCCCCCCCCCCCCCCCACAACATACACAAACAATCCCCCCATTGAGACCACTAGAACAATTAAAGAAAGCCAGTCATATTTATTTTTTACCAAGCAGTTAAAGAAAGACCGCGTGTAATGTTTTGCATTTTCTCATGTAAATCTGATGTTTGGTCCACAGCCTTGATGTGTCCTCTAAAAGTCTGTAACTCTATCTTGTGAATTTTAACCCAGGTGTCATCCACTTTACTGAACCGGTGGCGGGGTGTAATCCCTTTGAAGGTATTAGGACAACGGGGGAAACTTGAGGTCCCAAAGCACATTCATATTTTTGGTTGAAGAACTTATACTTGAAATACGTGGTACTCAGGCAATAGGCTGTTTTGGTGGCAAAGAAGTTGTCTTCGAGCAGCCATTTCCTCAACATTTAAAAACAGCCTCTTTTGTGGGTATACATGTTAAGGGTCTAAAAATTACTTTTTCATTGTGTATCATCATAGTTCACAATAGTACAAATCAGACCTTTTATTTTATATCCCCGAACCAAAGAGTTAATATCTTTATGTTATGGCAAGTTATTTTCAGTAGCAATTTGGGGGGACAGAGAAACTGAAACTTAGGAAAGGCTAAATAACATAAATTCATCAAAATTAGAATAGTGGAAGGGAACACGACGCAGATTTAGTGTCTGCAAACTTAATTTAATTGCGTTGTTTTTCGGGCCACAGTGCTCGATAGTAGGAATGCTCCCTTCCTACTATTCAAATTTTGGTACAGAGCCTACATTGGAAAGTGTATCAAACACTTAGTTACAATTTAAAGGGTATCTCCAACCAGAAAAACAAGGATTTTTGCCCACCCCCAACTGCCATGTATGTTTTGTTAAAGAAGCATCAGAAATATACTTACATTGCTTCGTTCCCCTGGTGGTCTGCTCTTGGCCCTCTGCTTGCAGGAAGTTGCAAGCAGAGGCTGGACATGCAGCCAATCACAGACGTGGCTGCCGGCAATGCAGAGCATTGGAGGAACGAAGCAATGTAAGTACATTTCTGCTGCACTTTTAACAAAATGGTCATGGAAGTTGGGGGTAGGCTAGGGTGCCCTACACTACAGAAAAAAACTTTTTTATAGGTAGGGCACCAAGCAGCAAAGATGGATTTTGATGGATGGAGGGGGGAGTAGGGGAGGGCTCCCCTCCGCATGCCTGAGTACCTCCTGGAGAACAAGGAGGAGGCAGACACCTTTTCACACAGAGACAGATTCTACTCTTTAGTTTCCTGGATTTTGAACAAAGCACTGCAGGAGAACAATAAGGAGCAGAGATGTACGGTAAGGATATACACAGAGGGACCAGTAGTGGGTTCAATTTTAGTTTTGGGGGTGAACATGCCCTTTAAATACATAAAAAGTATTGAAGATTGGGAACACAACAACCAGAAAATAGCAGGTTAAATGTTTTAACAACCGTATACCAGCACATTGATTGTTCTTATTGTGTTTGTAATAAGATAAGAGTCAATTTCATTGGTTCCCAAAGACTAGTTTCTTTGTACAGTAAAGTGATATACTATACAGTAAAGCTATGCACACACGTGCCAGAGCTGGCACTCAGTGGCCTTTCTGTGGGCACTCATGCACAGCAGCATGAGAGTTTGTTACCAAAAAAGCAGAGAGACATGGCTTTTCTGGTAACAAGAGAGGTCAAAACAAGTATAGATTCACTCTAGCACACCAAGGCTGGCAATTGCCAATAATCAGTAGGTGCAATCCTCTAAACACCCCCTACCCTGGGGTTGATAGAATCCAACCTCAAATCAAAGTAAGAGGAGCAAACTACATCAGTGTATCAAAATGTATTGTGCAAACAACATTCAATGTTAATCTATAATCGATTCCATCTACTGTATCTATCTGTGTCTATTTGTCTGTCTGAGTTGTTTTTTGTAAATTAAAACCTCGGTATTCATGTTGGCACTATGCAATATATAAGTGGGTTTTGGGTTGCGGTTTTGGCACTCTGTCTCTAAAAGATTCACCATCACTGCACTAGATAAGCATTGGATAAATCTCATTGGATTGATTTTTAGGTACACATGACACAGGATGATAATTCATTGACTGTCCGGCACAATATTTCGGTCAACCAGGCCGATCAGTAGCCTAGTAGCCTTTTCTTTTTTATGAGGAGGGGAAGGGGGGCAATCAAGAGACCAATTAAATGTTGATCCATTGTAATATCAGGATTACATGCTACACCATTTTTATTAGCAAATTAATTTTAAATTGTAATTTGCATAGATTATTTTATTTAATATACAGAAGAACGTTAAAGATGTAACTTAGATAGTACACTTAATACTGTATCTTATTTATAAATTATTCCACTTTGTAATTGCAGACAGAACTGCGGGGCAATGGTAGTATAAATAAAAGGCTATCGTCAATTGTGGAGGATGAAGATGAAGACACCGGGGAAGAGGAACCACCATCCCCCTCACCAATACGTACTCGGAATTTAACCTCAAAGTATAACAAATCAGCTATAAATAATAGCTCTCTAGGGATTAATCTGAAACCTTTCCCTGGAACAGTTCCATTTAAATCCCCATTAAGATCATGCAATCCAAATTTAACAAAAACAAGAAATGAAAATGATTCTAACGTTAACAGCAGAAAACGAGAGAAGAACCTAATGCTGAACCTGCCAGCTGTTACAAGCCTTGGACCACCAGATTTAAGCCCAAGGTAACAGCCTAATTTCTCCTTAAATCCTTTATTACTTAAAGTAGTTAACTATATTATAATGTATGTGAGGAAGACCGACAGTGGTCTCACCCTATAATTGCCATGTTGGCGTTTCATGCAATATTAAATCCAAACCTCAAATCCATGTTGTGTTGAGATTCTAGGGGCAGTAGTAAAACACACCATATTTCTAATAGCAGAGCATTTTCCCATATTCTAGTTCATTAAACATAAAGACTGTGACCTGGTTGCTTAAGGTAAGGCAGTTAAACATACAGTGGTGCAATCTTCATATGATTGACAAGTTTAAAAAAAACAAAAACCTAGTTAACAACATCAACTAACCTGAAATACACTTAGCAAGATAGGCACATGTGTCAAAACGTATAAAATATCTGGTGCTTAGTGATTCTGATTCTTTATATAGTGCATAATAGTTCATATCTTATCCAAGCTTTATCACATTGCCTCGAGCTATGAAATAATTACAGACATCACTTCACAGTGACATACATAGATGCTTACAAAATTTTATGATATTGTCACATGTCATATTTAATATTTATTTCAGGTAAAGTACAGAGTTTTATACAAGTATATATATATTCGTAGTTTATTAGACTTTAATAATAGTTCTGTAAAACATGTTTTCTTTTTAGAAGGAACCAAGATAGGGTCCCTAATAAATGGGTAATGAATTGAAAAATACCTGGTACACATTATCAACAATAATTGCATTTTCTATACAATTTAAAAAGAATAATAGTCCAGCATTGTATTTCAATGTTTTATACCATACCATTCAACTGCAGAGCTATTGGCTTACCTTCTCCTACTATCTACCAGACAGCTGAGGTGTTAATGTGATGTCATACAAAGAATTTTTTTAGTAAAATCAACTTATTATATGCATTTAGTAAAAGTGGCATTTAAGCATTCTTGGAGCACAACAAATACATAAACCCACTTTCCCTTGCATGGTGGTGCTACTCTGGCACCACCAGCACAGCCCCAACTGGCACCACCAGCACAGCCCCAACTGGCACCACCAGTACATCCCCAACTGGCACCACCAGCACACCTGGGGTGTGTGCAGGTGGTGCCAGGACAGGGGATGTGCTGGTGGCCATGGGGGGATGTGCGGGGTGTGCCAGAGGGGATCATTCCCTCTCTGGCACCCCCAGCACATCCCCCCTGGCAACACAAGCACATCCCCCTTCCCCCTCCTTGAGTCCCCCTGGGCCCTGGCAGTTTGGCATAATTTTTAGTACATTTTAATGCACATCTCTGATTAAATATTAACTGGTTACCGGTCAAGGTGTGTGGCTGTCACTAGCAGCAGATCATGGGCTGGAAGGCAGAATGCAGTAGATCATCATGTGGTGGAAAGCCAGATCCGATGCTGTTTCTTGCCTTTCTGCCTCCACTACTGCACAAATCCAGCAGTGGCAGGGGGTAAAGGACAGGTTATGCACAACCCCACGTGACCACATGCAGGCGCATGCCGTGCACCGACATCGGAGGAGCTCAACCACCAATGAGTAATTCTGTCAGTGCCTCCTGATTGGAAGTCAGGGCCAGGGCCCCCCAACCCCACCAGACTCCAGCCGGCACTATTTAATGTCTTAAAGAGACAAATACCCAAAATTTGCACATAGATACACGGCTCCCGACAGACCCTCCTGGCATCCGGGCCCCAGGCACTTGCCTCGGTTGCTTTGTGAATAATCCTGCCCTGGCCTTGGTTGATTCAGTTGCTTATTATAATGTAAACAAATACAAATATTTTGGAAAGAACTACAGCCACTTTGTGTTGTTTTTTTCTCTCATAGGGGTGAACAAAAGACAAAAGGCCACCCCTTTAGACTTGAGAAAAGCAATTTCAGATTAAGTAATGCAAAAGATTCTTTGCTGTGACAGCAGTAAGGTTGTAGAATGCTCTGCCTGAACATGTAGTGTTGGCTTAATCTCTGAACACATTCAAAGGAGCCTTGGACAGACAGAAATGTAAGGGCAACTATACTGGGGGGAAAAGGACTTTGCCTCATTTTAATTTATATTGAATAGATGTAAGTAGCAGTTACTCTAAGGTGTGTGTTGCTGCATAACTTTAATATAGTACTTCATTTGCTCAGAGTAAGTATTCCCTCTTCCCTCTCCCACTTTTAAACACTCCCCTTCCATTTGATCTGACTTTCTGTGAAATCAAGCTAACTGTCAAAACTGCACACAGCATGCCAATTGTCAAAACTCTGTCACCATTCCAGCTACAGCAAAATAGTTTACGGCAGAAAAGTTTATAATTACTTGATTGACACCTGAAATACAAGATGCTTCAGATTGGAAATCAAAAGAAATAGGGGACAGATAAATAAAAAATGGTACAGTGGTGGTTGTGAAGAATACTTTCCAGTAATGGTCAAAATTTACATTTAGTATAGATGCCCTATGGGCATGTGTGTCCTTGGTTATTTTGGTGTACTGGTAGGAGTTGGGTTGAAGAGGCTGGGTTTTGCATGGAGGGGTTGTACTTGATGGAGTATTCTATTCTTGTAACAAAACTAATCAATTAAATAAATATTGATTGAAATTCCCTTCTGGAAAATGTTGTGGGAAAATCAGCAGGTAAAACATTATAATGAATTCACCATTCATGTTGGATCGCAGTCTACTACTGCATGGTAGTTTTTTGATATCGCAGCTTTTTAAATATCTCCCAGATTTCCTCTGTAGACAACTTTCTCCATACAAAACATTATCTGAATCCTATATGTAGTTGGTTGAAAGTGAAATTATCTTCCTTAAGTACATAAATCACTTTAAAGCTTTTACTGCAAATCTGAAATGAGGAAATAAAGGTGAACCCCCTCATGGTTTGCTAGCAGGCCAATTAAACAGACATTAAGTTTTGCACTTAATAGTTGCACAAATGTAAATTACATTTTATTGAATCGGCTTAGTCACGCTGTTTCTAAACATTTTGGAAATGTCTCAGACCATGCAAGACCCACAATAAGTCAATCTTACATCAGTAGTTTGGCCAAGAGCACTATAATACATGTATATCTCTAAATTTCAGAAATCAATTTCCACCAATATTACATTGGATAATAAGGCTTTTATTGGATTATAATTGGATAATAAGGCCTTTTTTTTACTGATTTAGTTGATAACACCCTTTTTATTACCCTGGGTGTTTTGCTATGCAGGAATAGCATATTCCCTAAATTGTTAGGAAAGTTTTAATCTCTACATTTGTCAGTGCAAAATAGCATTCTTTTTTTTCTGACTTCCTGCAGGACCTCTAATAAGACCTATATGGTCTTGTCCTTGACCCAGTGCCTGGTTTGATTTAGTTGCTCAGTAAAGACCTGAGCATGTTTGAACGATCCAACAGCCAATCAGTAGAAATTGCTTTTAGGAACATTCCAGGGTAATGTGCATTCTGTTAAGAAGGGTCGTTACAATACCAGAAATGGCATCTAATGACAACAGCAGGGAAAAGCAAAGGGTATAAAATCAAATTACTTTTCAAAATGAAAGAGAATATGTAGAATAACTAGGTATGCATAACATAACCTAACAGGAAGATTCAAAAGTTCTTATCGTTTAAAATAGTGTTAATTTTGCCACAACCAATCAGATCTTAGTTAACATTTGAAAACTAACATCTGATTGGTTTGGGCAAAAATAGCACCAATTTAAACGATAGAACTTTTATTCAATAAGCCTTTGAGAATTTAAAAAATAATGATTTTCCCTTAAGAACAATTTATTAACACACAAAAACATGGTGCTATAATGCAAATAGCAATTATTATATTAAATGTTCAGGGGGATTCAATAAGTTCTTATTGTTTAAAATGGTTCTAATTTTGTTCTAATTTGAAAGCTAACATCTGATTGGTTGGGGTAAAATTACCACCATTTTAAACGATAAGAACTTTTATTGAATAACCCTGTATATCTTTAACATGACATTTTCTTATATACTTTTAGTTGAAAATGTGTCATATTTACATATTTCTTACATAATACAATTTAAAAAATGCTTTTGCTACTGGTATAGCTGCTAAAGGTTTAACTTTTCTAATTTTTTAATATGCGCTAGATGAATCATATACAGTATGTCTAGAAAAGGTTGGATTACAATATTTTAGCAAGTGGGTTATAAAAATGGTGGGAATGTCAGCTTTAGCTTTGCACTCCAACCGGACCTGTATTTTTCCTGTACTGTGCAGGAGCAAAAGGCTGAAACTGACAGCTCTTGACAATCTTTGAAACACAATCACTTTACTTAGATATCAAAATAGGGGGTAGGAGTGCTCAATCCTACCTCCCATAGCAATAGAGGATTTACATATTAAATGTTAAAAAAAGTGTTGTTTTTTTAATGATCATTTAGCAAAACTTTATTAAATGTATTGATTTGGTATTCTAGTACTGGTGGAAAACTAAACCAATACACCTGTAGGTTGAGGCAGCATACTCTGTATATTTATAGTTTACCTATAGTGCATGCACTTGGCTACCCAGTTGGGTCTTAAAATCCAGTAAAAAACAGCTTCATTGTATGAAACTAAACAATACAGTATATTGTGAACAAACAATCACTATATTGGTAAGTCCTATACCACAAAGCTTATGTGAGTGAAATATGTTTAAATATAGCCCCATATTTCATCATTATAAAGAAATTGATCTCCCCTTATATTCTTATTCACATTATAAGGTCTTCTTAATGATTTAACATTGAAATTAGGAATACAATATTTAAATCCCTACATTGTACATTCCTAATCACTGGATGACTGTTTAAAGGATTCTATTATTCTATACTCCCCAGGAGGGTACAAACTATTTTACTGAGGTAGAATTGTTTGCCTCTTCATACCATAGACTGTGCAGACACTTGAACTCATATATTCTTTGTTACAATACCAACTTGCCTGGGGTACTTAACTTGCCACAACAGTTTAGTCAAAATATCAGCGTAATATACCAATAAATTAACTTTCTAGTTTTCAGGCTCAGAAAGTATTTTCCTCCAATATGAGGTTAAATTATAACAGCCTTTTTTTGTTAGAATCTTCCATTTTACTTTTCCTTGTAACTTTATATGCATTCATCATACAATGACACATGTTCTATAATAATAAATAAACCATGCTATCATTTGTTTGGCAACAGAGTTGTGGATGGGATTGAAGATCATAATAGCAATGATGAAGGCCAAGCATTTGATTTTGAAGCTTATCAAATAAGACAAGAAGCTCGATTAGCACAATCTACAAGAGGTAAATTCTACATTCATCAGCATTTGAGTATGTAATTACAGTACGTAAATACCCAGTTGCAGATAAATTCTTAATGCAGAACAGTGGCTATTAATATGAAAGGAAAACACACAAAACCCATATACCCTTATGAAAAAGCCTGTGAAAAAGTTATGACAAATAAACAGGAAACAATTTTCTTTTGGAAACAAAATACATTAGTATTTATATAACCTTTACAAGGAGAAACTAGGTAAGGAAAGATTGGAGATTTCTAAACTAACGTTAGTTCTAAAATTATAACAATTAAAATACTAGTTAGTTTACCATGGTATTGAACACTGATGCAACAGCTAGGAAGTAGTAGTGTGAGTTCCCTTTTATACTATAAGACACCCAATTCAATTGTGCAATGAAATGAGCTTGCAAAATAGTCAAGTTCAGGACAAGCACTTATAAGGTGATGATAACTGTAGCTCACTACTAACAAGCTTCATTATGTTCTAGCATGTTAGATATGCAAGGAACCATTTTAGTCCTTTTAATTGCCATTCAACTTTGTGGCTAGTTTAATAGATTAAATAGCTTACAAAGAATTAAAGTTCTTCGAGACAGGGACTCGAGCCAAGGCATGCCACACTTATAATATCTATTTCTCTTTAATTCAAATAAAAAGTATTCTAAGTCTATTTATGGAAGTTTTAAATTATTTTTATTAATGTGTAGATCTGCTAACGTCGACCCCCTTGTGTGTTTTTTTTTTACATACAATGATACACACCCGAGTGGTGCTTTAGCCTTCGTTAACACTAGACCCATTACTGTCCGTGTGGTACGTTTTTTTTAACAAATTGTATTGGCCCGGCCTATTAAAAAAAATACATTGCTGCAGGCATTTTTGTTTGGAATCAGGTGCATTTTAATTGAAAAGATAGCAAAAACTGAGCACTTAAATGGACTGTGCGTTTTGGTCTGTTTTGTTCCGTTTCTAGTGGGAACAAAGCTTTATACATAAACATATAAATACATACTGTACATATGAAGGCAAATGGGAAGCTGTAAGGCTTATCCTAGGGAATCATCTACATCATGACATGATGCCAAAATACAATTTATTAGGAAATTTCATATAGCTTAATATTTAATTTATAATAGAAAAAACATTTGTTTATATTTATCCTTGTTTCTGTCTTTTACAGATTATTCTGAATTTAATCCAGCAATACTTTTTATTACTACAGAAGAAACCAAACAACAGATAACAAGATTAAACCATGAGGTACAATTATGTGTTAACATTCCTATTATTCCTGAAGGTACAGCATCGATATTATGCGATACCGCACATTGCCACATTTGCAAATTTAATATTGTGGTCGTAAATCAACAATAATGGCCGTAAATCTACACTAGCGGTCGTAGAATTAAGATCCCCCATACTATATCATTGTGGTATTTTGGTACCACATGGTATTGTACACATGAACATTCAGAAATGTACTCGTAACTGAACGATAGTGCCCGTACATTCACATCTTTAAATATGCCCGTTTCCAAACGTGTTCTATAACTTGGGCAAAGCATGTAGAGAATAAAAGTTTGGTTTGAGTGGTTATTGTGGCTTAGCGCTTTAGAAAAAGATAGGGCTTTGAAAGATATAAAAATATATTGTGAGATATAAATTGCTATTTTATGCCAACCCTTTGCTACAGCCTTTCATAAACCAGTGAGACTATAAGTCTATAAATGAAGGGTACTTCTATAAATCCTATGAGTCATCTGATTGGTAGTTGAGCATCACTGGTAGATAATACTGTAAATTAAGTATAGCACATTTTTAAGGCAAACCAGCAACCATTAAAATGCAAATTCATTGTTGACATTTGCAGATCCTTTGAAGTTGCATATGATGGTAAAGCTATACCTACGGTATGTTGTATATAACTACTCAAAAGGTAGGCACCATTCTTTTGAGGGGGGTGTCCTCATTGCCAAAACTATGTAGGAAACATAATATTTTTAACAAGCTATTTTCTTGACATTTCACGAAATTCAATGTGTTTGGTAAAAAAAAGTATGGGTTAACTTTCTTTTTTTTATTAAAATATAAATCTCATATATATTTTCTCATTGTGAATTTTCCATGAACATATTCTTTGAATGTGTAGGTCACCATAAGCCTCTTATTTAGCTAAACCCATTTTAAACTAATCTTGGTTGTTCCAGTTGGCAGTTGTTAATCATGGAGGTGGCTGTTTACATCAAGCTTACATCACAGCCAATGCTATTCCCCTAGGTACCTTCTTTGGGCATGTGCAAGTTAGTATTAGAGCTTGGGGATGCAAAAGAGGAGGCTGCAACTTTTTGAGAAGCAGAGGGAGGAGAACATTTGCAGCACAACAGTTTAAATCTTTAGGATTTCTAACAGTTGTGATTTTCATTTAAGGAATGAACATGGCCTTTAACTAAACAGGTGGTGTGAGGAGAAGGGGAGTTAACTGTGCTCTGCTTGCAAAGGAAAAGGAAATAAAAGAGTATTTCATAGGGACATTCGAGACACCTGTGATTTACCATTTTATGAATACATTTTTTTTTACCCACATCTTCCTATTCTGGTCCCTCATTGCGCCCGCTCTTTGTTTACTAGCATTTCAGCATTCATACATTCATGCAGCTTTCCCTGCCAATAACTGGACTATGTGACAGTGTTAGATTACATGCAGTATATTTTCCTAACTGATTTTTGTATACCTCATTTATAGCATTCCATTCAAGTGAAGGGTTCATTATAAAGAATTTTGCAGATCTAGTTCATTGGACAATAAACTTACAAAGTGAATCACAACTAGTATCTGTGAATGGAAAGCAGTAATCTTTCTATGAACCAGAAGACATTGCTAGAAAACCACTAATCACTAGAGCACAGATAGCTGTAAGCACTTCACTTATAGGAAGAACAAATTGCTCTGGCCAAGAGGGAAATATGTGCTGCTTCTTATAATTAGTGACAAGTTCTTCACATTCTAACCTCCTTAGATATAGCACATGTAGGAAGATTAAGAACCTGTTAATTTTATTTCAGTCATAGAAATTTGCTTAGAATATTTGACATACTTACCCAAATTTAGAAGAAAAATGCCCAGGTTACACAACCTTATATTACCAGCTAAAAATCCTCCTATATTAGTCTTGTTGCTGTGCTGGGCTAAGCCACACTGGCGCGCTTCTCACGCGCTTCCAATCACGTTTTGAAATCCGTTTTCAGTGCATTACAATGTGGGTGGCCACACTGTGTTTACTGTGCTGTGATTCATTCAGATAACGAAATGATGCCATAATCACAGCATAGGTAGTTAAAAACCTCTGTGCTTAGTGTCTCCTTAATACTAAATACCCTGGACATTTGGAATGGACAGAGCATTGGTTAGATTCAAAAGGGAAAATAAGTCTATGTCATAGTCAGTTTAGAGTCCCTTTAAGAGACCTTGGTAACATGAGCTTTTCTTGATTATACAAAAGGTGGCCATACATCTATGAGATTTTACTTACCCGACCGAGCACTCACGTGATGTTCATCGATGCTGCCGGAACTGCTTCTCCCGATCGTATATTTGACCGACATGCGATCGCAAAATCCCATTCATTTTGCGATTGCATGTCGGTCGAATGTAAGATCGGGAGAAGCGGTTCTGGCAGGATCGAAGGAACATCCGTGAGCGCTTGGCCGGGTAAGTAAAATCTCATAGATGTATGGCACCTTAACTCTATGGTCTAACCCTATCAGCGGTGTGTGTGTGTGCGGGGGGGGGGGTGTAAATCTGCTCCATTTACTCCATCTCAGACTTGGTAAAGAAATCAGATTTTGTCCCTTTAAAAATGCAAATGTGAGAGGTTGCATTACAAAGTGCAGAGAAAAGCAAAAAAAGTGTAGTGTAAATTCAATGTAATAAATGTAATAAATATGGTCCTAAGTTTCCAATTACATTAGGGTGCTTCATACATATGTTTGTGTTAGGCAATTGTAAAATGGGGGTAGATAATTTGCTCCAGAGACTGTCAGCCTTATGAGGCAGGGTGTTGGAGGCAGGCTGTTGCTTTGTTTTTGTATCATTTGGGTTCAACTGCTTCTCTTTGTTTAATTAATTGCCTATTGAAGCCTAATAGGGATGTGCCAAACTTTTATCTAAACCTAGATTCTGGTTGAAAATCCTGGTTTCATTATAGAAATTTCACTGCTCAAAACTAATAATGAATTTAACAAAATTTTAAATTGGGGAAACCAATTTTTTTGCCAAAATTTCACACAAAATGAAGATTACAACCATCAAAATTCCATGTTGAAACCTGGGTCTGTTCCACAAACCCACTGGCCGCAGAACCCTGGAAAATTGGTCACCATTAAAGCCTGCTTCCATACCCTCCTCCTTTTCTAGGGGGGTTTCAAATTTGGCTAAGCCTTAATATTTATTTTGTAAACTCTGTTCCTCTGCAAACATATAGGTCAGTTTCAGGTGAGATGGGGCCTATGTGGCAGCAGATACAGAAAGCTTGGGAACCTAATGTAAAAGATTATCTATGGATACCAGCTACCACAGATCTCTCATATTTTGCCTTTTTACCAGCCCTGCCTACATCTGGGTCTGATACTAACAGATAATTAGTCTTTCATATCCTTTTTGCAAGCACAGGGAGATACACTCTATCCCTGGATGAAATATGTGAGCATTTGTGTCCCACTGGAGAGGAGAGATGGGGGTGAAAAAGATTTTACCAACTTTAACCAGATGTAACTTTGGTTAGGGTTTACCAAGAAATAATAGCAAATTGAATCCTGGCAAGTTTGAACATCTAAAATTTAAACTATAATATCTCCTGTAGCATCAACGGTCATTCACCACGAACTAGAAATTCTTCCAGCTCATAGAAAATTGCTAATGACAAGACACTGACATTAAACAATACATGCAAATCTAGTAAACCCTAAGTTCGTAGCTCATAATTTATCACAAATGTATTTTCTCTGTACATGTAATATTAGGAAGATAATGTTCTAACTTGGGGCATATTTAGTAACCAGCGGTATCTGAAACTTCTAACACTGCAGGTTAGCACAAAAGAACAACCACAGCTGGACAAATCTTTTAATCTATTGGTGTCAAGTAGAAATGAGATCTGGTTCCAACTCGGACCTGAATCCGACAGGGAACCCCTAGGTTCCTAAATCCGAACATTCTGTCTGAAACTGAGCTGAAAGTTTGTTTTGAAGGGTTACCAAATGTCCGAGGTTACGTTCTGTAACCGTCGAAAATCATCCCGTACATTTGGAAACTCAAAAGTATTCTCCAATTGTATTTTCGGTGGTTATCGCACATTAGAGGTTATTTTTGAGGGTTACCGAAAGTAATGACATACATTCGGTAACACTCGAAAATACGTTCAGAACCCTCCAAAGTACGTTCTGTTTCCGAATCTGCCTGGCAGTGTTGAAAGGGATGTCTGATTTTAGCTGCAGCCAACATAAGAGTTTCATATGTGGGGGAAACATAAAGCAGCAACCTGTGGAGCTATTTTACCTTAAGCTCTACTTTAAGCCAAGCTACAGTAAGTAATGCACCTAATGTTTGCTACCGTAGGAAGAATTTTATCTAAGATTTCACATGGGTTCAGAGTAATAAGACTTTTGTCCTTTTATCACTTTCTGTGGAAGCTGAAGAGAGTAGTTGCATTCATGCTACAATACATTGTTTAATCAACGAGGGCATTGGCTATTATCTAAATTAATTTTATTATATCACATAGAGAAGCTTTGTTGTGTCATACAGAGTTCTGCTTTTTGGGAGAATTGTGATAGTAAAATGTTTGCAGGTTTCTGAGGAAGAATGAGTTTTGCCACTGAATTATTCACCAGCTTTATAAATAGACAGCAAGGGCATGAATTACTTTTAACCTGAAAACCAAATCTTTTGCAAAATTTGAAGGGTTAATTATAAAGAATTGTAATGCCATCCAAAATGACTTCCGAGAAATTATTCTATAATTCTGCCTCCTTTCCTTCGGTGCAGAATGATTCCTGGGGAAAGAAAGATTTGTCGCCCATTTTTTACGATATGAAATGGGTCTCTGACCCCTTCTAGCTCTTGGCACATTTTCCTTTGCCAGGCAGCCTAGCAGGTGGATTTCACTTACCTATTTATTATCTACTTATTACCACTTCTATCTAATCTATTTATTAATGATTTGGAAGTGGGTATTGTCAGCAAGGTTTCTGTGTTTGCTGATGACACAAAATTTTGTTGACCATTAAAAACTTTAGAGAATGTGCAATCGTTGCAGGGGGATCTAGATACAGTAGATTGTCTGCTAAGTGGCAGATGAAATTCAATGTTGATAATTGTAAAGTGATGCATTTTGGACTTAAAAATCCTTGTGCTACTTATACTATAAATGGCTCTGTGTTAAGTGAATCCCTGTTGGAAAGGGATCTTGGAATTTTGGTGGATAACAAACTTAAAGAAAGCAAGCAGTGCCAGGTGGCAACAGCCAGAGCCAGCATGGTATTGTCTTGTATAAAGAGAGGTATGGATTCAAGGGAGGAAAATGTAATTCTCCCTCTTTACAATGCATTGGTAAGGCCTCATTTGGAATATGCAGTGCAATTTTTGAATCCTGTGTACAAAAAGGAAATAGAAAGGGTTAAGAGAACAGCAACTAAAATAATAAAGGGAATAGGGGACCTTGAGTATGAAGACAGATTGGATAATTATGTACACTAGGCAAAATGTGCTTGCATGAGGATATGATTACTGTGTATAAATACATTAACGGGCCATACATTAAACTATCTGGGGCATTGTTCACCAATAGAACATGTCAGAGGACATGCGGACATCACTTAAGACTTGAAGAAAAGAAATTAGTCTTCAAGTTCAGAAAGGGTTTTTCACTGAGAGAACGGTAAAACTATGGAACGATCTTCCATTGGAAGTTGTGATGCCAAGTTCATTGAATAGTTTCAAAAGAAAGCTGAATGAGTTTCTGAAGGCAAGGAATGTTGCAGGTTACTGGTATTGATACATACACAGGGATATTTCTGTTTGACATTTGGAGTCAGGAAGGAATTTTTTTCCACTTCATAATTCTGGTGGGGTTTTTTTTGCCTTCCTCTGGATCAACAGTTAAAGGGTATGTCCACCCTAAAATTGATTTTTTAATATAAGATCCCCCCTGGGCTCCCAGCCCCAACCGCTATATTTTTTTTTTTAGAAAGCCCCCCAAACTCTACTTACCTCCCCTCTTTCCTCCGCCGCGCTCCCGGCCCTCTGCTTGCAAGATAATGCAAGCAGAGGGGCGGGCCCGGCAGCCGCATCTGTGATTGGCTGAGCGGCAGCCAATCACAGACACGGCTGCCGGCAGCACACTTCGCCGGAGGAAAGAGGAGAGGTAAGTAAGAGTTTGGGGAGCTTTCTAAAAAAAAAAATATGCGGTTGGGGCTGGGAGACATGGGGGAACAGTACTGAAGGGTTTATGCTAGGGGGAGGGATAGTAGAAACGGGAGGGAGAGGGAGGGAGAGGGAGGGAGAGGGAGGGGGAGGGAGGGGGGAGAAGGGCTGCAGTACGCATGGCAAAAATCTACCTGAGGCCAGCTAGCAGGCAGTGTCCTATATGGACTCTGCTAGCCTCCTGGTGGGCAGTTTTTGGGACTTTGGGGGGGGACTACAGGAGAACCCTATGGAGCTGGGATGTGAGGTAAGGATTAAACTACACTACATGGTGGGGCCAGTAGTTGGGGGGATTATAGTTTTGGGAGTGTGGGTATTACTGAGTGGGTTGAGCAGTATAGAGGTATGTCTTTATTCAACCTCAAATACTATACTATACTTATTACTTTGACTAAAAAAATATTGAAAATTACTGGTATTAATACATATACTGTAGTAGTAGGGATACTTTCTGATTGCCATTAGGAGTCAGGAAGGATTTTTTCCCTATCTTTTTATCTGGGTTTTTTTTTTGTTTTTTTAACCTTCCTCTGGATCAACTGTTAGGTAGGGTTAAAGAGGATGGTGTAATGGTTGGACTAGATTGACGCATTTCTTTATCAAACTCAATTACTATGTTACCATGAAATATAATATATCAACCTTATCTGTGCATACAGTGATCTGATGAAACCTATAGGTTTGTCATGTGATAATTCTCCATGATAAATACATTTATAGCTACGGTAAGTCTTTTTTATATAAAAGCATATATACTGCACCAACCCAAATATGATTGCCAAATCTGTTAACATTTTCTTCCATAAAGTAAGGCAATGTTGTAAAATATAATTTCCCCCGTTATTATCATACCAAGTTTATTTTGGCACACGCCATATGGTGATATGGCCAGAGAAATCATGCTGTGTTTGCAACCAAAAATTGCGGTAAATAACAGAAGTACAAAGTTCTTTTTTTAATGAGAAGGTTGTTTTTTTGGGTAGATATAATTACAGTAACTCATGATTAACATATTTGAAATTATGCATTAATTTCACGTGGTCATTGATAAGTTCATTTTACTATCTTGAACATTCTCTCCTTGAGATGTAATAAAATGTGTCAAAGTTTCAAACTATGTTTGGGTAACATTTATATATTTCTTTTAGGTCAGCTCTCTAACACAAGAGGTGTCCCAACTTGGTAAGGATATGAAGAGTGTTATGAATATTTTAGAAAATTTATTGGCACTACAAAGACCAGTTGGGTACTATTCAACTTATGGCACTGTGTTGGATACAGTGGGGACAACCTTAGGTTCTCCAGTACAACAGTTACAAAGTAGAAACACATGGACAACAAATCAACCTTGCTTACAAAGACAAACAGAGGCGTTAATTGGAACCCCAGCACAGCTTTGTCAGAGTGGAGTTGTGTCTGATCTTTGGAATATGGATCCTTCATCAGCGGGAAGCAGTCCTCAAAGAAATGCATCAAATGTTCATAACTCATTAGATGGGGAATACTATTATACTTCCAATCTTGGATTTTCTCCGTCACACTATCAAGTTATCCAAGCAGACCATTTCCCGTTTTTAAAATGTGCAACGCCACATTCAGACTCTACCTTGACTCCCCTTCAGTCTATTTCTGCAACTCTTTCCCCGTCACTTGGTTCATCTTCTGAAACGTCAATGCAGCTTGTTTTGCCAAGCAGATCAGAAGAAGGATTCAGTCAAGGAGCAATTAGTTCATTAAGCCTTGAAAATCTGCCAGGTTCATGGGACATGGAGGGAACAGTAGGTATTTCTAGACATTCAGTAGAAGATTGTTCCCAAGAAATTGTGACAAGTACATTAGATTATAAAGATGATAAAGCCATAAATGTATAATGATAACTAATTGAAAGTGCTTAGATTGTCTGGCAGGAGCAGTGAGATGTTCATATAATTGCATGAAACTGCAATGGCATATAAAAGCTGGCAGAAGGTAAAAGGCATGCTGAAAATGGAAAGTTTAGGAATTTCATACAGAAAACATCTTACTGTATATCCAGAAGCATGGTGGGTATGTTTTTTTACTTTTACTTATATAAGCTATTGGTCCGTGTGCCAGATTTTTGTGAGAGACTCAAGACCGTCAGGGTCAAAACTGCCAGGAGTCATATTCAAAAGAACACATGATCATATAAGTCATAGGGAGTTATTGTATCTCAAAGCAACAGCTCTTCCCCGAGTGCCTGATTGTTATTTGAAAACAATAATGCTGTCAATGCTTGCTTCAGGTGACCAAGACTCCTGCTGGTCTATTTGTCAGTTCAGAGAAGACATAAGTACAATTATCGCTGCATGTCATCTCCTAGACAATCAACCAAATAGAGTTGGTAGATGGTGGTTAGTTGTTGCACGTTACTTGTCATTTTAATGAAACCTCCTAATTTATTTATCAAACAAATGCTATTTTTATATTCTTGGTATGAAATATGTATTTAACAATTTCAAATATTTATAACTGTGTCTTTTTTTGGTAAGAGCTTTGCAGTTTTCAAGAGAAATGCACAATTCTTATGCATATATTATTTGGAAATAATAAATAAACAAAACATTGATGTCATTAAAATGCTATCCCCGTTGCATGCAGTTTGAATGAATGTATGCAATAGATAAAATAAAACATACAAATGTTATCTTGTAAATATTATAAGATAATATTAATATACCCTTCAAATATTTAGACCAGACTTTCAGAAAGGAAATCTTTAATTTATTGTTACATTTTTTTTTCCTCCAGAAAAGCAATAGCGTTTTTATCAATGTTTAAAACTGTTCCTTATAGCGGCTGTTTTCCAAGACTGTTAGAGAAGTAAACACTCATATTTTACTACACAACAAGAAAAAAAAGAATGGCTGTTGAATTTCATATTGACAATCTGGACCAAAGAAATATTAATTATCATTATCATTTATGAGTAAACAGAATAATAATTATAATATGCTTATAATCTACTCAACGGTGTGAGTTCAAACTGTCCCATAACTGTGTTCAGATAAACATTATGTGCCGCTCCTGTTCATAGTCAGAGGTCTAAAGCAGGCCTATTGCACCAATTAACAGTAGTGAAGCAGAGTCTATACGATACCTTAGACTTTGTAGCAATACCAGGCATTGTATTCTATGGCAAGTACCTGTTAGTGGGGGATGCAGAGAAAGGTGGTTACAATGAATACAAGTAAGGAATACCGTATCTTATGACTGAATTTATTGCTCTTTAAGTTTATAGTATTAAAATATTCAAATTGAGCAATCTGCATTTATGATTTAAAAGTAAGGGTAACTGTTCAAAGAGATGTTACTTTCCATACAGCTACATAATGGTGCTTTCTTTTCCAGGTTTGTAAAATGTTTGGAAGGGTAACTAAACACAAATTTTTCATTTTAATACAAGATACACAGGCAGTAGTTCAAATACCTCAAGCATGGAAAAATTCAGACTAGTTTTGAATTTCGACAAAACAATTGTTACAGCACTAGCAAATTTATAATAATAATTAGTCTTTCCATGGTATTTTCCTTTTCAGATTCTGATCAGTAGATCATAAGACGTTTTCATACTCGCTTTCATTAAAGCTTAGAGTGATGCAAAATATAAACATGAACAGAAATGGAAATTTCTTAGTAAAAAAAACTAAACTTGTAGATTCATTTTAAGTTTATAATGTGTTATCAAACCTGAGAAAGGTAGCTCCTTATCCAGAGTGTTTCCATCTACTTTATAGTGACGGTAGTTTCCACCCATAAATACATGTACTGCCAATTCCTTAAATTCCCATTTTAACCTTACATACTCATAATCCCAAAAGGAAGTGCTAGTTTTCACAATACCACTTTTTTAATGATCGTTACCGTGGTGATGAATGTACCTTCGCGGTCATAAATTGTGCGATTGCCCATAGAATACTATTGCGGTAGTTTACTACTACTGCCGTGTCCGTACATTAATGATAACCCACGGTTTCTCAAATTTGCGATACAGTGGGTTTTTAAATAGGGCCCATGATGACAAGAGGTAATCTTTCCATTACTGGCATATGTATGGCTGGGTACAAACCACTACAATTTGCATTAAAAAAAAGGCAGAAAATGGGCTTCTGTTGACTTTAGCTGCACAAAACTAGAATATCATGCATATTGTTTTCAATCCTCTGCAGGCATCTGTGTAATACCAATAACAATTTTCGAAAGTCTCTTTTTTTTCCATATACACATGCTCAGAATGTTCCATATATTTTAGGTATTATAACTGTTGACGAAGAATCTTTTATCAAAACCTGTATGTGTGTTTAGTTACCCTTTACAGGCGAAGAAAAGAGTTAATTCAGCCTTTCCCCTATCTGAAGGACCTCAACCCTGGAAATTCAGAAGATTGGAAGACACTTGAATTTCTGTCCAATCCAGTTCAGTCCCTTTTAGGCACATGAGACTTGTACTGGGTCACCAACCCCGGGAAGTGGGCGGGATGACAGATGCAGCTTTAGGGCAAAAGTTCCCCTGAATTTCTGAATTCCCATGGGTGAGGACCCAAGAATTTAGGTTGCCTAATGGGACAGCAGATAGGAGAAATAAACCCTCTAATTACCCTTTAAACAATACTGGTCTTTACCAGAGATGCACTTCAAACTGACATGAAAAGAGGTATTAAAAAAAAATAATATCTGAAATGTTTAAAGGGCATGTCCACCCCCAAAACTATAATTTAACCCACTACTGGCTCCACTGTGTAGTGTAATAAAATCCTTGCTCATGAATTGCTTCAATATTCAAACTGCTGGCTCGACTTAACGCTGTGTCTCCATGTGTGCACACATTTGTATCAACATAATGTTACACTGTGATATATTCTGCATGAATGTCTTTCCCACTCACTTGTTCAGACTGGAAGGTCCGGGTGTGACTTACCCCAGACTTTGCGCTTTCCCCTCCGAACCTGGTTCCCTTTTCAACAATACTTATAGCACATGGATAACTATAATGACTCACCACTTCGTAGGGTTGGTCCCGGTGCCGAAATGCCCCAGACCCGTAGCTAGGTTCTGTTCCTCAGATAGATGCAGTAGACAAAGGGTTTCCGATCCCGATATACCAGCACACTCAGCAGTAGATTAAAACATTATTTTATTTGTAACAACATTAAAAACAATACTCCTGATGCATTTCGGAAACTAACCGTTCCCTTACTCATAGGCTGTTAGCATGTTAACAACTACCCTTGTCTCATACACTTAGCTTCTCCCCGTCCGGGGCTAAACTCACCTGCTCAGACTAGTAAGTACTCTGAAATACAGTTCTGGATGAATCTCTGTTTAACTTTTAAAATATACTATTTATGTACATGTGCAACATTGTTTCTAATTCAGATACTTTGTAATCTCTATGCTCTACTTAATTAAGATTTTCTCTGATTTCTTTTAATGGTTGAATGCTAGGCTAATGTTCCCTCTACCCGGGAATCGCTATCAATCCTGTCTCAAATAAAAACGTTTTTAATAAGGTACATAAATAGTATATTTTAAAAGTTAAACAGAGATTCATCCAGAACTGTATTTCAGAGTACTAACTATGGAAGTAAACAAACAGTTATAAGATTTGAGCAGGTGAGTTTAGCCCCGGATGAGCAGGAGTTAAGTAAGGATATAAGACAAGGGTAGTTGTTAACATGCTAACAGCCTATGAGTAAGGGAACTGTTAGTTTCCGAAACGCATCAGGCGTATTGTTTTAAATGTTGTTACAAATAAAATAATGTTTTAATCTAGTGCCGAGTGTGCTGGTGTATCAGGATCGGAAGCCCTTTGTCTACTGCATCTATCTGTAATAAAATCCTTATCTTACATCCCAACTCCAAATAGCTGCCCTGCTATGCCCCTCCAAAGTTCCAAAAACTGTCCACCGGGAGCCTGGCAGAGTCCATATAGTGCCTCCTGTCTCTCCTCCAGGAGAATTTTGCGCACTGCAGCCCTCCCCCCTCCCTCTCCCTCCTGTTTTGCTCTCCCTACCCCTAGCACAAAATTCCTTTGGTGTACTGTAGGTCTCCCTCCCCCAGCCCCAACTGCCATATTAGTTTTGGCAGAAACTCCCCAAAAACTCTACTTACCTTACCTCTCTCCTCTGGCATTCTCCACTGCCGGCAGCCGCTTCCGTGATTGGCTGCCTCTCAGCCAACGATGGACGCGGCTGCCGGTCCAGCCCCCTGCTTGCAGTTTCATGCAAGCAGAGTGCCGGGACAGTACGCCGGAGGAAAGAGGTAAGGTAAGTAATGATTGGGGGAGTTTCTGGCGGTTGGGGCTGGGGGAGGGAGACCTACACTACCCCAAAAGTTTTTAAAAGGGGTGGACATGCCCTTTAATAATGTGTAGGGGTAAATACAACACTACAGATACTGCTTATAAGTGAATGGCAATGTAATGTGTTTTGTTAAAAAAATGTATGTAATTTGTTTTTTTTGTAAAGCTACTGTATGTACACACATTAGACAATCTGCCCAACCATCGCTATCTTTTATTCACCTAGAGACAAGCTGTTTGGCAGTAGCTGATAAGCCTGTTTTATTGAGAGGGGAGGAGAAGCAATTGGGGGACCCCCCATCCAGCAGGCCAGATCACTAAACAATGTTAAGGGTAGTCATACCTGGCAGTAGACATTCGTCTGTCCCTTTGATCAACAATTATCTCATGAGTGTACATTGCTGTCATTAAAGTAAATGTAATGCATGCAGATTTCTATTAGCAAGAACGAATATTATGTTCAGTGGTTTCTGTCAAATACATTCAATAACCAAAATGCAGGATACCAAGAGGATGTAGGAGATAAATTAATAGGCAATACTTGTGAGCTAAAAATATTTCTACGAAGCACATTTATTTTTATATCCCTTTAAATACATGCGACCTTTAAACATTTTGTTAAAAAAAAAAAGTTTGGCTTTGCACAGAAGAAAGTTCCACATGGAAATAATAGAGGCTGGAAATCCTATTAATGCAAGAAATGTTCCAATTTTTTCTAAGGTAGATTTTCTCTGCAGCTCAATGTGCTGTTTCAACAATAACCCGGTTTGCATGAATCTCAGCTTTGAAAATGTCTTCCTGTAGATTTTTATACTGCTTCCAAGAATGAGATGTTTCACTCAAGTCACTTTCATGTACCATACGAACACTTAACGTTTTATAAAGTTTACAGAACTGAAACCATTACTATTTCTCTGTGTGTAATGATTTGTACATGATATACATATCTTTATATGCTACAGATTGTAACTTATTGATTTTATATGACAGTGGACAGGCAACCATGAATACTGATTACTATAAATCTTTCTTTTGGACTGCTTACCTTTATATTTTTTAGAAAGAATAAAGAAGGGAACAATAAACTACATTAAATTAACCATGCTGCCAAACCAAAAAGTCTCTCTCTTTCTTTTAGTCTATAATATGTGTGGTATGTTTGTGTGCTTGTGTATACAGTGTGTGTAAAGGGTGATATAAATAAGTTTATCCAGAGACTTAAACACAAAATGTGTTTTCCGGAAGAACAAAGTGTGGAAAAATGTGTACATAAAAGTATCCTGTTAAAGAAAAAAAAGTAACTTTATGCCTAATATCCAAAAGTACACACTGCGTGTGTAATACTTTGAAACAGTATTGTTACATGATGTGAATGAAATATGGGAAAGGCAAGAAAAGGGTAAAAAGAGAGACAACTTAACTAAAACAGAAAGAAATGCACTCAAAATGTTGCAGAACAACAGAGAGATAATTATAAAGAAAGCAGATAAAGGGGGAGCTATTGTAATCCAGAACAAAGAAGATTACCGTATATTACCGAAGCAGAAAGGCAGTTAAATATGGTTGAACATTATAAACCTTTAGATAATGACCCCACGTGGGCTTTCAAAAAGGAAAGTGATAATGCAATATTACAGGCCTTTGGTAATGGGTTAATCAACAAACAGACAAGTATTATATATACTACCGAAAATACACAAAGGTCTAACCAATCCTCCAGGTAGACCAATTATATCGGGGGTAGGCTCAGTGCTACAACCCTTGTCTCAGTTTGTCGACACTTATCTACAGCCCATGGTGTCAAAACTGCCAGTGTGTCTAAAGGATACTACAGACTTTCTACAGAAATTTGGTACTGTAAAAAGGATTTGTGACACTGATATACTATTTAGTATTGATGTCCAATCTCTATATTCATCAATACCTCATGAGGAGGGAGTAAACTAACGCAGAAACTGCATTATTAGGTTTGGATACATCATCAGCCATGGTCTAATTTTTGCTAGAACTACTGACACTCGTCCTGAAAAGAAATCACTTTACATTTTGGAAACAGCTGATGAGGGATTGTGTATTGAGAAAAAAAAGATCCCACATATGGTATACTATTTAAAGATCCCCCCCCCTGTGTTCTCATACAGAAGAGGGCGTAGTATTGGAGATAGACTAGTTAAATCAGATTAGTGCAATACAGTGAGAACTACTACAAGGTTTCTGAGTACACCAAAAATGGTAACATTTCCCTGAGTCAGCTGCACTTGCTGTAGTTCAGAAATAAAGGGTGATCATGTGACACATCCTTTAAAAGAAACTAAAATACCACTAAATGGGTATTTTACATGTGGGACTGAATCAGCTGTGTATGCCCTTGTGGTAAAGTTTATGTCGCTCAGACATCACAAGCGGTTAAGATCCGTATTTCTGAGCACAAGAGATCAATCAGAAAATATGATCTGAACAATAAAATTACACATACACCTATTGGGGAACATTTTTGCATAAATAAACATCCTATCACAAGCCTAAGATGGCAGGTCCTAGAACATGTAACTCTACCAGTAAGGAGTGGTAAAAGACAAAGAATGCTACTCCAAGCAGAATTAAAATGGATTGATGCATTACAAACACTGGAACCTATGGGCCTTAATGATGCTTTTAATATTAAATGTTTCCTGTAATTATTGTTATTGTACTATAGCAATTTGTTCCATTTCTTCTAGTAGATATAAAATCTTTACACAGGTATATTTTAAACTGTTACTCAGACAGTCACCAGCTTCCAGAGGAACCAAATAGGATAATCCTGCAGGTCTGAGAGTAGACCCAGGCAATCCTGCTACACTGTGTGGTTGAAACTAAACATGCTAGGTTAATACTTATTAGTATTCACTACGGCAAGTAGTGATGCTACCTCATATATTATAACAGAAGGTACCTCACAGCATCATATTATTATAATAGCATTGCCCTAATAATCTAACGTATAAACAAACATTTCTCATTCCCAGTTTACCTAAAGAAATGGATGTATCCTTTATATACTCTTTGATACAGATCTAACTGAAAAAAATAGCTTCAGAGCAATTTTTAATAACTGATAACTGCTTTTTATTTCAGTATTACAGTAAATCCTTGGTATGGTGGCCAGCCAGCACCTTCATCCCAACCATTAATAGTGGCTGCCAATTCAAATAAGTCCACTCCCTAGTTACCCCATCAAATGGATGGGTTTAAAAAATCGGTTTGGCAATTGGGCCTGGTAGAGCTATGGAGTCTAATTAGGGAATTTCATCTGCAGGTACCAGGACAGGAGGATTAAATCAATACTTTCAGTAGCAGCCTCCAAAGCTTAATACAGAGAACAAATATACAAAGAAAACAGGGAGAATAAATGATATTACCAGCACTGCTGCCACCAATTTGTATCAGATCACTGCTTTATGGAAGGATTATGGGTAGCATGGCACACAGTGGGTTACTCTGATGGTCTGGCACAAAGCAGACAGTGCACATAAACAGGTTCCCCACATAACATGTGCAGCAATCACTTTGAATATTAGCAAGGCCTGTATAGTGTGTGTCCTTGTAAGTTGGTGTACACTTATCTGTTGCCTCAGAGTTTGTATCCAATGAGGTAAATTGTCTATCCAATAATCTGTCCTCCCAACAGGTGGTAACAGGATCTTATACACAGGATCTTGTGTTGCAGTCAATATCTCTCCAAAGCACACACCACAATCTACTTTCACTTTCTGTCCTCCTAGCCATATAGAGCAGGGGTGTCTTGTCTTTTATTACTCACTGATGCCACCTGCAGGCTGGAGGTGGTATATAAGGAGTCTTAGTGTATATGTCCATTACAACACACATCACATCCTGTGTAGCAGACAGAAACTTTTTTGGATTACACTTCCTTTTACATGGAGCAGACACAGGGGTGTTGTTTAAGCTGCCATTTGACCATTCCATTTTGAAATAGGGATCTTAGCTCTGTAAGTAAGTTTATGTATTTTGTATATTTTGTGTTGTACCTAATATAAGTCAGTGCTATTCTTTATATACATTTACTGATGGTCATTTAAATAGTAATAGTGAGATAGTACACACATACCTATACACCTTTCCTATATGTAATATCATATACCTCCACCACATTGGTAGCTCCTAAAAACTCAATGCAATCTCCTATGAAGATATACAGTAAATATATTTGTACAATAAAAGGGACCTAGGAAGGTACCAGAACGTTGCCTGCACCTGATGTATCAATACATCGTTTGCACTAAGAAGAGTGCACACAACATACATGTAGTAACATACATAGTAATTAAGGTTGAATAAAGACATACGTCCATCAAGTCCAACCTATTTAAAAAAAAAAATCAAACCCTTCCAAATAGTTGATCCAGAGGAAGGCAAAAAACCCAGCTAAAAAAAAAAGGGGGGGTTCCTTCTTGACTCCAAACAGCAATCGGAAAGTATCCCTGGATCAACCAGATCTATATGTATTAATACCAGTAATTCTCAATATTTTTTAGTTTTAGAAACATATCCAGGCCATCTTTAAAGCTATTCAATGAACTTGCCATTACCACTTCTGCTGGAAGACAGTTCCACAGTTTCACTGCTCTCACTGTAATGAAACCTTTCCTAACCTGAAGATGAAACTTTTTTTCTTCCAATCTTAAAGGATGTCCACAAGTCCTCCTGTATGACCTATTTGTGAACAATGCACCAGAGAGTTTATTGTAGGGCCTATTAATATATTTGTATAAGGTGATCATATCCCCATGCAAACGTCACTTCTATAACAGCCCTAACATATCTAATCTGTCTGCATATTTAAGCTCCTCCATTCGCCTTATTAATTTAATTGCCCTTCTCTAAACTGCTTCCATTTCCAAGATGTCCCTTTTGTATATGGGATTCCAAAACTGCACCACATATTCCAAATAAGGCCTTGTAAAGAGGGAGAATAATATTTTTCTATCTTGAATCTATTCCTCTCTTTATAAACGACAATATCTTGCTAGCTTTAGCTGTGGCTGTCTGGCATTGTTTGTTACAGCTAAGTCTGTTATCTACCAGAACTCACAAATCTTTTTCCATTACAGATTCACTTAACACACAGTTATTTATGGTGTAGGTGGCAGAGGGATTATTAAATCCAAAATGCATCACCTTACATTTATCAACATTGAATCTCATCTGCCATTCTGCTGCCCATTTTGAAAATCTAGCTAGGTCTGCTTCCAGCACTTGCACATCATTTGAAATTTCAAAGCTCTGCATAGTTTAGTGTCATCAGCAAACACAGAGACCTTGCTCTCAATGCCCCCTTCTAAGTCATTTATGAACAGAGTAAAAAGAAGGGGCCCCAGTACAGAACCCAGAGACACTCCGCTTAGAACTTTTGCCCACATAGATGTAGCTCCATTAACCACCACTCTCTGTTTGCGATCCAGTAACCAATTCTCTATCCATGAACAAATGTTTTCTTCTAAGCCAACAGTCCTCAGTTTATACATTAGTCGCCTTTGTGGCACAATATCAAAAGCTTTCGCAAAATCCAAGTATACCACATCCACTCTTACTCACTTCCTCATAAAAACCAATTAAATTTGTCTGGCATGATCTATTTCTAATAAAGCCATGCTGACTACTACTAATAAGATCAGTTCTGGAGACAAAGTTAAGGATGAGAAACAGTGGTCTAGATAGAACTGAACTAAGCTCTTTTAAAATCCGGGGATGCAATCCATCTGGTCCTGAGGCTTTATTGATATTAACTTTGTCTAATTGTTTCTGTACCATATCCTCTGTAAGCCAATGTGAATACTCCTCATTTCTCCCCTGCATATTATTACAATCCTTGCTGTACAAACTAGGGGCCATATTTATAAACCCGCAGTATCGCTTTTTAGCGATACCGCAGGTTGATTAATTTACGATCGCGGTCATAAATGTGCGATCGTACATTTACGACAGAACGTTCTTTAATTAACGAATGCTCGATCGTAGAATACTGTGCGGCAGTATTCTATGGGAATCGTAAATCTACGATTTTGTTATCGTAGATTTACGATATTGATTGTTAAAGTTGCGCTAAAAAGTGGTACCATAGCTTTATAAATGTGGCCCTAGGATTCTCTATAGTGAAAACCCAAGTTAAAAAAACAGTTTAGCAGATTAGCCTTTTCGGCATCCTCTACAACCATCTCAGCCCCATTGTTTAATGATCCCACATTCTCAGTCCTCATCTTTTTACCATTTATATACTTAAAAAACATTTTGGGGTTGTACTTGCTTTGTTTGGCTATCCGTTTTTCATTTTCTACTTTAGCTTGTTTAATTAATTTGGCTTGAAATTTACTGTTCTTTCTATTTCTTCTTCTTTTTCTACTTCTTTTTCTTCCGTTTTATTCTTCCGCTTTTTTGGACCGTATCTCCTCCCACAGTTTTTGAGCTAGAGACATGAAATTCGGTACAGACGTGCGGGGCATATAGGAGAAGTGTGCTATCTTCTAGCTAAGGAATCTGCAGAAGCGTTACGGTGTTATCGGCGAATTTCCGGACTTTTTTCCCATAGACTATAATGGTAACAATCCTCAAATGTGGATGTTTCAAAACAGTTTTTTTCATGGTCATAAATACAAATGGTGATACCTCCAACCCCCCACACAGACCCAAGTACACCCACCTACTGACCTACCTTTCCATTCCCATGGAAGCCATATTTAAAGGGTAACTAAAGTCAAAAAAACTAATTTAGATTTATCCTCAATAAAAGATAGTTTTATGGTTATAAACACAAAAAAGACATACCCCCTCAACCAGACCCAGGTACACACACCTACTAATCTACTTATCCATTACTGTGGCAGCCATACTTGAAGGGTAACTAAAGTAAAAAAAACTAATTTAGATTTATTCTCAATAAAATATAGTTTTATGGTTGTAAACACAAAAAAGACATACCCCCTCAACCAGACCCAAGTACACACGCCTACTGATCTACTTATCCATTACAGTGGCAGGCTGGCAGCCATACTTAAAGGGTAACTAAAGTAAAAAAACTAATTTAGATTTATCCTCAATAAAAAATTGTTTTATGGTTGTAAACACAAAAAAGACATACCCCTCAACCAGACCCAGGTACACACAACTACTGATCTACTTATCCATTACTGTGGAAGCCATACTTTAATGGGTAACTAAAGTCAAAAAAGCAAATTTTGATCAATAATCAAAAAACGTTGTTTTTTTAACCCCCAACATGATACAGGTATACACAGCTACTGACCTACCCCTCCATTACTGTTGCAGCCATACTTAAAGGGTAACTAAAGTCAAAAAAACTAATTTTGACCAATCATCCAAAAAGATTTTTTTTTAACTCTCAACCCAACGCGGTACACACACCTACTGATCTACTTATCCATTACTATGGCAGCCATACGTAAAGGGTAACTAAAGTAAAAAAAAAACTAATTTTGACCAATCACCAAAAAACTTTGTTTTTTTAACCCCCAACGTGATACAGGTATACACAGCTACTGACCTACCCCTCCATTACTGTTGCAGCCATACTTAAAGGGTAACTAAAGTTAAAAAAACTAATTTTGACCAATCATCAAAAAAGTTTTTTTTTTTAACTCTCAACCCGACATGTGTACACACATCTACTGATCTACTTATCCATCACTATGGCAGCCATATGTAAAGGGTAACTAAAGTAAAAAAAGCAAATTTTGATCAATAATCAAAAAACGTTGTTTTTTTAACCCCCAACGTGATACAGGTATACACAGCTACTGACCTACCCCTCCATTACTGTTGCAGCCATACTTAAAGGGTAACTAAAGTCAAAAAAACTAATTTTGACCAATCATCAAAAAAGTTTTTTTTTTTAACTCTCAACCCAACACGGGTACACACACCTACTGATCTACTTATCCATTACTGTGGCAGCCATACTTAAAGGGTAACTAAAGTCAAAAAAGCAAAATTTGATCAATCATCAAAAAACTTTGTTTTTTTAACCCCCAACGTGATACAGGTATACACAGCTACTGACCTACCCCTCCATTACTGTTGCAGCCATACTTAAAGGGTAACTAAAGTTAAAAAAACTAATTTTGACCAATCATCAAAAAAGTTTTTTTTTTTAACTCTCAACCCGACACGGGTACACACACCTACTGATCTACTTATCCATTACTGTGGCAGCCATACGTAAAGGGTAACTAAAGTAAAAAAAAAACTCATTTGACCAATCATCAAAAAAGTTAGTATTTTATCCCCCAACCTGATATGAATACACACACACCAAATGACCTACCTTTAATGCATGTGACATATTTATAGGGTAAGTAAAAAACAACAATGTCCTCATCATTGACATTATTGAGTTTTAAAATCTGCAGCACAAACACACAAATTCCCTTCCAAATGCAGTCTTTCAAGCCAAATTCAAAGTTTATACTTAAACTTTCCCTTTCTAGTTGCTTTCTTGCACTCTTTATTACAGCTTTAATACTCCCTGTAATACTGTTCTGTTCCCTCTGATTTCAAAATTTTAAAAGCCTTTTTTTTTTTCATTTACCTTTTTACCTGAGCATTAAGCCATGCAGGAGTGGACCTAATTTTTTTACACTTGTTCCCTAAAGGTTTTTTCAAAACGTATGAAGTGCTTTTTAAAAAAAAAAAGCATACTGGCAACATTTCGGTCCAGGGTCTAGGAACTTTCTCAAGCCAGTAGGTGGGCACACACCTTTTTGAGCTTGCATATATTTACCCTGGCGCTATCATAAATCCATTAACATTCCACATAAGATAGGTGCACTCAAGGGACTATATCAAGGGTCCGTTTATCAAGTTTCATTCATAAAGGTCCTTAGTCCAGGACTGAAATGTTGCACTATGCACCTGTAGCACAAAATAAATTAGTTTTGATTCAATTCCTTGAGTGCGCCTATCTTATGTGACAGATAGTGCTGTATGCTGTATGCAGTTTTGACAGTTAGTATGGGGGAAAACCGTCAGGTGTCAGAGACTGTGCAAAACAAGTACTTTATTGAAGGCATGCAGTAACACACACACCTCAGAATAAGTGCTACTTACACATATTTATTTATAGACTAAAGGGTATGTCCACCCCCCAAACGAAAATTTAGTATCTGCTAGGAAAAGGCTGTAAACCTCGACCTCATGAGGTTTACAGCTACCAAAGATTCCCCCAAATCTACTTACCAGCATTCGTTCCCCTGACGCCTTCTGCTTAACTCTTGTGCCTTTTACGAGCATGGAAGTCAAGTAGGGGGGGCTCGACTGGCATCTGCTCCTGTGATTGGCTAAGGCAACTAAATTTTCGTTTGGGGGTGGACACCTTTTAAGATGCCGCAAAGTCATTTTTTCAGTATACATACACTTTAAGACAGTTGCCATTGTAAGTAAATGTCAGAAATGCAAAGTCCCAGTAGTGCTTCTTTCTGCATCTACTAGATAGACAAAAAGGACATTATGAAAAGCTATGGCTTACTGCCTTGTGCTTTTGTATTGTACATTAGATATACATGACTGTATGACACTGTGACTGAAACAAACAATTTAATATGATATTGCCTGCAATGGCCCATGGTAAAAAACTAATGTGCTACATTTTTCTGAGTTACTGGATAAATGTTTCCATCTAGTAAGTGGGTAGTGTACTTGGGACTATGTCAGAAGTAGATGTTAATATCATCTCAAATTAATATTAAACATTCAGGAGTATTTTAAAGTGCTTGCTTAGAAAAGAGCTAGGAAAACACCAAGGAACATATGATTCACATATTTCCCCTTCTGGATGAATTAGCAGGTTTCATATTTTTTTAATGACAATGTACAATTAAAATAGGTTTATGCGCATTTAAAGTAGCTGGGATACTTTTAAATAAAGATACAGCAATCATATATAGCTGCTATGTGTTATTTGTTCATTAATGACCAATACATCTGTTAGAACAACTTGATTGTAATTGAAACTTCAGCTATAATATATTACCCTCAAAAGCTCTGCACAAAGTAAACAGGCATGCAAACAGAGCTTGATGACTCCTTTAATATAATCACATTAAGATTTTGTTTGGTTTTGTATTGGCTCTACAGTGGTTGCTTTATGTAATACAAAATAAAAAATTAGTTAGTTAGCCCTATATTGTCAGGCATGAAAATACATGCTGGTGCTATGAGTATATGAATAAATATATACAAAGAAATAGGCAAACAGAAAACTACCTGAAAGCCTAAGAAAACCCATTCGGCACCATATAGATATAAGGGTGTATACCAAACCTTCCAGACAGAAATATGTTAAAAAATACACTTTATTATCGAAACAGTTAAAAAACTATAAAAAGCCACACAATAAATAGATCAATAAACCTGGGCGTCCCCAGGACCCTAAATCAACTAACATGAGTGTCCCCGAGTCAAGAGCAGAATAAAGCGTAAAGGACTAGCTGTAAAAGCAAACAAGCAAGAGAAGCAGGAGAAGCAGATCACAGCAAATGGGAGCGGGCACATCCGCGCAACCCCTCTTCGTCCTAGGGGTCGGGGTAACCCGTACCTGAGACAAAAGCTGAGACAAAGCAAACTGAGGGGTTGTGCGGATGTGCCTGCTCCCATTTGCTGTGATCTACTTCTCCTGCTTCTCTTGCTTTTTTGCTTTTACAGCTAGTCAACAGGAAGTGTTCATGAAGTTATATTGCTGAGGGGGTAAGGTGTTAGGAAAGATTAGAGTCTGTAAAAAGGGGAGGTTGTGAGGAAGAAATGGAGCCTGGGGAGAGAGATTGGAGCCTGTGTAAAAACATATTGGAACTAGGGGGGAGATTAAGCATGAGGAGGGAGAAGAGAATGGGTTGAGAAACGAGCCAGGGAAAAGAAAGAAGCTGTACGACTTTGAGACATGTCCAAAAACTAGCAATGACTGCATTGGTCTAAACTGGTGGCAGAGGTTCGTAGTCAGATATCCAGGCAAGAAGGCAGACGGCAAAGAATCAGTGGTACGGGGAAATTATAATGAACAGGAATCAATATAAAGTTCACAAGTCACTGATATAAACCAGGAAGCTAATCTAACTAAACAGCAATGAGAGAAACTGGCGGGTGGTTTAAATAGCCAATGCGGAGGAACCTCATTGTCAACGAGCCACATAAGCAAGTGCAACACCATTAGCGTGTGTTAACATCCAAAACGCCATTAAGCATGTAAAACCTTGATGCCGCAAGATTGCCAACAATAAATTACAGAAGCACTAGCCAAACGAACATGTGATGAACCTTTGTGAAATAAACTCGAAACTTAAAGCTTTCTACATCAATTATTGAGTATTTGAGGGTAAATGATGACCGACAGCCAAATTATAGCTGTAACCAGACAAAGAGGTGAACGGACTGATGGTAAGCTATAACAATTGGTTTAGTATCCATAACAAACAGCACTGTACTTAAGTTACTGGTCTAGGCTGTTATTTCACATTCTGCTTTCACCTTCCTTCAGTCTGCTATTTCTTTTTCCATTCTGCTAAACAATAGTAGTGGTTAATATACATGAAACATAGCACTGCACTGTTACTGGTCTGGGCTAATTTTTCTCCATTTCTCAGTATGCTTCCTTCTTTACCCATTATACTTCTCACTTTTCTTACTCTGTTTCCCTTTTCCCAGTCAGCTTCCTCCATCTCCCTTATGTTCCTTTTCCTCGTCTCTATTTATCATTCTGCTTTCTAATTTTTACCATTCATCTTTCCCCTCTCCCTATTCTGTTTATTTCCTCTTCTTTTTCTGCTTTCCACTTGGAAAGTATGGGAGGTAAAGGAGCTATGTCTTACCTCCTGTTCTTCAATTAATCTAACTGGAGCCAGCAGGAAACCCTTTAAACTTGCCCTCTGCTGCTGCTTTCTGACAAGTGTTGACTATAGCCATGTTCCCTTATACTGCATGCGCATGCACGTATATTGTAAGGGAAGAATGGGTGTAGTCAGCACCTGTCCCAGGAAGCAACAGAGGATCGCGATCATGGATACGTTTAAAGGGTTTCCTGCTGGCTCCAGTTAGATTAATTAAAGAACAGACAGAAATTGCTCCTTTACCTTCAATTAAAGTGAAAAACAGTATGTACAATGTTTTAGTGGAGATACCCTTTAAGACACTATTAATACCCCAGAAGAAATGTGTTTTCCATAGTTATTTTATAAATGAATATACAAGATAGATATAAAGTGAATTTATGTTAAACCTTTTTCAAAAACTTTATGGGGGCTAAATGAATTAATAATATTAAAGGACAGTTATGATTGTCATAAGGTCTGTTAAATGATTTAAGGACTGGCTGCTGATAAAGCCTCTATTAATCAAGCATTCATATAAAACACTTTTCATCAAACCTTGATAACCAGCTTCCTTCATTTGTTATTCCTGGAAAGCCATTTTTCATGTAGAGAGCTTGTTTTAGTCACTTAAATCTTTCAGATATTTTTTTTCTCCCAAGAAATGTAGGCTAAATCGCACAGCACTAGGCAAAACGCTTAATGGAAACTGCACTGACCTTAACAGAATTTCAATGTAGTTCACATCTTTTAGCAAGATTTTTATATATGAAACTAATTTAAAATGAGGACAAAAACAGCTAGGTACCAAAATAACGGATTTTGTTTGTTGCCCACCTTTAGATCCTTGATTCTTGATACATTTTCATCTCAATCAATTGATATAACCATAAAGGAAATTTTTATCTGGTGCAACCTTCCCATGTTAATTAGCACCTAGACCATAAATTCTCAATTCTGTGAAATTTCTGATTTAAAATATTTTCTTTCCATAACATACGTGAACATTTATTTAAATAAAAAGCTCTTTTCTTACTATATAATCTGCATAGCCACACGTCTCCTCACCTTTTTAGATCCGCCCCCACAAAATGTAAAAGTCCCTTTGCCAAGCAAATGTTTTTCCAGTTGCAGGGAGCGTGCTTGATGTCAGTGCGCACCCATGTTGTGGCGACGTTGTCGTGAGTGTGCGTGCGCGTAACGTCATCACACCACGACCAAGCACGTAGCGTTGTGATGACATCACGTGCGCATATGCAAGTGGTGACGTCGCTGCAACATGCGTGCACACGGAAGTCAGATGTGTGCTCTGCACACGGAAAAAGTATTTGCTTGGCAAAGGGATTTTCACATCTCGTGGAGGAAAGGTAGGTTATGGGAGGGGGTTAGCAGGGGAAAAAAACACTTTACATCTAAAGCCTAAGCTATCTAGTAACATTAAGTTAGATTTACAATGTACATACCCTTTAACCAGGAGAATCCAATTAAACTATCAGGCTATGTGGTTGATCTGGCAGAAATATTGGCTTTGTGAACTAGCCTTTAAAATGGCTTATACATGGCTTTACACATAGGTATGATAAACGGTATCTGTAAATCAAAGCTAATCATGCATTCTTCAATAGACTGAGCAATCATTTTAACTGTAAATTTGGCGTTAATCACTTTCAGACAACTAATTCATATACTGGACTGTAAAACTGTGTTAGGACATTATTGTTACAATATTGTATACCAGGATTTACTCCTTACTGACATAAGGAGAGCAGTTCAGTTTTATCTGGGCAGTCTCTGAACATAACTATCTTAATATAAATATTTCAAATAAATATGTTAATAAAATATAATAATTTAAAAAAAAATACATTTTAAAATGTTTTAGTGCATTTAGCTACTATGTGGCTTATTGGGTTATGCATCTTAGCAGATTGACTAAATAGAACCCCCAGGACTCTATGGAGCCTGATAACAATCAGACTGGTGGTATACAGTACTTGTCTGTAATCGAGTGAAGCTAAGGTAGAGATGTACCAGAGTTTCAACATAAATCTAATTACCAATGAAAAGGAGAGTTGTTGAAGGAAAGCATAAAACTGTATAGAGTCCTTGTAATGCCTTATATTGAGTATTTTGCCATTGGCACCAGTCCACAGAAAGGATGTGAATAAATAGAGATGAGCAACTAAAGTGATAAGAGAAATGGAGAAATTGTGTATGTAGATATATTATCAAAGTTGGGTTTGTTTTTCCCTAAAAAATATGTATTTTCAAGGGATATCATAACCTTTCACAAATCTGGAGATCTTTACTCTCATAGGGTGGTTTTTATAAAGCACTGATATGCCTAAGTAGTAATTTAAAAATCAATATATTGATCAGTGTTTTATGATCCCTGTGCAAAATAACAGATTGTTATTTTACGACCATCATATTATTGCGTTCAACATTGTTATTTAACAATATCAATACTTTATAAAAACCATTCATAGTGTTGAAGTTAAGGGCCATATTTATAAAGCCGCGGGTTAGTAAATTTACGTTCGTGGTCGTAAATTTACGATTGAACGTTCAATAATTAATAAACGTTGGGTCGTAGAATACAGTGCGGTACTAAACTACAGCAATGGTATTCTATGGGGATCATAAATCTACGATTTTTTTATCGTAGATTTAGGATCGGTACCATTAAATTACGATCGGAGATTACCGATCGGAAATTAACAAACGTTAAACCGATCAGAAATTAACAATCGTTTTACTGATCATTAAAGGTGCGGTATCGCTAAAAAGCAATATCACTGCTTTATAGATATGTCCCTAAGATCCCTATAACATTGCTTAGGCAATGTAAATGGTTCATCTTTGTGGGTGCAGTAAGGTTGTGGAATTCTCTGCCTGAAAATGTGCATCTGCAGAATCTCTAAAAACAGGAAAAGAAACAAAAAAGAAAGCATAGATATTTTCTTGATCAAGCAAACTATGTAGAGTTACAGTGAGTGCACCCACGTATCTGGTTGGGTTTGATTGGATGACTTTCAGCTGCATAACGCAGTAAGACATTTAAATTTTAAGATGGCAGAATTGCCGGAGGAGGCTTGAATCAGGAGACAGCAGAGGAAATCTCAGAGGGGTGGAGCTAAAAATTGAGCAAACCAGTATCAAGCTGTCAGCAACTTTGAATCTATAAAGGTAAGCTCTGGAGGGGCATCGGTAAAAAAACAAATATGGCACCAGTATTTTTAAAGCTCCAGCTTCCAAATGAACATTATTTTATTTTAAAGTGTACTTATCCTTTAAGAGCTACACAGTTTTTGCTATGTAATCCTTATAGAATTAATACATTAATACATTACATTAAGGCATTAAACATTACATGGACACTGGAGCGTAGCTACCAGGGGTGCAGGGGATGTGACCGCACCAGGGACCTTGGCCAAGAAGGAGGCCCCATTTTGTGCTAAGGTTACAAAACGACCAGTCTGTGTGCTAACTGTTTTACCAGTGGTCTGAGTACAAAGCATTTTTACCATTGTTTGTGTGCCAAGCATTTAACCAGTGCCTGCCTGTGTGAAGTGCCAGTTCCCAACCAGTTTATCAGTGTCTGCATGCCAAGCATTTAACCAGTCTTTGGGCCAACTATTTTACTAGCGTCAGTTGGTTAGTAATTTCAGAAGGTTTGAGGATCTAAGTTTAGAAATACTGTTTGAATCTGATTGAATAATTTGTGCCTTTAAAAAAACGTTAATGATGAATTTGGATGTTTTTTTATGGAAATGATTATTTGGTTTGCGGTGCCTATTTGAGTTTGCGGCGGGGTGGGGGGCCCATGCCCAAATTTTGCATCAGGGCCCATAAGTCTGTAGCTATGCCACTCCATGGACAATATATAAATATGCTAGTTTGGGTCTTTTAAAGATAGATAACATTTTAATACCTGAAAGAATGGCAAAACTTTATCAATATTTTTAAGAACCAAATATAAGGCACAACCAGAAGACATGTATCAGTTTAGTATAGAAAAGGTTCTATTATCTACATGTAGACTTTTGACCAATAAGTTTAAAGAATGATTTTTTTTTTGCTGCAAATCCAGATATTAATGTTTTAAAAAAAAGGTATTTAAAGGTACAGCCCAATAAGTTTCCCTTATAGGGATCACCATAGCAAACATAGTGATTGCTATGGGACTCGGAGACGAGGGGGCCTGGCTACACCAGTGTACTACTACTTATTCAGACATCACATCAGTTAACCTGCAACTGCAGCGTTTGCTATGTGGGGCCTGGGCCCCTGTGTGTGTGCTGGGCTGCCAGAAGCTAGTGCAGTTTAAATTTCTGCTGACAGCCTCCCTGACCCATTGGTTACTTACACAGACCAATCACCATCACTCAGCCATCTTTTCAGGCTGGCTGGGACTTTGGATGCACGGTGCGCACACGGCAGTGAGAGAGCCTCAGAACAAGTCAGGTGGCAGCAGGAGTGTTAGGGCGCACAGTGCAGCATAGCCAGAAGCAGCCCTTTTGTCCTTCTGGTTCCTCAGTTCTCCTCCCCAAGCTCAGCCCAATGAGTTAGGAGAGGAGCAAGTGCAACAACTGTGTCACACATTACCCAAAGGTAATATACAGTCAGTATGCTGATTATGAACAGGGTTGGGTAACTTGGATTGGGTTGGGTAACTTAGGTTGGGTGTGTAGAACTTTGTGCAAATCTACTGGAAAGTGTGGTTGGGTTAGTGTAATTTTAGGAATAGTTATAGAAGGATTTGTTAAAAAGCTCTAAATAAAGACAAAATTTAGTTCTACTGCAGTACATGTTTACAGTTTAATTATACTTATTTATTCTACACAGAATCTCACTCATTCCTGTTTCCTATTCAATTTACTTATGTGGTTAGAGTCAATAAATGTTTAAAGAGAATCAGGAAATTAGATTTACCAATGTGGTAATGAAATCAAGTGAATCACAAGTAAACTTTTCACAGCTTCAGTGAACCTTGACAGATTTCTGATGAAGGAATAAAGCACAATTATTCCATGAGAAATTCCATCAGCTGAAGTTGTATTTATGATGGTGGAAAATATCCTCTGTGAACATACTGTAACTGAGCTGAGACCCCTTTATTATAATGGTTAAGAGTATAGGGTGCATTGCAGGGTTGTGGGAATAAGACAATATGCTTCTTGTTTTGAAAATCAAAAGTTTTCCTCAATTTTCCTTTTCCAATCTTCCCCCAAGCAAAATTCACAGATAAATACAGTTTGAGGAGAATTTTATGAAACCTATTGTCAAGAGAATTTTATTTGTGTGTAGAGACAGATCTGTCATTAAAGTTTAATGCACACAACACCATAGTAATATCAGCCTTGCACTTTGTAGTAGTGTCTGGCTCTACACAAATCACTGGCTAAGATAAAACTAAAATATGACTTAAATAGTCTCTCCTTATGATGGTCTGAGAACAGAGAAGGGATCAGGGTTAAAACATGATAGCAGAAAAACATTGCAGTCGGATTATCCACAAGCCAATGTAGGAACCTTTCCAGGGACCAATTAATACAGTATATGGGGGACAAGCTTCAGCATTACAGCCCATACAATAACAGCATATAAAACAAGGAGGACCAAATGACACATCACTGTTAATACAAAGGTGCACACAAGCTGGCACTTTTGTATAACGAGTGTATAGAAGCCTTCTCTAGTTTCTTTTTTGAAGATAAGAGGTTTTGTCTTCAGTTGCAGAAAGGAATCGTTATAGTTATAATGGCAGAACTGTGTTTCAGAAGACTATCAGGGTTATTCAATAAAAGTTCTTATCGTTTATAATGATGCTAATTTTTCCCCAACCAATCAGATGTAAGCTTACAAATGTTAAATAAGATCTGATTGGTTGGGGCAAAATTAGCACCATTTTAAACGATAAGAACTTTTATTGAATCTCCCTGTTTATATATTAGCAGCATCAATATGGAGCTTAATCTGTAAAATATCCTTAGCGCTTATGGTATGGTGAAGGGATGTGGGTTGTTGTCGGTCTGCTGCCACGCTACTCAATTCCACTCTATCTTGAAATGTTTTAGTTAGTTCAGTTCCGGTAGCTGCGCTGTCCTCCTCTCACTCCAAAGCACATATAAGACCAAAATATATATTATCAATATCTTATCCGTCCAATACCCAAACACATACAAACCATATACTAAATGTATAAAAGAAAAAGACTTACGTGTTCCAGATGTAGATTAAAACACAGCTTTATTTTTCCGGTTTAAAATGGATAAAATAAAATAAAAACGTGATGTGCACACAGCAAGTGCTATATAGATAGGGAAATCCTAGTGTTTTTCTTTCTCCTATAGTGCTGCAATTAAGTAGCCTTCTAGGGTAAAAGGTCTATATCCAGGATCTTATCCTATTAATAGTTAGAATTCCCAACGCGTTTCGCTATAATCTATAGCTTTCTCAAGGGTACCCTTGAGAAAGCTATAGATTATAGCGAGTCTTTTTCTTTTATACATTTAGTATATGGTTTGTATGTGTTTGGGTATTGGACGGATAAGATATTGATAATATATATTTTGGTCTTATATGTGCTTTGGAGTGAGAGGAGGACAGCGCAGCTACCGGAACTGAACTAACTAAAGCATCAATATGGAGACTTTACACATAATATACAGTAATCATACAATATTTTGATATCCTGACATCAAATTGCATGTGAAGGATTGTCCAATTATCAATCTAATTTTCTTCTTATGCTGGATTTTTTTAGTGATCGTACAATTACCATTCTTCAGTATATGGCCTCCTTTAAACCCCCCCCCCCTTTTTTTTTTTTTTTTGCTGATTGTGCAATTGCCATTAAAACTCAATTTTCTTTTAGATTTAATAAAAATAAGTTTGGATTTGGTGCAGAGATTTGCAATCTGAAAGTAATGTTTTTCCTCCTGGTATAAATTGGATTTGCCTTCAGAAAAGTTTTTTTTTTGCATTTGAATCCACCAATTCCACATGACCAACATTAATAGATTTGGACTACTGTATATTGACATAAATCTTTGATCAATCTTAGCCATTATGTTACTGTTCCCAAAATGAGACGTTTGCAATAGAAAACCTAGTTTCTTTAAAAGGAAATAAGTTTACTGCTAGAAACAAGATTAGATCTTGAGTAAAGTACAGTGAAATCAGTTAAAGTGTTGCTTTTTTTAAGGGCATGTCCACCCATATATCTCAATTTTACATACAGATGCAGGATCCCCCCAAAACCCCACTTCTGTTTTATTTACTGTACATCTTTCAAAGATGCAGCTAAAGAAAATTATAAGACCCGGTCCCTCACCGCTCTGCTGCACCTCCCCTCTCTGTTTCCTGGTTGGGGCTGTCAGTCAAAGGAACAACGATGACATACCACCCAATAGCTGACAGCCGCGACTAGGAAGTGCTCAAAACAAACTCGCAACAGCAGCAAAGTGGTACCCAGGTATTTTTGGAAGAGGTAAGTAAAATGGAAGTGGGGTTTGGGGGGGTGGGTTCCTGCATCCGTATGTGAAATTTAGATTTATGGGTGGACATTCCCTTTAAGCGTTTTATATTAGAATGTGTATAAGATAGCAAACTGAGAAGTTTAGATGTAGTGTAGAATAATTCAAATTGAAAGAGAATGATTAATGATGATGATGAATCTTATAACCAACTGCTGCGACAAACAAGAAAATAAACTTGTAGCTTACACTATCCTAAACATGTGTTTGTTTTCAATAAATGTAAAAATGGTCTCATCCATCAAAGTGAAGCTGACTCTTGGACTATATA
Source organism: Hymenochirus boettgeri (assembly GCA_019447015.1). Classification (NCBI taxonomy): domain Eukaryota; kingdom Metazoa; phylum Chordata; class Amphibia; order Anura; family Pipidae; genus Hymenochirus; species Hymenochirus boettgeri. The sequence goes on from CM033474.1 coordinate 80,223,489, forward strand.
GCTTCCCACAAGCAGTTTTAATAACTATAGACGTTTTTTGAGTTGAAGAAGATAAAACATAATAATGGTAGATCATTTTCTGGATCTATTAGTAATTGTGACTCATGTAGCGTACAGTAACATTAAAGTGAGAAACCATGAGTATAATAACAGTCTAATTAGCTATGTCCTACTGCAAACAAAGGATAACACCTAAAATCCTGACTTTTAGAAAGCAGACTATGCAGCTACTAAAAGCATCATTAATGTACATGTCTGGAATAAAATCTTCAAAGTAAAATTCATATAAAGACACATATTAAAGCTACAAACCAGCAGAGAACAAATGTGCAGGAAACGTTATTTTATGGCTCTTGGACCTTGTCAGGCTGATATAATTGCCGTTTATTAAAAAAATAAGACGTAATTTAGAAAATTATAGAGCAGCAGATGTGGGTTATTTTAATTAACTCTTTCAACAAACAGGAACAAATCTGGTCTTATTCTATTTATTTGGGTTTTAGCAAAGAATTTTTAGCTTGCTATCACAAAGAAATTAAAGGAATAAAAAGAAACAGTTCAGAAGTCAGCTGAGATAAGAAAAGGTAAACTGATAAAAGGAAAAGACAGCAACACGGACCTTTTACATTGGAAAGTAACCTTTACTTAAAGATGTCATAAAATCAATCAAGTTTTTTCCTTATCCTATTGTAAAATCAAATTAACATTCTAGATCCATTCCCACATTAAAACTTTTAGCACCCACAAAAATTGCACTCCCCTCTAAGCCAGGAAAGCAATAGTTTGAACTGGGAATAATTAACAGCTTATTTACTGAGCAGCTTTGACCAACCCTTACCCATTATAAAAAGAAAAATGCCAAAAAGGGTAAAATATAGACTGCTTCCAACAGAGTGGGCCTTATACCCTGTGGTAACAAGGTCTAAATGCACAGGCCTCAAAAACAAACAAAAAAAAGGTAATTGGAAGCATGAATAACAGAAGTATTTTTTCATTTATAAACCCAAACCATTCAAACTCACTGATCAAACTGATCCGCCAAGATCCGCTCTTTCCTCTCTCACTCCACTACTAAAATGCTCATGCATGCCCTTATAATCTCCCGTGTTGATTACTGTAACATACAGCTACTTGGTCTCCGGCCTGTCATCTCTCTCTCTTCAGTCTATCTTAAACTTGGCAGCTCGGATCATCTCACTCTCCTCCAAAAGAAAACCTGCAACCCTGATACTTCAGTCCATAGGGTGGCTTCCCAAACAAAGAATCATAATTAATACCCTTCTTTTAACCTTTAAATCCCTTCACTCTACTGCACCTCCCTACTTATCTTCTCTCTTGGTCCTTTATGTTCCTGGCCGTGCCCTGTGCTACTCTCAAGGCAATCTTCTCTACAAACCCCCAACGGACATTGCTTCCTCCCGCCTTAAACCATTCTCTCTTGCTGCTTCCTACCTTTGGAACAATCTCCCTCTCTCACTTGTGTGTGTGTGTATGTGTGTGTTTAAAAACAAATATCAATCAACTGAATATAATAAAAACAGAGGGGGAAATACCCTAGTAGTAATAGTCAAGATCTGTAAAGTGCTGGTGTGCTTCTGTGCTGAAAAGTACAGTTCATCAATAAGTATAAATAATAATAATAATAATTATAAAAATAATTATAATAATAAAAAAATAAATCACCTGAATTAATAAAGTGTCTTAGTCAACCAGTTCCTTGTATTTTCCATATAAAGTGCTAGCCTTACACAAATATAATAAAAGTACATATAATATAAAGCAGATACCTCCAGGAATACTGCCCTTATCCATCCACTAACACTCCCAGTACCTCTCAACTATACCTGCTGGCCCCAATGCCTTCCCATTATTATTTTTGTTGCTTAGAAAGTTAAGACATAACGGTGGCAATCATGCAAATCATAAAGTATGGTCACAATAGACTTCCAATTAAAGATGCCAACATTCTTGGGTTAGAAAAATGTTGATCAGTGAATCCATCCCTTTTTTGGTAACTTAGCTGTATCCATACAGAACAACATAAGGAACAATAATATAACATGTCCATCTACAACCTTATGACTAAAAATAGAACAGGAAAAGAAAAGGGAGATGTGAGTGAGGCAAGAGTGAAAGGTCAAACATGACAACTGTAGATGCACTGGAAAATATCCTTGATTGTTGTAGTCCATCTTTCCATAGTGAAAATTCGTATACAGTTAATAAAACATGCCTACAGATGATGGCAGAAAAAGTCAATTTATAAAGTGCAATATAGTTTTCCAGTGCAAAGGTCAGAGACATATTTTACCCAAAAAAATGCCTGTGACATTTACCATACTAACCATGTTTTATTGAATTTGTCATGAGAATTCCTAAGCTTGTGAGGGGGGAGCCCTCTGTTTCCAATAACATGAAATCAAGCAGCCAGCTGTCAAAAGTACATGGGCACATGAAACCTTACTGGAGTCAGAGAGATTCTCCTTGTACTGGGGGACAAGTATAACTGGGGGCTACTACCTTATCCAAAACCTTATGGACTTTTACTCAATAGGGACTAAAATAGGGGCTAGAAAATTGACAAAATATATAGCAAAGAGAACCCAGGCCCTGTATTCTTTCCAAAATTCAACAATGCTGTCAAAATTGCATGCAATCAGACCAGAGGTTATAACATCTGAACATTACTTTAAATGTTTTTTTATAGATGCACAAGATGTTTTAGGTGGCTGTTCCCAGAAAACCTCCAATGACCCTAGTTAAACGCTTTCATTTCCCAATCTACAATATAACAGTTATGTATAGAGAATTGGGATATAGAGAGAAGGCCTCTATTTTAGATTGCTTAGCATTGTAAATTTTAGATTTGTAAGCACCAAATTCACAGTATTTTTTTTTTACTAATTAGGATTTTTTCTTTTAAGCAATAAGACCAGGTCCCCAGCATGTGCCAAATATTTGCAATTTTGACACAAAGCTTGTCTCATGTTATATAAAGGCAATAAATTGGCACTATCAGAAATTTCACAAATGCATGCACAAAACTGACAATATTTGCAATAGAGACTCTTGGTAAATGACCCCTAAAATGAGTCATTCACAAAAATTTAGATGCAAACAGGGCAATGTATGAATAGCAATTTTAGTCTTCCTGGTGCAATCATGCAGTAATGTGATATAGAAATAGCAGCTCTCGATGCATCGCAAACTGCCATTGGTCATTGCCGTTGGTCATTGTGATCATTTATAGGCCAGCCATTAGCTAGCATTAAAAAGTCTCACAATGGTTAGCTGATAAGTGCATGTAACTTACAGGGGATGTGAAGGTGTTTTTCATGATAACCATGCAGCCACCGCAAACAAGGAGTTATAGTCAAGCTAACCGATAATACATTGGTAAGCATGACTTTAAACCCTGGTAAAAGCCTTGCACCTCTCTGTGTATCTCCCCTAAAGTGTCAGATCTGCAAGAGAAGAAAATGGGTGCTAACTGAGCATGGAATGAATAAAGCTTCCTGCTAACACGATCTATGATAATGTGAAAACGGCACACTGTGAGATTTGCATATATTGGAGGTGTTTTATAGGAAACGTAACAAGAATTCTGGGTTACCCATGAAGGGGCTAAGTATGGATGCCTCAGGAAACAAGTTGCTGTGCTTGTTACAGAGAGACCATACCTTTTCTGTATGTGTTTTTAAATACAGCTGAGACAAATACAGCTCTCCCACTCTTATCGCTGCAATTGCGAGGATCACCCCAAAGAGCCACTGGCCACAAGATGAACTAGGTGCATGTTGTAGATTGTAAAAATGTGCAGCAGAGTGGCAGATGAGATTCAATGTTGATAAAGGTGATGCATCTGGGGGGAATCCCTGATGGAAAAAGATTTGGAAGTTTTATTAGATAACAGACTGTAGGAAACAGTGCCAGACAGCAACAGCTAGAGCTACTGTATTATTGTCCTTCTATAAAGAGGGGTGTAGAATCAAGGAAGAAAAATATTATTCTCCCTCTATACAAAGTTACAAAGTACTGTTAATGCCTCATTTGGAATCCCATATTTAAAAGGGACATCTTGAGTTCATATATGGTATCAATGTGAGATTTTAAATCACCTATGGGATTTTAACTTTAAAAATTATATATATATATCTTTTCTATGTTTGTATAAATGTTTGACCAGATCAGTAGCACTTCCGCAAAATGTAGTTGTAAATTAGCCTAATTGGAGTGCTTCCAAAATCCTTGTATTGTATGGCTTGAGAAAGGTCTAAGAGAGAGACCGAAACGTCGCTATCTATGTGTTTTTTGCACGTTTAATACATTTTTTGCACAGGTCCTGAGAGTGGCCTGGAATTTTTACTTTGATGGATACGTAATTGAATCACATCCGGCGGCACCTAGGCGGGGTAAACTGTTGAAGGTAGAGTGCACACGCATCTGATTGGTTATATATATATATATCCTATATGATATCCCTAATGTGCGTCCCTGAGTCTGTGTGTGTGTGTGTCTTTTGTGTGTTCTGCGCCCCAGTGAAGAAGCGGTTGCATGTACTGATGTAAACGGGATGCGGAAATGGTGGTACATTGAAGAAGCATATGGCGAAGGAGGAATCTCTAGTGCTCGTTATTTAACGGGCTTAACTGTCTAATATATATCTATAATTATACAAACTGAAACAAAGAATGTATACATACACTGTAAATTGATATTGTTATCTTAAAAGAAAAGAAAAATTTGTGTTTATTAAAATGACATTGTACATTTAATTCCTTTCTGCATTTTATCCCTGCTATCCAAAAACGGTAGTCAAATCAAATGGCAGATGGTTTCACAGCAGGATATTTTGGAATGAGACATTAATATCCAAGATGATAAATTGGATGTAAAGTATACCAAGACCCGAAGTCTGAGTCATCTCAACCAATGACCCTGAGAGTTTTTTCACCTGTGAGTATAGTACTGTAGGACTTGTTTACTATCTATATAGAAAAGAACTAATTATTTAAAAGTTTTCCTCAAATTCAGTTTTTAACAAGATTTACATGAATCATAAAACACATGCACTGTATGTGTATTAAACATAGTAAAATACTGTGTGACAAAAGGCAAAGACCCGTGAGACGAAATGCTGTGGGAATTTTCTGCTGTGTTTGCACAATAAATGTGAGCACCCCAGTTTGCATTCTGAAGACCAATCAAATAGCTACAACGAAGGTGCAAATAGATGTACTCAATAAGACTGCTACTGCATAAATTGGTAAAGCATGACCTGGAGGCATATTTATAAAGCTGCATTAACATTTCCCCACCGTTATCTTCAAAATTGGACTTAAAAAGTTGTGATAACTAGCGCCAGGGGCACTTCTAGGGCTTTTGCTACCTGAGCCAAACCTTTTATTGCTGTCCTTTTATGCGCCACCGCCACGTTAAAATGGGTGTGGCTTTGTGGATGGGCATGGTTAAAGTTTTACGATACGTTTTACTTCCTTTCAAATAGGTATTTAAAAAGTTCCTCAGACAGTCAATAAGCAATAATATAAATTGCTAGAATCTAGATATTGCATCCCATTCTCAAACTTGTGTTGTCACTGCTATATTGCTCCTTTCATGTTTTTGTTGCTCAAATCAAAATAACTTATTTTGTAGCCTGCGCTATAGATGTTGGTACAACTGTATACATTAAAAATGCCATACTTTTTGTATTATAAAAGATTTTAGCCAAAAGTTTTGTAAGCCTGCACCCACGTCATGGTAGACTTTTTCAGCAGGGCCCTAAATAACTTGACTAGTCTATCAAACTTGCTAAAGCTAACCTAACCATATAAAAGGAATTTAACAACATCATATCTGTTACAAGGGGATTTTTTTTTTTTTTATTGATTGATCAAGGAAAAAAAATATTTTTTCCACAATTGCCTCTCTGCTGCATTTCTTCTTCAGTGCAGGGGGAACCACCTGAGACAAATGCCTCAATCTGCCTCATGGTAGATGTGGCCCTGACTAGCGCTGTTAGTGCTCGATCATATGTATAAACCAGCGAAAAAGTTAAAGTTGCAATAAGTTCGGCTGTTTCTCATCAAAAGTGATGATGTAGATTAGATAAAGACAGCAGACTCTGTGATCAAGATGTTGGCAGCAGTGACATCTGCTGGCGTCCGTGAAATCATCAATGTTTGTGCCATTGGGCGCCGAGAAAGATGGAGAACTGAAAAGGTGCTGGGGTGGTCCTGGTTTCAAGCAGGTAATGTGGTACCTCTGAACCTCTAATCAAATTAATCTAATAGAAACCCCCAAACCACCAGTAGGAAAATTTAAATGGTTTATGGGGCATCCCCCTACATCTTACTGGGTCCTCCACCAGCAGCAAGTTACTGGAGCATTTTTAATTAGTTTGAATGCACTTATAATTAAGGATGCACAAAATCATTGGGTTTAGTTCCACTGGTGATTTCCAGCTCGCAGTGCTGTAGGCTTTCCAGGGAAGCTTAAACTGGTATGGTTTGCCTCCCATACAAACAATGCATATTTTATATCAGATTCACAATATTTACTAGTAAAAACCTATAAGGGTTAGTCCATCTCTATTTCAAATAGTGAAATAGTAAAAAAAGAAGTGCAATTCCATCTGTTTGGGCTGCAGGCGACATAAATCCACTCTAAAGGTCATGCTAACCCATGTTACATTTCCACAAAATGTTTTATTTTTTATTTTTTGTGGCCCATATTGTATCGTTCTGCATTTGCTTTGCAGATCACTACATTTATTTACATATCTGAACATGGATACATTCCAAGTTTCACAATATTGCTTCCGCAAGTAAATAAGAAAACATAATAATGATTTTCCTGTGCGTGTTACATCCCCATGTATTTCCATTCTCGATGTTTTACTTAGCGCTGCTGACTCGGCCCATATGTTTGTAATGTATGCCTACTTTAAAATGACTTCCTAATGGGACATGAAAAGGCTTAGTGACTGTGATACCCCCAACTGCTTTAGTCTGTTTTAGTAATCTGAGCTCAGCAGCACATCATTCTTGAAAGTCAGTGCCAGCATTTTTTTTACTTTTCAAAGGAAACATTTACACAGTAAATGCAAGAAAATCTATGTACGCCAAACTCAAAACTATTTCCCAAAATGGCTTTTTGATAAGTTTTGTTTTGGGCTACAAATACTGTTGTGACAAAGGATTAACAGGTTATCACTTAACTAGACTGCTGCCTTAAACTTATAAGAAGTTATATTTTCAAAAGGTATGCCTGTCTCAACTTGGTTATCGAGTCAACATTACAGAGCATGACAGTTGTGTGACATCCCTTTTCTTAACTACATAAAAAATACATAAAGAAACACTGAACAACTGTAAAGAGAAAAATTTCATGAAAACTTAACTTTAATTCTCCTTACTTACAGTTAATTAAAAATCATTGCCCATATTGGCCAGTATAAGGACCATCTCCAGTTGTTGCACCTACCCTTCTGTGTGAGCATGGAGGACACAACATGTTGATGTTAGAAAGGTTACTTTAGAGAGAAGAAAATGTATGTGTATGTATAATTGTAAACTGAGTATAGGGCACTAAGTATAAATAAGTGAAAAACCCAAGTGGGCCCGAGGTGCCTAACATCTGTGATATATACTATAGATACCAACAAAGAGACAAAGAGCAGACGGCAACTCTCAGAATTAAGGCTAAAAATCCTTTAATCATTAAATCAACTGGGACTTAAACATTAAAACCATAAAAACATCCTATCCCTTCTCCTAAATAGCAAAAATAGTGTGAATAAATATACACTGAGGAAATATGTAGCAGAAGATGCAGTAGGCAGGTACTAACAGTAATCAGAGTAAATTTCACAGAGATCATTCAACATGTGTCTAACAATCCCATAGTTAAGAAATATACACACAGTATAAGTAGGTTTTACAGTATTTGGTAGTCAGTACCTAACCCTCCTACTTAAACATATCTACCAGTCAGGTCACAGTCTTGTGTCAGTAGGCATCCGGAGAGAGAGGCAGGAACTGAAAACCACACAGCATCGGGACGCGTTTCGCTCTATAACACCATGTTAGAGCTTTTTGAACCATGCTGTTGAGTGTCCCCGCCGTTCCGCTATAAATACGCACCGAGGCCTACATTTCCAATAAACGAGTGACGTCACTCCGCACGTTTCATCGACGCTAACTCCTTAGTAGCGTCGGTGACTATGCGCGTGAAACAAGGGTCCTCTTAACCCCAAAGCGGACAGGCAGAGCTGGGACTACCTAAATTCAAAAATTAAAACTTTATAAGTAACCCAGTGTGTCCGAAAGTCCTGAAGGTACCAGTCTATTATCTGTAGCTACAAGTGAGATACAATAGATTCATTGTGCATAGTCAGTAACATACAGTATATAACATACTACTTACTGCCCCATAGTTGGTAAAAATACCCATCTATAAAAAACAGGAAAAGTTAGTAACACATGAATAATACTATAATGATATGTAGACAGATTCACAATGCATGATTTGGTGATCAAGAAAAATAAATACATAAAGTCTCAGTATGTAATCACATGAATAACCTGTTTTCTTCTTGCATGGGAAATACAGCTCAATCAGAGCAAGGTAAGGTATGGCGCAATAAACTGTTCATGCGTCCCATGTATACAGCAAGTATTCAATACACCAAAAGTCACAAAGGTATTGTAGCCTACCAGAACTAAAAGGAAAATATCAACAGGATCATATCATGATGCCCTCATCATCCTACGAGAGACCAGAACAACTTAGTTCTCATAGACTTGAATATTCACATATAAATCCTGACATCAGATGGAGTAGACGTAAGTAAATTTTCGATACCCAGACGATCCCAGAGGTATCATAGCAAATCCGAAAAGAAGGCCTGCATAACAAACAGAATGATGTAGCAAGGTTACAATTCTTCCTCTAAAAGTCCAGAACGACCAGGGAGTGATGTCAAAGTTGACCAGAGTTCCAGATGAACAGGTTTCATCTACTTCTCCGCATAATAATCTGCATGATCTCCTAATATGTTAAAATACCATCGGAAATATAAATCCTGACATCAGATGGAGTAGAGGTAAGTAAATCTTCGATACCCAGACGATCCAGAGGTATCATAGCAAATACAAAAGAAGGCTGCATACAAACAGAATGATGGTGACAGGCTGCATTCTTCCTCTAAAAGTCCAGAACGACCAGGAGTGATGTCCAAGTTGACCAGAGTTCCAGATGAACAGTTTTTCATCCACTTCTCCGCATAATAATAGTATGAGGTCCTAATAAGTTGAAAAACCATCTACAAGGAAAAAATAATCCCATTTAGATAAAAGGTGTCAGGTCAAACTCCTCATTCAGTCCTTTCGGAACCCTGCTATCCAGCCAGTAAATCCACCTGGTCTCTGCCTGTAAAAGTCTCTTTGTAAGATCACCTCCTCTTATATTACTTTGTACTGAGTCTATACCGAAAAATTTTAGTCCTTTGTCTGAACTATGATGGAACTTAGCAAAGTGTGCTGCAACACTAGAGATAACTCTGCGTCTCTCCAGTGCCTCTCAGCAAGTCTGATGTCAGATAAGTGTTTCTAAGCTGTGATTTCATCATTGTTTCTGTCTTCCCTACGTATATATTTATTGCAGGGACAACTGATGCCTTAAATAACATTCTAGATTAACAGTTGAAATATTTTTTAATCTTGGTAGAGGCTACCGTTTACAGGCAGTTACCCATGTGGCGAATGCAACTTCTGTAGGTACATTGACCATAAAGATAAAAAAGTGCAAATCTGGAATGCTACAGGCGACAGATACTTTAAGATTAAAAAATATTTCAACTGTAAATCTAGAAATGTTATTTACGGCATCAGTTGTCCCTGCAATAAATTATACGTAGGGAAGACAGAACAAATGATGAAATCACAGCTTAGTAAACACTTATCTGACATCAGACTTGCTGAGAGGCACTGGAGAGAAGGCAGAGTTATCTCTAGTGTTGCAGCACACTTTGCTAAGTTCCATCATAGTTCAGACAAAGGACTAAAATTTTTCGGTATAGACTCAGTACAAAGTAAATAAGAGGAGGTGATCTTACAAGAGACTTTTACAGGCAGAGACCAGTGGATTTACTGGCTGGATAGCAGGGTTCCGAAGGACTGAATGAGGAGTTTGACCTGACACCTTTTATCTAAATGGGATTATTTTTTCCTTGTAGATGGTATTTCAACTTATTAGGACATCATACATATTATTATGCGGAGAAGTGGATGAAACCTGTTCATCTGGAACTCTGGTCAACTTGGACATCACTCCCTGGTCGTTCTGGACTTTTAGAGGAAGAATGCAGCCTTGTCACCATCATTCTGTTTGTATGCAGCCTTCTTTTCGGATTTGCTATGATACCTCTGGGATCATCTGGGTATCGAAGATTTACTTACCTCTACTCCATCTGATGTCAGGATTTATATTTCCGATGGTATTTTAACATATTAGGAGATCATGCAGATTATTAGTGCGAGAAGTAGATGAAACCTTTCATCTGAACTCTGGTCAACTTTGACATCACTCCCTGGTCGTTCGGGACTTTTAGAGGAAATTGTAACCTTGCTACCATCATTCTGTTTGTATGCAGCCTTCTTTTCGGATTTGCTATGATACCTCTGGGATCGTCTGGGTATCGAAAATTTACTTACGTCTACTCCATCTGATGTCAGGATTTATATGTGAATATTCAAGTCTATGAGAACTAAGTTGTTCTGGTCTCTCGTAGGATGATGAGGGCATCATGATATGATCCTGTTGATATTTTCCTTTTAGTTCTGGTAGGCTACAATACCTTTGTGACTTTTGGTGTATTGAATACTTGCTGTATACATGGGACGCATGAACAGTTTATTGCGCCATACCTTACCTTGCTCTGATTGAGCTGTATTTCCCATGCAAGAAGAAAACAGGTTATTCATGTGATTACATACTGAGACTTTATGTATTTATTTTTCTTGATCACCAAATCATGCATTGTGAATCTGTCTACATATCATTATAGTATTATTCATGTGTTACTAACTTTTCCTGTTTTTTATAGATGGGTATTTTTACCAACTATGGGGCAGTAAGTAGTATGTTATATACTGTATGTTACTGACTATGCACAATGAATCTATTGTATCTCACGTGTAGCTACAGATAATAGACTGGTACCTTCAGGACTTTCGGACACACTGGGTTACTTATAAAGTTTTAATTTTTGAATTTAGGTAGTCCCAGCTCTGCCTGTCCGCTTTGGGGTTAAGAGGACCCTTGTTTCACGCGCATAGTCACCGACGCTACTAAGGAGTTAGCGTCGATGAAACATGCGGAGTGACGTCACTCGTTTATTGGAAATGTAGGCCTCGGTGCGTATTTATAGGGGAACGGCGGGGACACTCAACAGCATGGTTGAAAAAGCTCTAACATGGTGTTATAGAGCGAAACGCGTCCCGATGCTGTGTGGTTTTCAGTTCCTGCCTCTCTCTCCGGATGCCTACTGACACAAGACTGTGACCTGACTGGTAGATATGTTTAAGTAGGAGGGTTAGGTACTGATTACCAAATACTGTAAAACCTACTTATACTGTGTGTATATTTCTTAACTATGGGATTGTTAGACACATGTTGAATGATCTCTGTAAAATTTACTCTGATTACTGTTAGTACCTGCCTACTGCATCTTCTGCTACATATTTCCTCAGTGTATATTTATTCACACTATTTTTGCTATTTAGGAGAAGGGATAGGATGTTTTTATGGTTTTAATGTTTAAGTCCCAGTTGATTTAATGATTAAAGGATTTTTAGCCTTAATTCTGAGAGTTGCCGTCTGCTCTTTGTCTCTTTGTTGGTATCTATGTATAATTGTAGTGCAGGTCCTAGATGTGTAATATATCTAATATATAATTCAAGTGGGACAGCAGATACAAAATTGCCACATATTGGATTCAAGGGTGCTTAACCCACTTATTAATGGAAAATATCACAGCAAAGCATAACAATGTTTCATGGGTAACCCTTCCTTCATCAGATATAATTATGTAGCCCCCCCTTTTGGGATTGGTGCAGTGTCGGACTGGACTGTTGGGGCCCACCAAGAAATCCAAGACCAGGGTCCCAACAAGATGAGTTTAAGGGCCCACCAAACATTTCATATCTCTATTATCACTCTTTTACATACTTAACTTACTCCTACTGACTCCTACTGTTTATTAAAATGCATTTCTTACTGTTCCTTTTGCTCTGAATTAAAATTTTAGCAGTTATCTCAGTTTTTTTGGTTGAATGGGCTGTTCCCACCAGGGAATTCCCCTGTAACTCTGTGGGCCAGTCCAACACTGGATTGGCCAAATGTATTGCTGTAGCATGTATATAGATAGATAGATAGATAGATAGATAGATAGATAGATAGATAGATAGATAGATGATAGATAGATAGATAGATAGATAGATAGATAGATAGATAGATAGATAGATAGATAATATTCAACAAATATCAGCGCTACTCAGGTTCTTCAACAAGGGCTTTATTTAAAATGCTTTTTTAGCAAACATTGTGCTAAGTGCAAAAATAAGCAACGTTTCGGCCGTTATCTATTGGCCTTTATCAAGCTCCAGGTGCTTGATAAAGAACATTATCTGTATATCTGGGATATTGTCAGCAGCACCAGGCAACTGAAATATAAGAAGACTGTGTGCACACTCAGCCATATATATATGGCAGCTTACTTGAATGGTTGATGTATTTGTGTTTTAGCTCTACCCCAGTGGTGACACCCTTTTTTTTTTTCTTTTATCACACAGTACAATTAGACAGTACAATGAGAGTAGTATAACAAACAGACACTGTCTGTATTTCCTTTATCAAACTGATATTGGAAGAATATAATGATTAAACAACTTATATATTAGGCATATTCTTCTCTATACGCACATATAATATCATAACAAATAATAGTGCTTATTGTTCCCAATATTTTTTATATTCCCATAAACATATAAATATACTGGTTCTTTAAAAGATCCTTAAACAAAGTATAGTCCTGGGCAATTTTGGTGCATACCCCTCAAGTGAAAATCCCTGCATAGTGGTTGCAGCCACTAGGGTAATTGGCAGCACAGTCACCTGGACTGGAGAACTCCAGCAATACAAATTATATCCAACGGTAAATGCGGTTTCCAGAAATAATAAACTGGGTTATTGGAGACTATAAAGTCTTTGAAAACTGGCAGTGAAAGGGTTTCTCAGGAACACCTGTATATATGTTTGGGTTCTTCTGTGCTTAGCAGGACCCCTATGCAGCACACTACACTACTCACAGCTGGTAGTCACTCTGGATGGTTACACAGATAGTCTCAGAACTTTACTCAGTTTATAAGCAACTTTCTAAGGCTTGTAGCTTTCCCCAGTCAGAAGCAGCTCCTTACAGTATCTCCCTGGTTCAGCACATGGCAGTCTCCATCTTGTCCCTCCTCCCAGGATTCCTTAACTCTCCTTTTTAAAGGATAACCAGGGCCGTCTCTAGACTTTTTGGCACCTGAAAAAAATTCCAAATGCTGCCCCCCCCCCTCGCCGCTGGATGGGGTGTGGTTTTATAAATTAAAGTGGGTAATGCTTTGTCCAGAAATGGGGTGTGGCTAGTCCAGAAGTAGGAGGGGCTTTATACATATGACTGGTAAATAATGCCCACAATGACTGGTAAATGATGCCCACAGTGACTGGTATTAGATTTCCACAGTGACTGGTAAATGATTCACAACATTGATTTTTGATCTGCAGAGCTGACAAATATTAATTTGGATCAAATGAATTGCCAGTCAGAAGGGAGGGGAGGAGTCGTATCTACATTCTGTTGTGCAATGGAAGTCATGGCTTCCCCTGCTACTTAAAGTGACAGTAGCTCCCAAAAATGTGTTTTTTACATTTTTTGGGGGGTCCTGGCATATGGGCCCCAGGCACATGGAATAATTATGTGCCTCAGGCACATAATGCCGGGGGGGGGGAGGTTTTTTTTCTGGCATCAAAACTGCTGCCTCTCTCAGGGTGCTGCTCTGTAATGTGTTTCTCCCTGCCTTATTAGGGAGGCGGATCTGAGGAGTACACTGTAAAAATTTAATTGTAAGCTGCAGCATTAAAAAATCTCTTCCCCATCCCCCCTTTTTTTTCTAGGTCTCTCCTGAGCCTAGCTGTGGTGCTGTAAAGTTGCTGACATCTTGGATGTGCAGTAAAGACTGTTGAGCTCCTTCCCTCTTCGACTTGCTGGCTTCCCCTTCATCTTTAGCCTCCAAAAGCCGCGATTGTGTGGTCTGTGCATGCGACGTGACATCAGCACATGCATGGCGCGATGGCCATTTTATTTTATCATATTCTAGAATTATTGATAATGTGCTGATACTATGGAAGGTTTATTTATTAATTACAAGTTATGATGCATGAGGTAAATATGCAAATAAAATATTGTGTAAAAGTAAAGGAGAATTAAATTGGGTTTTATCACCCAAAACCAACCACCTCCACTAAAACTACATAGGGTGAGAAGCTAAACTGCTAGGTCTTTATCCCCTGACCTTGTCGTATATCAAGCACAATGTACTGCTACAAAGACCAGCTATCATTGCTGGTATAGCACTGACTCTAAGTCCTGAGAGGGGGGCATTACAACCTAGGCTTTGAAGGTACAGTGTGCTGGATTAACCTATAGACTATTAGGGGAGGGAGAATGTTTGGAACATAGGTGGATTTTGTATAAGGCTTAGAAAGGCTTAGCCTTCCCAAGTGAAATCTGCCCCCCCCCCAAAAAAAAAGTAGTGTAGTACATTACCGGGGGGGTTTGTGCTGGTGTCAGTAGCTCCTCTCCTGAAAGCATATGTCTTGGCGCCCCTCCTAAGCTCCTGGATTTGTACTGGTCAGCCAGGAAGTGCCAGTGTAAATAACGTTTTTTAAATAACCAGAATTATTTTTTTTTTAAAACAAAAACTTTACTGAGCCTGGGGTAAGGGAATCAGAACACAGAGCTCCACCCCCTCCTGCCCCAGAGCTTGTCTGGAGCCTTTCCTCAGCAAGCAGCAAGAAGAAAATTATCTGCAAGTTATGTGTACTGTGTGTGTGTGCCAAGCATATTGCCCATTTCTCTGTGCCAAGCATATTGCCCATTTCTCTGTGCCAAGCACTCACTTTGTGTTGTTTTACATATATGGTGGGAGTGGCTTGGGGCATGGAAAGGGGCGTGGCCTTAAAAAATTCCACGCTACGCACAGTAATGATACCTCCTTAGCCTTCCCTATTCAAAATGTCACCCTCCCCCCATGTCCTTGCTGTTTCAATTACATTAAATATTATTACGATTTGCCAACATTCATATAAGAAAAAGAGGAATTATTTTCTCCAGGCTCACAGTTAACATAAACCCAGAATGTTTTCAAATATCCCCAAAAGCCAATTTATGCTTAAAGGGACAGTTCAGTGCAAATTATCAATATTTGTTAAATTAATAGTTTGTGTGATGCCTTCTTAGTTATTCTACATATTCTCTCCCATTTTGAAAAATCAGTTAATTTCATACCCTTTGCTGTTCCTTGCTGTTGATATTAGTGGGCTAAAATTTCAGGTTCTAACGGTCCTTCTTCTTCCCAGGATGCACCACTTCCTTGGAATGTTCCTAACAGTAATTTCTACTGATTGGCTGTGGATGGGTTTAACATGCTCAGATCTATACTGAGCAACTGAATCAACCCAGGCTTGGTCAAGGGAAAGACCATAACGGTCTCTATAAGGGGTCCTGCAAACAGGAAGTCAGTATTTCAGAAGTATTTATTTATACACAGACAAAATGCTGAATGGCAGGTTAATGTCATTATGGAAAAATACTGCTCTTTTTTCTGAAAAGCAAATGGATTTGCACTGAACTTCCCCTTTAAGAAATGCCTTTCGGATTAAAAACGAAAAATTACAAATAGATCTTGTTTTGTGTCATGTGACACATTGTAGAAAAACCCATAAGGGGTGGTGATCTTTAAAAGTTATTACTTAAACAAGAAGATGCATACAAATATTAGGCACAATAAAGCCAGTAGGCATGGAATTTGACTGTGAAACTCGACTCTTCACCTAATATCCATAGATAGATAGAATCTTTTTTTCCCATCAATTAAATTTGTGTTCACCTTTATCCTCCATTGCTATATCAAAATATTGTGTAAAATGGTTTTATATTACAGTCTAAAACAAACCAGAAAAGTCCCTTCTTCATCTCTCCACCCCAGCCAACCCCAGTCTGACATTCCCAACCTAGAGCCTACAGATAGATTAACTGATTGGTAGCCAGTTGTTGGAAAATTAAAGCTGTACTGTCAACAGGGCAACTAGAGTAGACATATACGAACTGGTGTAATATTAAAAAAAGTTACGTCTTACCTGACCAAGATCTCTCGATGCCTGCATTGTGGGATCCCAGTCAGGTAAGGTGAAACATTTTTAGTATTACGCATTTTTAGTATTATTGCATTGTTGCGCTAATCTTAACTAAGACATTACTGCATTGGCTATGCAATATTAGCTCAAAACCCATGTTAACCTGATATTACATTGTGTAATGCAGGGTTTGCACTAATTTTAGCCCACAAATGCCTGATATTCCATCAGTCCCACAGTTGAAAAGAAAATTACAGTTTAATAATGAAGCTCTTTTTAACAGAATTATTGATAAATACTGTACATGTTATATTTAGTGTAATAAATGTGCCCAAATGTCATTGGAAGAAACTACATTGATTTGTGGATTAAAAACATTCACCAAGCCTTCACAACTGTGTACTGCTACTCTGATGTGAATCAAGCTGGGAATCACATTGAGGTTGATTTGATTATGACTTGGTCTGTTGTGTTTCTAATAATACACACGTTACTAGAATTTTTAATGCATTTCTTTAAAAAAAAAAAAAAGCAATGTCATTTGAAAGTCCGCTAAAGTAAGTCGATCCAAAAACTTTTTTTGCATATATAATGTGATATAATTGCCATCTGTACTTTATTAAACTTATAGCTTGCTTTTTTATAGCATTTTGAGAAAAATGCCATGTTCTTGCAAAAAATCATTGGTCTTCAGACAAATATTACAAAATGCTGAACATGTTGTCTGAAATTGTCAAGATTGTGGTCAATTATATGAAATATAAAAAAACAGCTGGTATTCCACATTGATTATACAAATTGAAGCTAAGGGGCTTACCACAATTAGTCTTCAAATATTAGCATAACCTAATTTTGATTTTTAAAACCAAAACACGCAATTCTAAACCCTTTTCCTGTTTTTAAACTTCATTTTAGTAATATTTAGAATGTTTACAGAAATGCAAAATATTTTTTAAAGCTTTTCATGGAGATAAAGGTTACAAATAAATTCATTTGAAAATGCTCTTTTACAATTGACCTTCTTTGTGTGTAGATTTTAATTGTATTATTGTGTGTAACTATTATATTTTTTTAATTACTGTGACTGGTAAAGGTTTGATTCATTAAAGGGTATGTCCACCATTTTTTTTAACTTTGTGTTATTCAGTTTCATTGAAGAATGGGAGGTCAATGAGCTATGTCATAACTTAAGCAAGTATAACAGGAGAGAAGGAAGAACTTACCAGTACTGGCTTCTCACTG
Source organism: Hymenochirus boettgeri (assembly GCA_019447015.1). Taxonomy (NCBI): domain Eukaryota; kingdom Metazoa; phylum Chordata; class Amphibia; order Anura; family Pipidae; genus Hymenochirus; species Hymenochirus boettgeri. The sequence continues at coordinate 80,241,192 of CM033474.1, forward strand.
ACAGTCCCGACGCATCCACGTCCCCTTACACTGTGTGCTCAAGTGTGCACAATGCAAGGGACTGGGGATGCTTCGGAGACTGTCAGTGGCATTGGTATCTGTCAGCAGCAATGGACCGTTCACAGGTAAGTTCTGCCTTCTCTTCTGCAAGTTTAACTGAAGAACGAACATTGCTCATTTACCTCCCATTTTTCAGTTAAACTAAATAACACAAAGTTAGAATGGTGGACATACCTTAAAACGCGTTTATAATGGATCAAAATAAAATGAATCCCCCCAACTATAAGCACACCACTAAACAAACAAAAACTGTAATTAAAGACACACATATGACTGCTGTCACATATATGCCAGATGGCAACTGCATACAGTATTCTCAAACATACTCAGATGCTCTGCATGGGGATCAGTCAGTTGGGACCCCTTACATAGTACTATAGCATGGACTCTACTTTAAGGATAACTTCAATTTTATACATTTTTTATCAATTTTATATTTTATAAAAAAGGTCAAAAGTATGTCTATTGAGATAACATCTGTCTACAGTAAACTGAAAATCAGAAGTTTAGGTGGAAAGAGTAAGAATTTAAAATATATCTATTTTTAGATAGGGATGTATTGTCTAGGAGATGTATTGTGTTGATGCCCTGTGTACACAGATGATGATTGAAGTCACAAAGGTAAATGAGATCTTCTAATGCTGCGCAAAGCTCAAAAGGAATAAATAGCAGACACGGGGGAAAAAGAATGAGAAGGGATAATTACTTTAGAAAAGGTAGATATGTAAGGAACTGTACTATGGTCTTGTAATTCAGTTGAAGAATAGTTCTGGGCGGAATCAGCTTTAGATGGGCCCCTGGGATAAAGAGGGACAACTAAAGCATCCATGTAAAATAAATCCTGCATGGACGGTTAGTGTTCCATCTTCTTCTAAAACATTCAGAGGCATTTGGTAGTCCCTCTTAAATATGTGTGTGGGGGGGTTAAAAGGTATGATCACCCTCAAATGTGAAATTATATATAGGTAAATCAACTCCCAAACCCCCCAAAAGTTAGGAAGATGACAGGTGTAGGACTAACCTGCAGTAAAAAAAAAGGTTTCCACATCTCCTCCAAGCTCTCTGAGCTTTTATGTTAACTTGCACATGGTCAGAGGGGGCAACTATGGGAAGAACATTCAGTCAACCATCATGTCCTGTGATGTCATCTGTACCATCCATGACTAAGATGATAATGGAAAGAACTAAGGAGCAGAAAGAGGGGTAACAGAAAATTGAGCAGCATTTTAGGTTAGTCTTACATCCCTTAGTTTTCTAACTATTGCATAACTATATTATTTTTGGGTTTAGGGGGTGATTTACCTATTTGCAATTGTTCATTTGAGGGGCAGACTTGCCCTTAAGAGATAGACAACCCTGGGCATGTGTTTAAACAATATTGTTGGTGTGTATGCAATAAGGCAGAATCATGTAAAGCTAATAAACAGACTTTTTAAGGTTGTGAACACTTGGATAGCTCTCCTTATTATTTATTTTGTGCCATTTATCTGGGGTGGCACAGTTTTGCTTGGATACATTCCATTGAGAAATGTGCCTCTCTGCTTTGGATTAATGTTGAATGGTAATTTTTTGATTTTATTTGTCCTATTAGCTTTTTAAATCTGCGAAAAGTGATTAGTTATTGTATGAGAATCAATAGAGAACTGCCACAGAGATTAGCGTATTTGCATATTGGGCAGATAGATAAAATGCAAGATATTCCCTTACTTTAAAGGGTATCTCCACCCCCAAATTTTATATAATGTAGGCAAACCCCCCCCACCAACCCAAAACGTTAGGGTTATGACAAAAATCTACCCATCTCGGCCACTGCCTCTTCTGCTACTTCCAGGAACGAAAAAAAAGCAGAAGGAGCCTGACCAGCAGATGCGTCTGTTATTGGCTGAGAGTCAGACAAAAGCCAATTGTAGATGCTGAGGGATCCAGAAGAGGAGAGGGAGGGGGCAGATCTCCACTGCGCATGCCAAAGTCCTCTTAGAGGACAAGGAAGTATCAGGCACCAGATTACACACAGACAGCTCCTACTCTTAACTTTTCTTGACTTTCATCAGGCTTTGCAGGACAACCATAAGGATCAAAGGAGAAAGGTAAGGATTTTTAAACACTACACAGTGGGGCAAATTTGTTTGGGGGTGGACATGCACTTAAAATGATATAATAAATGTTATTTTTGTAGACACAGCAGTCATGCGTTCAGTTTCAGCCCAGATCTGCCCACATCATATTAAGAAGAAACAATAGACATTTAGCTTCTAAACACAAATCGCATTGTATATTAAAAAGGAAAATATTGGACTAAAATGTATTACTTTAAATGGACAAAAAGGAAGGTCCTGAGTGGAGCACTGGAATAGAATAATGTATTTAAGCTTCTCCTGTGAACAGTCAATAATAAGCTATCCGCATTGTTTATTTGCCTGGCTGTACAGAAACATGATGATCACATTTCCCCTAAATCAATAAAAATAAGTAGGAAAATTGTGAAATTGAAAATAGTTTTTTAGGCCTTTTTTCCAGTCTGAACCGAGACCTTATCTGGTTACATGAGAGGAAAGGGTCTGTGTCAGATCCAGTTAAATCCAGCATGCATACAGTAACTCATTATGAAGGATGCTTTAAATTGCTGACTCAAGTCTTTAGTAAGTGTGTGTATAGTGAAAATCATCCAACACACAATGATTATGTAAAGGAACCTTAGCCCATTTATTCAGGAACACCACAAAATAATATTTCAAGGAACCACCCTTTGTCAGATGGTTGTGTATGCATGTGTCACTGATTATGTTAACAGGGGTATTAAAAAGATTGTAAGCTGTGTGGACATCAGATGCATTTACATTTGCTTCTTTTGAGGTCACTGTGACCCTGAACTGTAGACACAATGCCAAAGGACAGATACACATTACATCTAGCCAAAATCATTTGGGCTTGATTGCCCACAATCTACTTATTATATTTAATTTTTATTTACATTTTATTACAATACTACAATCCTGTGGTACCATTTATATTTACATAGACTAACTATGCAAAAACCCGAATCCCTAGAAGACAGTGTAAAAAATGTACCTGTAAATAGTGTAAACCCCAGATAAAATTTTGTTTGTTAAATAAGTTCTAGTTTGACATTTTATGTAGATTGACAGGTAGAATATATGAAGTACAGTATTAATTTATACAATATCTGCACAATATGCATTTCTATACCCTTAACATTATTTTGCATTTTAAAGAGTTTTTGAGGAAATTTTTTTATTTGCCTCTACTAAATGCCACTTGTGATTTATTGGACCATTTCTCCGACATCATCCAACCCTTGGTGTTAAAATAGCCCTACAGAATGTTTTCTTTTACATTGGGCTTCTATCTGGATATTTCATTATCCAGGCCTACTGTATACTGACTGGGAGATGCAATAAATGCCACTAACCAGCCAAATAAATGTAAAATGTTGTATTCAGTTTAATCAACTGGACTTGAAGTTTAGTTCTTGAGTACATTTTGCTAGTCATCCGACTGGCTTACTTAATTAAGAATGTCTTGTACAAGAATCTGTTGGCAAAAAATGTAATAACCACACTTCAGGTTAACGTGGGCTTTATAGTAATATATAGTAAGTAATGTTATGGGCTTTGCATGACCTTACTGACCATGCTGGAACAATATGCTTTATGAAAAAAATAAATTTGATCCTTTTTTTATTGATCTGTTAAGGCAGCGTCACTTTAGTACATTCTGCTCTGAGATTGTGATAAACTTTTAAATAGATAACACTAGCCCAAGGAATATCAAAACTAGGAATTGGTGAGTCTTACTTATGAGACAATTAATCTTAAGCCCCCCTTACACAGGATCGACTTTTCAAGTGATCAGATTGAATTTATTGTATCGCTCGAAAAGTCGAAACCCCTTTTTTAGTTTTATTGATTTAAAAAATTTCTGCAGACCCCATCTTCAGAGATGTGGACTGAAGATGAGTTCTGCAGAGGATTGGAGCCTCAATGTGGGAGATCATTGAAATTGGCCATGGGGGATACAATTGTTTCTTCTTAAGAAGTAATTCAGTTTGGTGTGCGTAAATCCTATACATGCCATTGCTATCAGTAGAATAAACCCTAAAATCAATTTTAGGTGAAAATAATCTTAAAGGAATAGTTCACTGAGAAATAAAGCAGCATTCTAATAGCATTAAGTGAAGAACGAGAGGTAAACTAGCTATGTCTTACCTCCAATTCTTCACTTAAAGGAGAACTATAGTGAAAAAAAATCTTTAGGCTTGAAAGCTAGATAAGATGCACTTAACACAATACACAGAATTTACTGAAATATAGATGCATTTAATAGTGACAATATATCCATCTGAAGTTTTCAAAGTTAAAAAAGTGGTTTATCCGGTAGATATGAATTTCCTCGTAGGTTGATTTGTCCTTAGGGGCCATTTACCGCAGGGCCGGATTATTCACAAGGCCTGGGGCCCGGATGCCAGGGGGGCCCGTTGGGACCTGTCCAGGGGCCCCAGTATATATTTACAAATCTTGGTGGATTTATCTTTAAATAGAATCGGAGTCTGGTGGGGGGCCCGGCCCTGACTTCTAATCAGATTCAAATTCAATGATAGTTGGCTCCAGCGTCAATGATAGTCCTTCAATGATAGTCCTCCAGCGTCGGCGCACAGCGCATCACAATGCTATTCTATCTATCTATCTCTATCTATCTATCTATCTCTATCTATCTATCTATCTATCTCTATCTATCTCTATCTATCTATCTATCTATCTATCTATCTATCTATCTATATCTATCTATCTATCTATATCTATCATCTATCTATCTATCTATCTATCTATCTATCTATCTATCTATCTATCTATCTATCTATCTATCTATCTTTAGCAAAAAATATATTTTGCTGTGACGCAACCCAAACCCCAGCAATCCCTGGGGGTGGGCACCACCGGGGGGGGGGATCACAAGGGGGGGGGGGGGGGGGCACAACACCTTTGCCCTTTCAAACCACACCGAGCACATCCCCCTTTTCCTTCACCCCCCCCCCCCCCCCTGTTCCCTCCCCCTCCCTCCGCTTTCTCTTTGTCCCCTTTTCCCTGACACCCCTTTCCCGAGCACCCCGGGGGGGGTGGCCCCTCTACCCCCCTCCCTCCCGCATCCTCCACCCCTTTTTCCTCCTGCCGGGCTTTCCCGGGGATCCCCCCCTTTCCCCTCACCCGCAATATCCCTCCCCCCCCCCCCCGCCTCTCCCCCCTTCCCCTTCACCGGACACATTTTTTTTATGCACACTGTCTGCAGCCAGCATAATCAACCCCCCCCCCCCCAGGAACCACCACCACATCCCCAAATGGAGCCACCAGCACAGCCCTAACTAGCAGCACCAGCACAGAAAAATTGAGACTGGGGTCCCCATAACACCCCTCCACCACCACCAACACAATGCTAATTAACCTACATAAGCTGTATACTGTAGACAAATGATAATATTATAGACAGAAAATAGGCAGACATAAAGAAGACAGATAAATAGATAGATATACAGACAAAGCTAATGAGTATATGATAGATTAAACAGTTTTATAGTGGCCAAAGCTTTAGATAGATATACAGACGACAGATAGATGATATATATATATATATATATATATATAGTATATATAGATATAGATAGATCGCTCGCTCGCTCGCTCGCTTCTCGCTCGCTGCTCGATCGCTAGCTCGCTCTCCTCGTCGATAGATCTACAACCTCGTTAGCATAGATCTAGCTAGATATCGATGTCGATAGTCGAATAGATAGAAGATAGATAGATAGATAGATCATAACAGAACGATAGATAATAGATAGATAGATCGCTAGATCCTACGCTCGATCTCGCAGATCGATCTACGACTCGCTACGCTAGCTCGCTATCGTGATGACTCGCTCCTCCGTCGTGCGCTCGCTCTCTCCGCTCGCTCGCTCGCTCGCCGCTCGCTCGCTCTCCCGCTCGCTCGTCGCTCGTCAGCTCTCTGCTCGCTCCTCAGCTCGCTCGCTCGCATCCTAGCTACGCTCGCTGCTCCTCGCTCGCTCCTCGCTCGCTGCGCTCGCTCCGCGCTCTGCTCGTCCTCCTCGCTCGCTCGCTCGCTCGCTCGCTCGCTCTCTCGCTCGCTCGCCTCGCTCGCTCGCTCGCATCGCCCCGCCCTCGCTCCTCGCTCGCTCGCTCCTCGCTCTCGCTCGCCGCTCGCTCCTGCTCGCTAGCTGGCTCTCCTCCTCTCTCCGCTCCTCCTCGCTCCCTCTCTCGCTCCGCTCGCTGCTCGCTCGCTCTCTCCTGCGTCGCTACGCTCGCTCGCTCGATGCTCGTCGCTCCCGCCTCGCTAGCCCCTCGCTCCTCGCTCTCTCGCTCGCTCGCTTGCTCGCTCGCTGCTCGCTGTCCTCGACTCCTCTACGCCTCCCGCTCGCTCGCTCGCTCAGCCTCGCTCTCTCCGCGCATCGCCTCTCCCGCTCGCTCGCTCTCGTACGCTTCTTCGCTCGCTCGCTCGTCGCTCTCGCTCTCTCCTCGTCCGCCTCGCTCCCGCTCGCCTCTGGCTCGCTCCTCTCGTCCGCTGCTCTCGCTCGCCTCGCTCGCTGGCTCCCCCGCTCGTACTGCGCTCGCTCGCTTCCCCTCTCTCGCTCTGCTGCTCGCCCTCGCTCGCCCCTCGTCTCGCCGCTCCTCGCTAGCTCTCGCCGTAGCTCGATCGCTACCTCGCTCCTTGCTCTCCTCGACTCGCTCGCTCGACTTCGCTCGCTCGCTGCGCTCGCTGCTGCTCGCTCCGCTCGCCGTCTGCTCCTCCTCCTCGCTCTACCGCTCCGCCCCCCTCGCTCCGCTCCTCGGCTACCGCTGCTCGCTCGACTCGCCGCTCGCTCGCCCTCGCTCGCTCCCGCTCGCTGCTCGCTCGCTGTCGCTCCTGCTCCGGTCGCTCCTCTGCTCGCTCCCGCTGCCTGCTACGCCCTGCTGCTGCTCCGCTCGCTAGACAGATGATAGCTAGGCATAGATAGATAGAATGAGATAGATGATAGATATATAGATAGACAGATGATAGAGATAATAGATAGATGAGATAGATAGATATATATACAGAATAAACGAAACAAGATATGTAGATGATAAGTAGATAGATAGAATTAAGATAGATCAGTACGAGATAGAACTAGATAGATAAGATAATCATATATAAAAGAAGAACGAAGTAATGATCGATAGATAGATCATAGAAGATAGATAGATAGCTAAGCTCCTCTAGATACGTCCAGTGAGATAGACTTGCATACTCCTACGTGATAGCTACGCATGACTACGCTGTAGACGTCCTGATCGACTCTCCTCATGCGACCGCGCTTCAGATCGCTGCTCAGTCGGATAGATAGATAAGTAGATTAGACGACAGATGATAGATATATAGGAGATACGATAGATAGCAGATTATAGAGTAGATAGATAGTGAGATAGATAGATAGACAGATGATAGATAATAGATGAGATAGGATAGATAGTATAGATATACAGATCAACAACAGACAAGATAGTGTTTGTGTAAATACTCATTAAAATATTTCCTACCTTTACCTGGCAACTATAGGATGATTGGCAAACAGCGTTTCACCAGTAACTGACTGGAATAGGAAAGCATTACAGCAAGCAGCTCACTTGGAAGGAAGGTTAGGCGATCCTTTCCTCTCTGCGTGAACCCAGCCCAGGTGGCAGCGGAAAAAAAGTACGCACCCCACGTGATGCACGCAGCGCATGCATTGTGATGCGCTGTGCGCCGACGCTGGAGGACTATCTTGAAGGACTATCATTGACGCTGGAGCTGACACTATCATTGAATTTGAATCTGATTAGAAGTCAGGGCCGGGCCCCCCACCAGACTCTATTCTATTTAAAGATAAATCCACCAAGATTTGTAAATATATACTGGGGCCCCTGGACAGGTCCCAACGGGCCCCCCTGGCCTCCGGGCCCCAGGCCTTGTGAATAATCCGGCCCTGCGGTAAATGGCCCCTAAGGAACAAATCACACGGAAAATTCAGAGCTATACCGAGTAAACCACTGTTTAACTTGAAAACTTCAGATGGATATATTGTCACTATTAAATGCATCTATATTTCAGTAAATTCTGTGTATTGTGTTAAGTGCATCTTATCTAGCTTTCAAGCCTAAGATTTTTTTCACTATAGTTCTCCTTTAAGTGAAGAATTGAGGTAAGACATAGCTAGTTTACCTCTTTTCGTTCATTAATGCTATTAGAATGCTGCTTATTTCTCAGTGAACTATCCTTAAGATTATTTTCACCTAAAATTGATTTGGGTGGGTTATTATCTGATAGCAAATGGCATGTATAGGATTTACGCACACCAAACTGAATTACTCTTCTAAAAAGAAACAATTGTATCCCCATGGCCAATTTCAATGATCTCCCACATTGAGGCTCCAATCCATCGCAGAACTCATCTTCAGTCCACATCTCTGAAGATGGGGTCTGCAGAAATTTTTTAAAAATCAATAAAACTAAAAAAGGGGTTTCGACTTTTCGACGATACAATAATTCAATCTGATCACTTGAAAAGTCGATCTGTGTAAGGGGGGCTTAAGATTATTGTCTCATAAGTAAGACTCACCAATTCCTAGTTTTGATATTCCTTGGGCTAGTGTTATCTATTAAAAGTTTATCACAATCTCAGAGCAGAATGTACTAAAGTGACGCTGCCTTAACAGATAAAAAAAAAGGATCAAATTTATTTTTTCATAAACATATTGTTCCAGCATGGTCAGTAAGGTCATGCAAAGCCCATAACATTACTTACTATATATTACTATAAAGCCCACGTTAACCTGAATGTGGTTATTACATTTTTGTCCAACAGATTCTTGTACAAGACATTCTTAATTAAGTAAGCCAGTCGGATGACTAGCAAAATGTACTCAAGAACTAAACTTCAAGTCCAGTTGATTAAACTGAATACAACATTTTACATTTATTTGGGGCTGGTTAGTGGCATTTTATTGCATCTCCAGTCAGTATACAGTAGGCCTGGATATGAAATATCCAGATAGAAGCCCAATATAAAGAAAACATTCTGTAGGGCTATTTTAAACACAAGGGTTGGATGATGTCGGAGAAATGGTCCAATAAATCACAAGTGGCATTTAGTAGAGGCAAATAAAAAAATTTCCTCAAAAACTCTTTAAAATGCAAAATAATGTTAAGGGTATAGAAATGCATATTGTGCAGATATGTATAAATTAATACTGTACTTCATATATTCTACCTGTCAATCTACATAAAATGTCAAACTAGAACTTATTTAACAAACAAAATTTTATCTGGGGTTTACACTATTTACAGGTACATTTTTTACACTGTCTTCTAGGGATTCGGGTTTTTGCATAGTTAGTCTATGTAATATAAATGGTACCACAGGATTGTAGTATTGTAATTAATAATATTAAATTATAATAAGTAGATTGTGGGCAATCAAGCCCAATGATTTTGGCTAGATGTAATGTGTATGCTGTCCTTTGGCATTGTGTCTACAGTTCAGGGTCACAGTGACCTCAAAAGAAGCAAATGTAAATGCATCTGATGTCCACACACTTACAATCTTTTTAATACCCCTGTTAACATAATCAGTGACACATGCATACACAACCATCTGACAAAGGGTGGTTCCTTGAAATATTATTTTGTGTGTTCCTGAATAAATGGGCTAAGGTTCCTTACATAATCATTGTGTGTTGGATGATTTCACTATACACACACTTACTAAAGACTTGAGTCAGCAATTTAAAGCATCCTTCATAATGAGTTACTGTATGCATGCTGGATTTCTGGATCTGACACAGACCCTTTCCTCTCATGTAACCAGATAAGGTCTCGGTTCAGACTGGAAAAAAGGCCTAAAAAACTATTTTCAATTTCACAATTTCCTACTTATTTTTATTGATTTAGGGGAAATGTGATCATCATGTTCTGACAGCCAGGCAAATAAACAATGCGGATAGCTTTTATTGACTGTTCACAGGAGAAGCTTAAATACATTATTCTATTCCAGTGCTCCACTCAGGACCTTCCTTTTGTCCATTTAAAGTAATACATTTTAGTCCAATATTTTCTTTTTAATATACAATGCGATTGTGTGTTTAGAAGCTAAATGTCTATTGTTTCTTCTTAATATGATTGGGCAGATCTGGGCTGAAAACTGAACGCATGACTTGCTGTGTCTACAAAAATAACATTTATTATATCATTTTAAGTGCATGTCCACCCCCAAACAATTTATTGCCCCACGTGTAGTAGTGTTAAAAATCCTACCTTTCTCTCTTTGATTCTTATGGTTGTCCTGCAAAGCCTGATGAAAGTCAAGAAAGTTAAGAGTAGGAGCTGTCTGTGTGTAATCTGGTGCCTGATACTCTCCTTGTCCTCTAGAGGACTTTGGCATGCGCAGTGGAGATCTGCCCCCTCCCTCTCCTCTTCTGGATCCTCAGCATCTACAAATTGGCTTTGTCTGACTCTCAGCCAATAACAGACGCATCCTGGTCAGGCTCCTTCTGCTTTTTTTCGTTCCTGGAAGTAGCAGAAGAGTGCAGTGGCCGAGATGGGTAGATTTTTGTCATAACCCTAACGTTTTGGGTTGGTGGGGGGGGTTTGCCTACATTATATAAATTTGGGGGTGGAGATACCCTTTAAAGTAAGGGAATATCTTGCATTTTATCTATCTGCCCAATATGCAAATACGCTAATCTCTGTGGCATCTCTATTGATTCTCATACAATAACTAATCACTTTTCGCAGATTTAAAAAGCTAATAGGACAAATAAATCAAAAAATTACCATTCGAACATTAATCCAAAGCAGAGAGGCACATTTCTCAATGGAATGTATCCAAGCAAAACTGTGCCACCCCAGATAAATGGCACAAAATAAATATAAGGAGAGCTATCCAAGTGTTCACAACCTTAAAAAGTCTGTTTATTAGCTTACGATTATTCTGCCTTATTGCATACACACCAACAACTATTGTTTAAAAATGCCACATGCCCAGGGTTGTCTATCTCTTAAGGGCAAGTCTGCCCCTCAAATGAACAATTGCAAATAGGTAAATCACCCCTAAACCCAAAAATAATATAGTTATGCAATAGGTAGAAAACTAAGGGATGTAAGACTAACCTAAATGCTGCTCAATTTCTGTTACCCCTCTTTCTGCTCCTTAGTTCTTTCCATTATCATCTTAGTCATGGATGGTACAGATGACATCACAGGACATGATGGTTGACTGAATGTTCTTCCCATAGTTGCCCCCTCTGACACATGTGCAAGTTAACATAAAAGCTCAGAGAGCTTGGAGGAGATGTGGAAACCTTTTTTTTTACTGCAGGTTAGTCCTACACCTGTCATCTTCCTAACTTTGGGGGGTTTGGGAGTTATGTACCTATATATAATTTCACATTTGAGGGTGATCATACCTTTCTACCCTACACCCCCCCCACATACATATTTAAGAGGGACCACCAAATGCCTCTGAATGTTTTAGAAGAAGATGGAACACTAACCGTCCATGCAGGATTTATTTTACATGGATCTTTAGTTGTCCCTCTTTATCCCAGGGGCCCATCTAAACTGATTCCGCCCAGAACTATTCTTCAACTGAATTACAAGACCATAGTACAGTCCTTACATATCTACCTTTTCTAAAGTAATTATCCCTCTCATTCTTTTTCCCCGTGTCTGCTATTTATTCCTTTTGAGCTTTGCGCAGCATTAGAAGATCTCATTTCCTTTGTGACTTCAATCATCATCTGTTACACAGGGCATCAACACAATACATCTCCTAGACAATACATCCCTATCTAAAAATAGATATATTTTAAATTCTTACTCTTTCCACCTAAACTTCTGATTTTCAGTTTACTGTAGACAGATGTATATCTCAATAGACATACTTTGACCTTTTTTATAAAATATAAATTGATAAAAAATGTATAAAATTGAAGTTATCCTTAAAGTAGAGTCCATGCTATAGTTACTATGTAAGGGGTCCAACTGACTGATCCCCATGCAGAGCATCTGAGTATGTTTGAGAATACTGTATGCAGTTGCCAATCTGGCATATATGTGACAGCAGTCATATGTGTGTCTTTAATTACAGTTTTTGTTTGTTTAGTGGTGTGCTTATAGTTGGGGGGATTCATTTTATTTGATCCATTATAAACGCGTTTTAGGTATGTCCACCATTCTAACTTTGTGTTATTTAGTTTAACTGAAAAATGGGAGGTAAATGAGCAATGTTCGTTCTTCAGTTAAACTTGGCAGAAGAGAAGGCAGAAACTTACCTGTGAACGGTCCATTGCTGCTGACGATACCAATTGCCACTGACAGTCTCCGAAGCATCCCCAGTCCCTGCATTGTGCACACTGAGCACACAGTGTAAGGGGACGTGGATGCGTCGGACTGTCAGTGAGAAGCCAGTACTGGTAAGTTCTTCCTTCTCTCCTGTTATCTGCTTAAGTTATGACATAGCTCATTGACCTCCCATTCTTCAATGAAACTGAATAACACAAAGTTAAAAAAAATGGTGGACATACCCTTTAAATGAATCAAACCTTTACCAGTCACAGTAATTAAAAAATATAATAGTTACACACAATAATACAATTAAAATTACACACAAAGAAGGTCAATTGTAAAAGAGCATTTTCAAATGAATTTATTTGTAACCTTTATCTCCATGAAAAGCTTTAAAAAATATTTGCATTTCTGTAAACATTCTATAATTTACTAAAATGAAGTTTAAAAACAGGAAAAGGGTTAGAATTGCGTGTTTTGGTTTTAAAAATCAAAATTAGGTTATGCTAATATTTGAAGACTAATTGTGGTAAGCCCCTTAGCTTCAATTGTATAATCAATGTGGAATACCAGCTGTTTTTTTATATTTCATATAATTGACCACAATCTGACAATTTCAGACAACATGTTCAGCATTTTGTAATATTTGTCTGAAGACCAATGATTTTTTGCAAGAACATGGCATTTTCTCAAAATGCTATAAAAAAGCAAGCTAATAAGTTTAATAAAGTACAGATGGCAATTATATCACATTATATATGCAAAAAAAGTTTTGGATCGACTTACTTTAGCGGACTTTCAAATGACATTGCTTTTTTTTTTTTTTAAAGAAATGCATTAAAAATTCTAGTAACGTGTGTATTATTAGAAACACACAACAGACCAAGTCATAATCAAATCAACCTCAATGTGATTCCCAGCTTGATTCCATCAGAGTAGCAGTACACAGTTGTGAAGGCTTGGTGAATGTTTTTAATCCACAAATCAATGTAGTTTCTTCCAATGACATTTGGGCACATTTATATACACTAACCTATAACATTACAGTATTTCATCATAATTCTTGTTAAAAAGAGCTTCTTTTAAACTATTAATTTTTCTTTCAACTGTGGGCCTGATGGAAATCAGGCAGTTTGTGGCTAAAATTAGTGCAAACCCGCATACACAATGTAATTCAGGTTAACATGGGTTTGAGCTAATATTGCATAGCCAATGCAGTAATGTCTTAGTTAAGATTAGCGCAACAATGCAATAATACTAAAAATGCGTAATACTAAAAATGTTTCACCTTACCTACTGGGATCCCACAATGCAGCATCGAGAGATCTTGGTCAGGTAAGACGTAACTTTTTTTTATATTACACTCATCGTATATGTCTAACTAGTTGGCCCTGTTGACAGTACAGCTTTAATTTTCCACCAACTGCTACATCAGTTAATCTATCTGTAGGCTAGGTGGAATGTCAGACTGGGGTTGGCTGGGGTGGAGAGATGAAGAAGGACTTTTCTGGTTTGTTTTGACTTAATATAAAACCATTTACACAATATTTTGATATAGCAATGGAGGATAAAGGTGAACACAAATGTTAATTGATGGGAAAAAAGATTCTATCTATCGGATATTAGGTGAAGAGTTTCACAGTCAAATTCCATGCCTACTGGCTTTATTGTGCCTAATATTTGTATGCAATCTTCTTGTTTAATGTAATAACTTTAAAGATCACCACCCCTATGGGTTTTCTACAATGTTGTCCATGACACAAAACAAGATCTATTTGAATTTTTCGTTTTTAATCCGAAAGGCATTTCTAAAGGGGAAGTTCAGTGCAAATCCATTTTTTTCAGAAAAAAGAGCATGTATTTTTCCATAATGACAATTAACCGCCATTCAGCATTTTGTCTGTGTATAAATAAATACTTCTGAAATACTGACTTCCTGTTTTGCAGGACCCCTTATAGAGACGTTATGGTCTTTCCCTTGACCAAGCTGGGTTGATTCAGTTGCTCAGTATAGATCTGAGCATGTTAAACCCATCCACAGCCAAATCAGTAGAAATTACTGTTAGGAACATTCCAAGGAAGTGGTGCATCCTGAAGAAGAAGGACCGTTAGAACCTGAAATTTTAGCCCACTAATATCAACAGCAAGGAACAGACAAAGGGTATGAAATTAACTGATTTTTCAAAATGGAGAGAGATATATGTAGAATACTAAGAAGGCATCACACAACTATAATTTAACAAATATTGATAATTTGCACTGAACTGTCCCTTTAAGCATAAATTGGCTTTTGGGGATATTTGAAAACATTCTGGGGTTATAGTTAACTGTGAGCTGGAGAAAATAATTCCTCTTTTTCTTATATGAATGTTGGCAAATCGTAATAATATTTAATGTAATTGAAACAGCAAGGACATGGGGGGAGGGTGACATTTTGAATAGGGAAGGCTAAGGAGGTATCATTACTGTGCGTAGCGTGGAATTTTTTAAGGCCAGCCCCTTTCCAGCCCAACCACTCCCACCATATATGTAAAACAACACAAAGTGAGTCTTGCACAGAGAAATGGCATATGCTTGGCACAGAGAAATGGGCAATATCTTGGCACACACACAGTACACATACTTGCAGATAGTTTTCTTCTTGCTGCTTGCTGAGGAAAGGCTCCAGACAAGCTTCTGGGGCAGGAGGGGGTGGAGCTCTGTGTTCTGATTCCCTCGTAGTAAAGTTTTTGTTTTAAAAAAAAAAATAATTCTGGTTATTTAAAAAACGTTATTTACACTGGCACTTCCTGGCTGACCAGTACAAATCCAGGAGCTTAGGAGGGGCCCAAGACATATGCTTTCAGGAGGAGGACTACTGACACCAGCACAAACCCCCCCGGTAATGTACTAACTACTTTTTTTGGGGGGGGGCAGATTCTCACTGGGAAGGCTAAGCCTTTCTAAGCCTTTACAAAATCCACCTATGTGCCAAACATGTCTCCCTCCCCTAATAGTCTATAGGTTAATCCACGCACCTGTACCTTCAAAGCCTAGGTTGTAATGCCACCCCCTCCAGGACTTAGAGTCAGTGCTATACCAGCAATGATAGCTTCTTTGTAGCAGTACATTGTGCTTGATATACGACAAGGTCAGGGGATAAAGACCTAGCAGTTTAGCTTTCACCCTATGTAGTTTTAGTGGGAGGTGGTTGGTTTTGGGTGATAAAACCCAATTTAATTCTCCTTTACTTTTACACAATATTTATTTGCATATTTACCTCATGCATCATAACTTTAATTAATAAATAAACCTTCCATAGTATCAGCACATTATCAATAATTCTAGAATATGATAAAATAAAATGGCCATCGCGCCATGCATGTGCTGATGTCACGTCGCATGCACAGACCACACAATCGCGGCTTTTGGAGGCTAAAGATGAAGGGGAAGCCAGCAAGCCGAAAGGGAAGGAGCTCAACAGTCTTTACTGCACACATCCAAGATGTCAGCACTTTACAAGCACCTCAGCTAGGCTCAGGAGAGACCTAGAAAAAAAAGGGGGGATGGGGAAGAGATTTTTTAATGCTGCAGCTTACAATTAAATTTTTACAGTGTACTCCTCAGATCCGCCTCCTAATAAGGCAGGGAGAAACCATTACAGAGCAGCACCCTGAGAGACAGCAGTTTTGATGCCAGAAAAAACCCCCCCCCCCCCGGCATTATGTGCCTGAGGCACATAATTATTCCATGTGCCTGGGGCCCATATGCCAGGACTCCCCAAAAATGTAAAAAACACACATTTTGGGAGCTACTGTCACTTTAAGTAGCAGGGGAAGCCATGACTTCCATTGCACAACAGAATGTAGATACAACTCCTCCCCTCCTTCTGACTGGCAATTCATTTGATCCAAATTAATATTTGTGTCAGCTCTGCAGATCAAAAATCAATGTTGTAATCATTACCAGTCACTGGGAATCTAATACCAGTCACTGTGGCATCATTTACAGTCATTGTGGGCATTATTTACCAGTCATGTGTATAAAGCCCCTCCTACTTCTGGACTAGCGCACACCCACCCCATTTCTGGACAAAGCATTACCACTTTAATTTATAAACCACACCCCATCCACGGCGAGGGGGGGGCAGCATTTGGAATTTTTTTCAGGTGCCAAAAAGTCTAGAGACGGCCCTGGTTATCCTTTAAAAAGGAGAGTTAAGGAATCCTGGGAGGGGGGAACAAGATGGAGACTGCCATGTGCTGAACCAGGGAGATACTGTAAGGAGCTGCTTCTGACTGGGGAAAGCTACAAGCTCTAGAAAGTTGCTTATAAACTGAGTAAAGTTCTGAGATATCTGTGTAACCATCCAGAGTGTACTCCAGATTGTGAGTAGTGTAGTGTGCTGCATAAGGGGTCCTGCTAAGCACAGAAGAACCCAAACATATATACAGGTGTTCCTGAGAAACCTTTTCACACTTGCCAGTTTTCAAAGTACTTTGATATCTCCATAACCCATTATTATTTCTGGAAACCGCATTAGACCGTGGATATAATTTGTATTGCTGGAGTTCTCCAGTCCAGGTGACTGTGCTGCCAATTACCCTAGTGGCTGCAAACCACTATGCAGGGATTTTCACTTGAGGGGTATGCACCAAAATGCCCAGGACTATACTTTGTTTAAGGATCGTTTAAAGAACAGTAATTTATATGTTTATGGGAATATAAAAAATATTGGGAACAATTAGCACTATTATTTGTTATGATATGATGTGCGTATAGAGAAGAATAGGCCTAATATATAAGTTGTTTAATCAATTATCTTCCAATATCATTTGATAAAGGAAATACAGACAGTGTCTGTTTGTTATACTACTCTCATTGTACTGTCTAATTGTACTGGGATAAAAGAAAAAAAAAAGGGTGTCACCACTGGGGTAGAAGCTAAAACACAAATACATCAACCATTCAAGTAGCTGCCATATATTATGGCTGAGTGTGCACACAGTCTTCTTATATTTCAGTTGCCTGGTGCTGCTGACAATATCCCAGATATACAGATAATGTTCTTTATAGCACCTGGAGCTTGATAAGGCCAATAGATAACGGCCGAAACGGTTGCTTATATTTTGCACTTAGCCAGTTGCTAAAAAAGCATTTTAAATAAAGCCCTTGTTGAAGAACCTGAGTAAGCGCTGATATTTGTTGAATATTATCTATCTATCTATCTCTCATATCTATCTATCTATCTATCTATCTATCTCTATCTTCTATCTATCTATCTATCTATCTATCTATCTATCATACAGCTACAGCAAATACATTTGGCCAATCCGTGTTGGACTGGCCCACAGAGTTACGGGGCAGTTCCCTGGTGGGAACAGCCCATTGCAACCAAAAAACTGAGATAACTGCTTAAATTTAATTCAGAGCAAAAGGAACAGTAAGAAATGCATTTTAATAAACAGTAGGAGTCAGTAGAGTAAGTTAAGTATGTAAAAGAGTGATAATAGAGATATGAAATGTTTGGTGGGCCTTAAACTCATCTTGTTGGGAGGACCCTGGTCTTGGATTTCTTGGTGGGCCCCCCACAGTCCGAGTCCGGACACTGCACCATCCCCAAAGAGGGATGGGCTTAAATAATTGATATGAGAAGGAAGGGTACCCATAAAACATGTTATGCTTGCTGTATATTTCATTAATACAGTGGGTTTAACACCCTTGAATCCAATAGGTGGCAATTTTGTATCTGCTGTCACATTGAATTATATATTAGATAATTACACACTAGGACCTGCACTACAATTATACATACACTACATTTTCTTCTCTCACTACAGTAACCTTTCTAACATCAACAGTTTGTGTCCTCCATTGCTCACCACAGAAGGGGTTAGGGTGCAACAACTGGGAGAGGCACTTATCCTGGCCAATATGGGCAATGATTTTTTAATTAACTGTAAGTAGGAGAATTCAAGTTACGGTTTTTCATGAAATTTGCTCTTTACAGTTGTTCAGTGTTTTTCTTATGTATTTTTGTATGTAGTTAATGAAAAGGTATGTCACACCAAACTAATTCAGCAGCTCAGTACGTTGACTCATAAACCAAGTTGGGCACAGGCATACCTTTGAAAATATAACTTCTTATAAGTTTTAAGGCAGCCGCCCAAACAGTCTCTAGTTAAAGTGATAACCTCGTTAATCCTTGGTCACACAGTAATTTGAGCCCACCACAAAACTTAGGTCAAAAAGCCATTTTGGGAGGAAATGTTTTGGAGTTTGGCGTACATAATTTTTCTTGCATTTACTGTGTAAATGTTTCCTTTGAAAAGTAAAAAAAATGTGGCACTGAACTTTCAAGATGATGTGCTGCTGACTCAGATACTGGGAAACAGAACTAAAGCATGGTTGGGGGTTATCACGTCCTAAGTCCTTTTCCATTGTCCCTTAGGAAGTCATTTTAAAGTAGCCATACAGTACAAACGAGGGGCCGAGTCACACGCTAAGTAAAACATCGGAGATTGAATACATGGGATGTACACGCACAGTGAAAATCATTATTATGTTTTTCTATTACTTAGCGGAAGCAATATTGTGAAACTGGAATTATCCTCTAGTTCAGATATGTAAATAAAGGTAGTGATCGCAAAGAAATGCAGAACGTACAATAGGGCCCACAAAAATAAAAAATAAACCATTTTGGGAAATGTACATGGGTTTTAGCATGACCTTTAGAGTGGATTATGTACGCCTGTCAGCCCAAAACAGTGGATTGCACTTCTTTTGTTTACTATTTCACGTATTTGAAATAGAGATTGGAGACTAACCCTTATAGGTTTTAATAGCTAAATATTGTGAATTATGACTTATAAAAATATGCATTGTTTGTATGGGAGGCAAAACCATACCATTTTAGCTTCCATGGAAGCCGTACATGCAACTGCGAGCTGGGAAATCACCATGGAAACTAACACCATGATTTTGGTGCATCTAATTAAAGTGGCATTCAAAACAATTAAAAAATGCTCCAGTAAACTTGCTGCTGTGGAGGACCAGCCGTAGAAGATGGTTAGGGGGGGATGCCCATAAACCATTTAAATTTTCTCTACTGGTGGTTTGGGGGTTTCTATTAGATTTAATGTTGATGTAGAGGTCAGACGGTACCACATTATGCTTGAAAACAGGACCCCCCACCAGCAGATATTTAAAGACAAAGACAGCTATTATTTATTAGATGTTCTTATAGATTTATTTTCAATGTTATTACTAGGGACAGCTAGCTCGAAAGATTATGATATATTATGCTTATTTTAGAATATTTTTTTATTGGTATTGTATATAAAATTAAACAACCTAATCTCTTATAAATACGACGATAAAGGACAGTTTGGTATAGTTTGGCCAAAAGCTTTTTTTTTTAGATTTTTTTGATTTTTTTAGTATTATGTTAGAATATTACAGACCAGTGTTAGATTTTTTTATTTCAAGTTATAGAGCGAATGATTAGAATTTTTTTTATATATATAGATACGTGATAAGGATATAGTGATAGGATAGATGAGATAGTATAGATAGATCAGATCGTGATAGATTAGGATAGATAGATAGATAATGAGAATAAGATAGATAGTAGATAGATAGATAGATGATAGTAGATAGATAGAGAGATAGATAGTAGATGATATGATATGATAAATAGATAGATAGATGATAGATAGTAGAGAGATAGATTAGATAGAAGATAGATAGATATATAGATAGATAGATAGATAGATAGATAGATTAGATATATAGATAGATTATAGATAGGAAATAGATAGATAGAATAGATTAGATAGATAGAGATAGCTAGATAGATAGATAGATAGATAGATAGATAGATAGATAATAGATAGATAGATAGAGTAGATAGATAGATAGATAGATGATAGATATGATAATAATAGATAGATAAATAGATAGATAGATAGATAGAGAGATAGAAGATAGTAGATATAGATAGATAGATAGATATAGATGATTATAGATAGATTAGATGATAGATAGATACAGATAGATAGATAGATAGATAGATAGATAGTAGATTCTTGATTAGATAGATAGATAGACATAGATAGATAAGAGATAGATAGATAGATAGATAGATAGATAGATAATAGATAGATAGATAGAATAGAATAGATAAGATAATAGATAGATATGATAGATATAGATAGATATTTTATGGAATCAGATAGATAGATAGATAAGTAGTAGATAGATAGATAGATGATAGATAGATAGATGTTAGATAGATAGATAGATAGATAGATTAGATAGATAGATAGATAGATAGAGATAGATCGATATAGATAGTAGATAGATAGATATAGATAGATAGATAGATAGATAAGATTAGATAGAAGATAGATAGATAGATATACAGATAGAGTAGATAATAGATAGATAGAAGATAAGATAGATAGATAGATAGATAGATATGATAGAGATCGTATATAGTAGAAGATTGAGATAAAGATAGATAGATAGTATTAGATAGATTAGATATAGATAGAATAGATAGCTTAGGATATTAGACAGAGGTAGATAGATAAGATAGATAGATGGATGATAGATAGATTAGTGATAGATAGATAGAGATAGATTAGATATAGATAAAGATAGATAGATTAGATAGATAGATAGATAGATAGTATAGATAGATAGATTAGTATAGATAGATAGATAGATAGATAGATAGATAGCTAGATAATGTATTTGATAGATATATAGATAGTAGATAGATATAGATAGATAGACAGATGATAGATAGATATAGATATAGATAGGATAGATAGATTATGAAGAGAGAGATTAGGACAGATGATAGATAGATTAGATGAGATAGATAGATAGATCGTATTGTGATTAGTATACAGATAAACAGAACAGACCAAGATTAGATAGATGATATATTTTGTAGTTTTAGGTGTTTTATGATAGATTCTATGATTTAGTTAGTTTATTTTTATGTTTAGGGTAAGATAGATTATAGATAATCGATGAGATAGATAGATAATGATAGATAGATATATAGATAATAGATTAGATCGATAGGAAGATAGATCTTCGCGGCAGGGTGATATGCCAAATAAGTTGTAGTGATATTTGTGAAATGGAACGTTAGGGGGGGCCCAAAATTCTGACTTGTGCCTTGGGCCCCATTTGGTCTTAATCCGGCTCTGATTTACCGTCAATCCTTAACCCACATTTACAACTTTTCTAATGCATGTTGCAGTTGGATTCAATGCAAGTGATTAGTTTTAATTGATTCATTAAATACACCTGAAAGGGAGCCGCACAGAGTGCAACTTTTAAAGGAGAATATGTGTATATAGTAGAATGTTATTTATTTCAGCAAATCACTGGTGTTCATTTGGTCAGTTTCAAAGGTGCCTAGATTTGAATGTACAATCTCTCAATTCAATGTTAATTAAAACATCAACCTTAAATACATACCCTCCAACATTTCCCTTTAATAGTTACACTTACAGAAACAACATGGTGCACAGCAGCAGGAGGATTTTGAAGTCAATATCTACTAAGCTCATTTTACTTATGCGCTGTGGTTAAATAATCATTGCTGCCAGGCCATACTAGTGTGTTTTTAAGCTTAAAAAGCCGACACTAGTGTGGGACAATTGATGCGATCCGTTAATCGGAGCGAATACGATCCGCTTTTCCTAAATGCACGTACATGCGCATTTCCGGAGCGCTTATTTGCGCTCAAGTGTGGCCTCAGCCTTAGGGAATGCAAAAAAAATTGCAATTTCCGATGCACTGCGATTTGCGCATCTGTTTTTGTAACGCATGTGATCACCATATTTTGCGGAATATGAGATGTGTGTATGAATGAGATGTGTGGTTACAAACATGTTATGTTTTTCGCTTGGAGTGTGACCCTCGGTTTTGTTTTTCTTTATTGAACTACACTTCCCATCATCCATTATCAAATAAAGTGATACAGTATATACACTGTATCATTCAGGGCAGCAATTAATGTTGAAATTATCGTGCATAGGTAATGGTTAAACTAAAATTTCTTACCAGATATAGGGGCATATTTATAAAGGTTTGTTAAACTTTTCTTTAACGCAGCCTTTTCGCCAAATATGGACTTTTCGCTATTTAAAGCAGTGATAACCAGTGGCAAAAGGTCATTACCGCTACTTTTCGCTCAACGCCTTACATCGCTGCGGTAACCGCTCAAGCATATTTATAAAATGGTGAAAAGTGTATTTTTACGTTAAGTTCAGCCATTCCAATTCGCCAAGTCTGAGGTGTCAAAAACATATAAGTGGACATTGTGGATTGTTTCTCAATACTAATAAGTATTCAGGGGGGTGTTAGACTATTTTCCAGCATTTACTGTAATACAATCATAGATTTTGCTTTTTAAGGTTTATTTTTCGCTTTTTTAAGATTGTTTTTTTTCTTTATTTTTTAAGTTTACGATTTTCTTTATTTAGCAATAAAGTCAAATGGGGGTCTGAGAGACATATTTATAAATATAATAATTTATTATTCTTGCTTTTTTCCCCACCAGCCTTTACCACAATTTTTTAATCTTTTCTTTTCATCAAAGTTATTAAAAAGGCGAATTTTCATCCAAAGTGAAAATCATGTAGCAAAAAGCACTAAAAATGCTGAAAAAGTTCAGCACATATGATAGTAAAACTGCAAATAATGCAACAAAAGGGAGAAAAGGTGTCAAAAAGGCGAATTTTCACTTATTTATAAATAGCTTTAGATTTAAAAAATGTCAAAAATAGCTCTGAAATTACACCAGAAAGCAATCTCCCTGATACCACACTTAATGCAATAATTTAGGCAAAAAACTACCACCACACATCGCCACAGCGATACTTTTCCGCAAAGGCAAAAAGCAAAAATTAGCATTTTATAAATAAGGTGAAAATAGCGCTATTTGTCATTGAGATGTCCTGTGAAATGGCGAAAATAGTGATCGTTTATAAATATGCCCCATAGTGTCCTCATAATGTATTTATTGCTGCCCTGAAAGATGTGATTTCGGTAAATGGCCAGTAAGGGAAGCTGGGAGGTGTAGTTCAACCATCAACCAGGACAATAAAAAAAGTGTTGTAGGGACATATTAATTCCTGCCCTAAGGGCTAGGCCACACTGTCGCGATTTTCTTGCGTTTGTGCATGCGTTTGCGCATGCGTTTTTTCTGATCATTGGAAATGCGCATCTTCGGGTGCGATACACATTTTAAATCGCAATGCGTTTTTTCTTTACATATAGAAAAACACATGCGCAAACGCAACAAAATTGCACATGAAATTGCATGTGATTGCGTGTGCGATTGCGTTGCAGTGTGGTCGTGCCCTAAATGTTTATTAAACAAGTAATTATTTACAAATAGAAGTCACACTAAGTAGAAGCAGATTTCTGAATACCCTCCAACATTCCCTTTAGGAAGGTGAGAAATGCATTGCACAGAGCTGGGTTAAGATCAGGATCACTTCATTACCCTCCCCCTGCAGCTCTGCACTATGTTGTTTCTATAATGTACCTTTTGAATTGGGAATGCTGGAGGGTATGTTTCTGCACAATATTGAATATGTTGCAGGATATGTGACATTAATTTGACATAATTTACCCTTTAACATCAAACACCCCCCCCCAAAAAAACTAAATAATGTGCTGTGCAGGGTCTGTATAAAATCATTATTAACCTAAAATACCATTTAGGCTGAGGCCCCACTACAACGCACCAAATCGTGTACGCAATTGCGAGCGTTAATGCACGCAATTGCGTTTGCGATTTCTGTGCATGGTCGCGCATTGCTACCGTGTTTGTGCATGCATTTTTGTAATTTAATATTCTAAAAACGTTTGTGTAAAAAAATGGTGCACGCAAAACACAAACGCGTGCACATCGGAAATCGGGAAGTTTTGTGTTCCCACAATTTCTATGTTAACCAAAATCGCATTCGCAATCATGTGCGCAATCACGCTAAAAACGCTTTAGCGTGGCCTAGCCCTTAAAGAGAGGAAATAAACTACATGGCTACAAACTTTTCAGCAGATTTTAAAGGTGATTGTTGGAGGGAATGTTTTATCCTGGGACATAGAAAACAAGTGCCTGAGACCTAATTGTTTCCTAGAAATTGGTTGTTTTGTTCAACTTACATAGTAGAAAAACAAGCAACCATAACTATATTTTATAAATATCCACTTTAAACAGGATTTAGCAAATTTGCTATTTTAAAATCCATATGCAGTTTTAGTGCACATAATAAGTGCATTACTATTTCTAATTTACTATAATATAGGTGCAGTATTAATTAGTTCTGATAAGTAAGTATACATGCAAAATAGAGATGAGTTTGCTATTTATCCTCAGTCCCTAAGGCATGGCTATTGGGCATGTGTGATACCCAGTGAGTACAGGAGGAAGAGCCAAGATGGCAGCCTCCATGGGACACTTTTAAACTACATATCTTCACTGTCATTGAGCTGATGTCACTCTGAGTAGGTGCTTTATATTCAATATAATGTGTACTTTGTTTCTAGTCAAAGATGTTTTTTCACTGTAGTTGTCCTTTAATGCACCAGAAGAGGTTAGCGAACTTACACTGCAGAACGATCCATCTTGACAAGTCGCTATAGTTTACTTACAGCCGGAAGCAGTTGTTACCTGTTACCAGAGGATCTAGCTATGGATTGCGCTGCAGGTATGTTTGCTTCTCTCTCTTAGTGCATTATGTGAAGAATGGGAAGTAAGACATACAGTAACTAATTTACCCGTTCTTCACTTAATGCTGTTAGAACGCTGCTTTATTTCCAAGTGACCTAACCTTTTAATCTAATAGCCACTAATGTAGAAATGTATAACACCTTTTACTTAACCAATGTGAAATTTTTTCTTGCTCTTCATCCCATGGCTCTTTGCAGCAGGGAACAACCCCTGGCCCTATAAGTAGCTAAATCCACACAGGCTTCCTTTGAAACATAAACACTAATACAAAGCCAGCAGCACAATAACCTACCTGTGCAATTAGTGAAAGATAAGTCTTTATTTGGCCCAGTGTTCTGCATGTTACCTTTCCTTCCAGGATATATAAAGTATATGTATGTACAGTATGTCATTTTAATGCCATTTAGGAAGACAGCACTGTACAATATTACAATACATGCAATTCAGGCAAGAGGAAAAATAAGATCCAATACATGAATTGATAATAAATATCTAACTAGAAATAAGCAGAATTTATTGTAATGTTTTGCACCTCATATTCATGTTTAATACCTCCAATTTACCAACATTAAAATGGCGCTAATAAAACATTCTTTTCCCATCTTAAACTATATTGCATCACAATATTTCCTAAAAGTTTTTTAATATAAAGTAAACCCCATAATTAACATCTACACTAACCCTTTTATAAATCACCAAATGTTAATTTTGTTTTAGGATGAATGCAACCTTTATGACATAAGAAAAGTGGTGCCTGTCACAACCCCCCAGTCCGGTCAATCTATCTACTTATCAGTTGTGGAAAAATGTACTCAAACTAACCAAAAAGTGGAATAAAACAGATCAGGGAAGATAGTGTAGTGAACATAAATACAGCGAACACTAAAATATATCTAAATACCTAATGATAGGCTGCCACTACATTCCGAGACAGCGGAATGACCTGCTAAATATATCTAAGAGATAACAATCTTGTAAGACAAATAACCTATCAATCCTACACACAGATATATATATATTAATAGTAATTCCTACACAATAACGTACTACCAAAGCAAGCAAGGTTCATTTTGGGATATACTCAGAATTACTGGTATTAATACATACAGTATACTGTAGTTCTGGATGATCCAAGTACTCTCTGATTTCTGTTTGAAAGTAATTCCCCCGCCCCCCTCCACCCCCCCCCCCCCCCCCCCAGGCTGGGTTTTTTGCCTTCCTCTGAATCAACTGTTAGGTAGGGTTAATAAGAAGCGTGAAAAGATTGGACTTATGTCTTTATTCTACCTCAATTATGCAGAAAAAAGAAAAATGCTATGGTATATAATTGAACATTAAAGGATATCTATACTCTATAAAAATGGAAAGTACATGGGACAGGGAGGTTGGATTGATTATTCCTACCTCACAGCATTGTTTCATTGAGGAGCTACAGCACACACAGTTTTCATTTGCCAGGTTAGTTCTGGACTATTCCTTTATTAAAG
Source organism: Hymenochirus boettgeri (assembly GCA_019447015.1). NCBI lineage: Eukaryota > Metazoa > Chordata > Amphibia > Anura > Pipidae > Hymenochirus > Hymenochirus boettgeri. The sequence goes on from CM033474.1 coordinate 80,267,847, forward strand.
ATAGTGCTGAGAAGGAAGACTAGCAGAATCAGTTGTCTTTGGGCTGGTGCTCCTCACAGAAACAATATTGGGAGGTAGGAATTACCAATCCTATATCCCTGTCCCAAGTACTTTTCAGTTTAACTGATTTTTAAATAAACTTCATACACATGATAGTTATCCTTTAAACACAGTTAAGAATAAATGGGATAAAGAAGAGAATACTCAGAGTAGAAGGCATCTGCTTAGTCCATGAGCAAAATCCATGAAAACATGGTAGCTCAAGTGGAAAGAAGTCCAATATTATAGTCCAGAATGGTAGCCAATATATGGTCTGCCTAATTGGCTTTGATGTATCCTTATAGATGGTAAAATGGCGAACTCCTGTTTTCTGCCTGGAAAATGTATGCCTTTTCCTGAAAATGGGAGCATTTTTATTTTCCTCGAGGTGTATTTGTTCCCTACCAGGAAGGTGTATACTATACTTTTGGAGGGAACATTTAATCCTTATTTTCCCTCTAGTCTATACTACGAGTACCGTACATATAACATAATATTAACAGATTTGTAATTGGCTAGTTCTACACAATGTAAAGTTTGTATGACCAAGAAGTAAAATATCACAGTTTCCCTTGTGATACCAAAATATAAAATATATGTACAGACGTGCCTTTTTTCCAGAATTTGCCGACATTATTTTGGAAAATATGACATAATTCCTTCCTTTGAATTACTATGAAATATGAATTGTATGGTAACTCACATCTCTTTAAACTTGGTTTAAAGCTGCAGACCTGATAGCTGCTACTATCCTTGTGGCTAACATGCCGGACTGTCTGGGCTATTCTGCAAGTTGCCATGAATTTTCTTACTTTCTTCCTTCTGATGTAGATACCGTGCTGAGTTAGATCCTTTTAACAAACATATGGAGATGAAGGGAGAATGTTTTTACAAATGGTCAGTGAGAGGCTTTTATCAACATTTTGAGTACCTCTGGGTTGAAATAAGTGGGCGCTGCCATATTGATTGACACTGCTTGACACTTAAAGTTAATACTACCATTATAGATATTAAGATAAATAGATATAGGTGACAGTATAGATGTTCACTAAGTCTCCTAACAGGAGGACCCACACCCCCTGCTAAATAGATCACTAATTGATCAATAAGACCATAAAAATATA